>CM040244.1:76845283-77158052 GCA_022545495.1 Chrysanthemum lavandulifolium | reverse complement strand
ATCTAACACGAAAAAGCGGGGATCTTTTGGAGAAAAGTGCGATAAAAGATGGACATATTAAAAGTCAAAGAAATTTCAACAATGGTGAAGAAAAGTGGAAGGGAGAAAGTAGAATAGTAAAATCCACATCGGTATTTATACCCACAATATATTTAATTCAAAATAATCCAACGAGATCGAGCGTGTCGTGACAATTCAACTAACGGTTAGGATTAAAAGTAAAGATGAGGATGACGATGATAAGTGGGCCACCCATCAAATCGATCGGAAGATGAAAAGCCCAAACGCCTCGTCTCATGCTTCACCTACCAAGTGAAGCGTCACAAAGACGCGGCGATCTGGAAGAAAACGGTTTAGATACCTTAGTCTAGTAACATTCACCGCACGACTAATATATTGCACACAATGAATGAACTAGGCCGGGGGACTTGATGACGATAACACGTACAACATGCCTATTGTTCATTTCATTCACTATACGCACTTTGGCCCAGCCCAACAAAGTAAAATAACCAAAAGTATTGGACCTTGAGAAGCCCAATAACAAATTGGCTACGGTGGGACACAAAGACGCTTGAACACCTGGATGATTTGGACACATGACGCGGAAGGTGACCTATGTCCGCAACTACGATTACTACGGAACCTTGCGACAAAGGTCCCACTCCGGCCACTAACAATTATAAGCGAAACACTAGAAACCCCAAAGCGTTGGACTCGCTTATAAAAGGAACTCTACCTACGGTATGGCTTTCACACATACTAATACATACACTTTAATATTCTCGACAAACATAAATATTTACTCTCACGGAGCTTAATCGCGGGATCCATCCCACGGTAAAATTTAACGGTTTCTTTCATTTTTGCGGGGAATCAACCCATTAGTTGGTTTAATCTGATTCAACTCTTGATAGCTTGTTGGCCGGACCCAACATCGTTCTCAACACATATCCTAACCCGTCACACTTTTTGTACTAACAATTATGGTTGTAAAACCATATGAGATAATTAGGGCGTGTTTAGTTGCGAAACATGTAAATGAGGTTTCATAATTAAAAAAAAAAATAATAATAATAAAAACAGTAAATGTGTTGAAATAAGCATTTCTTTTGAAATTCTTTGTTTAGACAAACTAAAAAGTGGTTTATTTTTGTTAGGAATTTTGATGTTTGTTTGCCCACATGTACACGGTATGAAAATAGAGTGTTATTTTATTACATCAAACTATTAAAACCCATTTAATAATTTATAAAACCCATTAACAGGCTGAGCCAGTAGCAAGTGACAAAAACGCACACTCCCCATTTAAACAAACAATTATAGGGCAACCAAAACTGTTTCATATGCCGCTCTTTCATTCCCTTAAAACACACACACACACTCAAAATAAAAAATGGGGTTGTTTGGGTTAAGGTTTTACAGTTTAGTGTTTGTTGGTTTGGTGTTGAGTGGGGTTTGTTTCGGTGGAGACCCATTTGCTAATTTTGATCTTGAGTTTGGTTATGTTACTGCTTCTCCACTTGGTGTTCCTCAACAGGTCTCTGTTTTTTATGTGCTCTGTTTTTAGTATTTGTTTTGGGATGCTTGTTACATGTTTGATGAAATGCCTCTGTTTTTATAGGGCTTTTATTGTTATGTTTGTTATATTGTTTCTAAGGTGGCATTTTTATAAAGACCTGGTGCCTTTATAAAAATGATTTATTTACAGTTTGTGATAGGTAAATGGGTCGACTGCCAACCCGGTTAATTTGTGTAACGGTAGTGTTTCAGGGCAGGGATGGTTTTATTAGCAACCTTGTTTTTGACAAGATATAAACAAAACTGGGTATATACTTGGCGAACGTATATAAAGTAGTTATATGGATCACCTTAATGAAAGAATCTGACCAGTTATTTATAAAACGTAAGTTTTCTCTTAGTTAAATGCAGTAAAATATTGTTTTGGATAAAATAAATAGGTGTGCATAGATCTATTCGAAATCATGAATGTGTATATTGTTTTGGCAAATAGAAAATCTATTACATCTTCGTTTACATAACGTTTTATAGAATCTTTTACTCTATCCTTGAAGATTCTGAATTAGAAGTAGAAATGTGATTTTGCTGATAGAATCTATGGAACTAAATGGTTTTATAACTTTTAAGGTCTGACTGAATGAACCTGAATCTATCAATAAATGTTGAGCAATCGGCAAAGATTGTGAGAATTTAAATACCGAACTTTTGCAAGATTTACCACTTATCATTTTGTTTTCTTATGAACCGAAATTACAGGTCATTGCAGTGAACGGAAAGTTTCAGGCCCAGTACTAAATGTTACAACCAATTACAATGTAGTTGTCAACGTCAGGAACCAATTGGACGAAAGCCTCCTTGTTACATGGTATTGTTTAGCCACTTCATTCATTTGCTGTTTCATTTTGTTTAATATGAATACAAATCGTCTCTTTTAGTATATTAGTGTATGGTTTTAAATACGGAAAATTATCTATTGACAGGCCTGGAATAGAAATGAGGCGATCTTCGTGGCAAGATGGAGTTCTAGGCACCAACTGTCCTATTCCTGCAAAATGGAACTGGACTTACCAGTTTCAAGTCAAAGATCAGATTGGTAGCTATTATTATGTTCCGTCCATTAACTTTCAGCGGGCAGCTGGCGGCTTTGGTGGTTTTGTAATCACAAACCGCAAAGTTATCTCGCTTCCTTTCAATATGCCTGATGGAGATATTGTCATTACTATTGGTGACTGGTATACTCGAAGTCACAAGGTATGCGTCTTAATTTTTATTTCAAAAGTCATTACGAATGCTGATAATTTTATATATCTAATATATTGTCTGTGTTTAATATATTATTAAATCTAGGATCTGAGAGCTGCACTTGATGATGGGAAGGAACTTGGTATGCCAGATGGAGTTCTCATTAATGGCAAGGGTCCTTTTCAGTATAACTCCTCTGTACCAGACGGCATTGAGCACACAACACTTAATGTTGATCCAGGTAGATTTAATATTTGTTTTTCAATATCATCATGTCACTTATAACGTGCAAGATTTGCTTCTTGAAGAAAACTCAATGCAGTACTACTATTGTATTGAATAATTATATCATTAGTTTTGATTCAATATTAATATATGTTTCGATATATGTGTTTTGTCCATTGAAGATTAAGTTTGCTGCAAGAAACTATTAATGTAGATATATTTGCTCAACTTAACCATTTTCTAAAGCTAAAAATAAAAATCACACAAAGATACCATTTATGACTCACAGATTGTAACATTTTCGAAAATAAAGTTATCAACTATGAATCTTGGCTGGGACTATTATGTTTCTTCTAGTGGTGGCAATTTGACTCGGTTACATAGAAACATCTGATCACTACAGTTTATTATTCATGTGTATGAGGTGTCTTCCACCTTTGGGTGAACATCTAATTACTACAGTTTATTGTTCATTTTGGGCAGTCATTTCATAGGCTATCGTTTCTTCTTTTCATTTTTTGAACCTGAAGATCTGATTATTCTTTTATATCCATGAGGATTGATGTGCCTGTGTTCTGCAGGGAAAACTTATCGAGTTCGCGTGGTCAATGTTGGAGTATCAACTTGTTTGAATTTCAGGATTCAGAACCACAATCTACTTCTAGCAGAAGCAGAGGGACATTATACATCCCAACAAAACTATACTAGCTTGGATATCCATGTTGGGCAGTCGTACTCCTTTTTAGTCACAATGGATCAGAATGCAAGTAGTGACTATTATGTTGTTGCAAGTGCCAGATTTGTGAATCAATCAGAATGGCAGCGAGTTACAGGCGTTGCTGTTTTGCACTATTCAAACTCTAAAGGAAAGGCATCTGGTCCTCTTCCTGATCCTCCAAGTGATGGAAACGACAATTCTTATGCAGTAAATCAAGCTATGTCCATCAGGTTTGTTTCTTTTCTTTTTTTCTTTTAAGGGTATTTCGAGTTCTGTTAAACATGTGAATGTGTGATATAGAATTGTTATAATAATAACATATAAGCGTGTTCCAATGTTCTTCTGTTGTTGGAGTTGTAATATCCAGATAGTCAGTTGTTTCAGTTGTTGACAAATTTGAGTATTGAATAAACATATACCTTTATGCATATTATAATTTTAAACACCTATTATTTTACCTTTTAAATATTGTATTTTGATATGTCAATTTCGTTATTATCAACTAGATTCTGTTTTAAAACTATTTATTACTCCATCTATTTTGAAAAAACATTGTATGCTATTCTAATAGTCAGGTTTACTGCCCTAGTTATAAACTGAATATTTAACCTTCCAAACACTAGAAACTGATTACTATGACTACAATTCGCAATAATCAGTTTTATAATGCAAATCAAACACCCTTCTTATTTTACCATTCAATAAACCAGTAGCAATTTGTTCTTTATCAGGATGAACAATACAGCAAGTGGAGCTCGCCCAAACCCTCAAGGTTCTTTTCGTTATGGTTCTATTAATGTGACCGATGTGTACACATTAAGAAATATTCCACCAACCACAATTGACGGTAAACTGCGAGCTACATATAATGGGATTTCATTCGTGAACCCCAATACACCAGTGAGACTTGCAGACAATTATAAACTGAAGGATCTTACAAATTGGACTTTCCTAGTAAACCATTAAATAGACCTCCTACCATGGACAGATCACTTATCAATGCTACCTATAAGGCGTTCGTTGAAATTGTATTGGAGAACAATGATACGGTAGTTCAGAGCTTTCATATGGATGGTTATTCGTTTTTGTTGTCGGGTATGTTTCGATCATCCTGTATCCGCACTTAACTTTTTTCTTCAAGTGACCTGTGATTTTTATGTTGTGTATGCTAATTGTGAAATGCAATTTTTATTAGGATGGCATATGGGAATGGACAGAAAACAGCAGGGGTCTTATAACCGATGGGATGCCATAGCACGCTCCACCACTCAGGTAACTAGGTTCCTTCTTTATTAACATGATATGTTGAGGTTTCAAAATGAGGCGTCGAGTAACAGGTCAGAAAAGTTTGGGTCAAAATGTGTTGGCCCAACACACCTGCTGTCCAAAACTGTAAAAGTTTTAATTATAAATTTGTTCGGTAAATTAGTAGAATAACTATATTGACAATTATAATGTAGTTTTTATTTTTCCGCCCTAGAGGCTTTTATAATGTCTCGCCTTTTTCAAAGAACAATAGTAATGTAACTTTGTTAATGACAGATGTTAGAGGTCTTATACTTGTATCTATAAAGAATACACTTTGGATAACATGCCACTTCATTGGCCGTATTGATATGTAGAACATGCCACTTCATTGACCGTCTCACTTTTTCAGTCTCCCATTTTTTATTCGTTCTACTAGGTGAGCACCGGACATAGTGGTGAAAATTTTGGGCGGCAAATAATTTTAGTTTGAAATTGTGGTTAGGTGTTTCGTGTATGAATGTAAAGTATATGGAGGAAAGTATATATGGATAAAAGCAGTCATGGAAGGAAAGTGGATGTATAATATCAGAACGAATAAGGAGTAGGGGTAGATTAGTAATTTCACAGTTCTCACTATTGATCATTAACATTGTACAAAATGGTCGAGTTTGCTACCCCATTTTCATGGATAGCGGTTTACATTTGTGGGATTCGCTAATATCTTGTTAAATTAACTGTTGAATATTTATAGGTTTTCCCCGGAGGATGGACAGCAATACTTGTGTATCTTGATAATGTTGGAGCATGGAACCTTAGGACAGTAAATCTTGACAGATGGTATCTAGGCCAAGAAACTTATATGAGAATCGTTAATCCTGAAGATGATGGCCAGAAAACAGAACAGCCGCCACCTGATAATGTCTTTTTCTGTGGTGATCTTGCTCACTTTCAAAAGTATAACCTCTCAAACACTATTTATATATTTCTTACAGCTGGCTAACATGGTGTGTTGGGCAGGTTTGGTAACATGCCTAAATGGTTAAAAAATGGCCCATTTAGTCATGTTACCTAACGATTTAAAAAATCCCATTTTGGAAGACAAATTATTGAATTTTTATTGGTAAAATTATTTTTTTGGACCTAAAAAACAAAACTTTCGATTTTTTTTTTTTTTTTATTTATTTATTATTATTATTTTTTTTTTAGTTTATTACGTTGGGCGGCTTTAAAACCGATTACATGCCAATGTACCTCTTCATATGCGTATGTAAAATAGGACAGATTTAAAGACCCCATTGACTAATGCGTGTTTTCTGCATATCAGGCCACAAAGATCTGCAGCTGATTTGAGCATCCAAGAATTGTTGAAGCTGAACTTTAAGCTGCTGCTGACATTAGCAGCTGTTATCTACATGATGGTGATTTGAGAATTTTGGGGGTTAGGATTTTAACTTAATTGTTCAAAGGAAATTGGGTTCTGGGTAATTAATTAGTTTTTCTGTAGTTGGAGAATTGGGTTGTGATTTGAGCTTAGATTAATCATTGTTCCTGTGGGTAAAAAGTATAGGGTGATCTTCTTTGTATGCTGAAAGCATCAAAGGTATGAAGTTGAAAACCATATTTTGGTAGCAATTGGCTTTCGCTTGATCTTGGTATTATGTCTTGTCCCTTTTACTTGTTTTCTAAATATACAGTATATTGTTTGGTTAAGTTTCAATTATAAAAACGGGCACAAAAGTGTAGACGGTTTAGCTTAATACGGCTAGTTTTACATGACCAGTTATAATTCACATTTCAAATACTAATCTAGTTTCCCACTCTAACCATGTTTTGAATGGAATTTAGCGTTTGTCCGTTTTCACATCCCTAGTCCCCAATTATGACATGTACATACGTACTATGATATCGTGAGAATAAATCTTACTATTAATGGACCTGTAAAGTCTTGTTAGGTACGAAAAATGTTACGAGAAGGGACCGAACTAATAACTAGGGCTTGGAATGCTAGATGTAGACAAGTTAATCAAAGAGTCGGGGCATGATATATCCTACAATCTTGATTTAACCATTTAAGTTTGAGAATGTAGATTTGTTGTCAAGTTTATTCAATTCAGTTTGTGCTAATCATGTTCATCGCTTTTTTTATATTATTTTATTTTATTTTAAACTTTGGTTTTTGACATTTTTGCCGACTAATTATATTCAAGTTTGTAAACCGGAGTATACATCAAAACAAACTAAAGGTCTCATCTCATAATAAGAGCAAGCACTATGGCTTGGGAGGGGTCTGCTTCAAGGCGTTGGCGTCACCATTGCGGTGGCGCTTTGGCAAAAGCAAAGTGATGTGTAACGATCGTGTCGGTCGTTTTTTTTTTTTTTTTTTTTCTTTTATGTTTGTCCGTGTTAAATATATATTATGATAAAAGCAAGTCGTTAGTGGTAATTCTCAACTACAATGATGTAAAACTAATCGTACAACAGTTAAGAAATAAAACTCATACGACGCTAACGTGATAGCAATACTGAACTATAAGGCTAGCTTTAAAAATAACCTAATGTATTACTAGTAATAGAATAAGGGTGAAAATCATCAAATAGTAATCAAGTTTGAGATCTGTTTCAATTTGGTACCTCAAACTTCATATTAACCATAAAAACCATCAAAGTTTCAAAACTGTTCCATTCTTATGTAATTTTTATGTTAGAGTGACTTGAATGTAATACTTCTCAAACTTGGTTATTGTTTTGATTAGTCATGACATTAACGGGTTGTATACGTAAAGTTGGTTGAAATTAGTTGAATTCGAGGGTAGGTGTTTAAAATTAATGTACAACACGTTAATACATAAATTGGTACTTTAGACAAGATAATTTTAGAAAATTACATAATAATGAAACACTTTTGAAACTTTGATCGCTTTTTATTAGTAGAAAGTTTGAGTGTGATCAAATTGTAACACTCACGATGGTTATTTGTGACCAAATGATATGGTAACTTATTTGTGACCACAGGGGTCCATAAATGGCCATTCTTTATTTGCTCTTGTGTGAAAATAAGCGACCAACATTAGGAAATCACATGGTTATTTGTGACCAAATGATGGTAACTTATTTTACAAGCAAACACATTCATAAGGACCTTATTATTCGGTTTCCATTATCTTTCACTCCAGTCTTGCATGCTCTTCGATAAACTCCTATTGGCAAACACTCACTCCACATAACATGTAATAATTGGCCTATCTATTTTTTTTCTCACTCAAAGACTGAAAGTATATTCCTTTTAGGATCTATCAATAGTGTTTTATTTAAGGGTGAATTGCATATATATATTTCTACAAAGACTTAAAATTGCGTATATATGACTTGAAATTATAATTACATATATATCCTTAAAAAACAATAAAAATGTCATATATATCCAAATAACTAAATTAAATATTTTTATAACATATTTTATTTAAGTTGTCTATTATACCCTTTCTTTTTTTATAAGATTTTTTATTAGTTTCCTCTTTCTCCGAAACATGAAACTATGAAACTCAGTCACTTTCAATTCTTTATTAGTGTTTGTGGTTTGGTAAGAACAATACTCCGTATACTGTAGTAAGATAATAATGAAATTCTTATCACATTAACAAACATTAACTTATATTTTCTCAGAAGTAAATCTCACGCATCACTTGTTTGCTAGCAAAGTATTTTAAACTTAGTTTCATTTTTCTTCTTTGCTTGAAAAAATAAAAAATATTAGTGCCAATTAGCTTTTTACTTTCTTTTGTTGTGTATTTTGCTTCGTCTATCGCTCTTTGTTGTCACCTGTGACATGAACGACATCAGCAACAACAGCCATCCATTGATATGATTGACATAAATCAATATCTTAGATTATCTGGTTATCTTCATCTCTTTGTCAATAAAATAGTGTTCATCTAGGAGTATATGAAAATGGTGGTTTGAGCTCACAGAGGAAACATGAGTTACAACTGTCTTATATATAAACTTAAGGGTATAATGGTCAATATTAAAATAAACTTTTATTTATTATGTATTTTAGTTGTTATTGATATATAATTTCATTATTTGGATATATATGACATTTTTAATGTTTTTAAAGGATATATATGTAATTATGATTTTAAGTTGGATATATATGCAATTTTGAGTCTTTCTAAAGATATATACGATTCCCTTTATTTAATAACTATTTTATATAATTATATAAATACTTAAATTTTAAATTAACGTAAATATATACCTATTGGGAAACTAAGAAACGGGCTGACAAATCAGATATACTAATTTGAAAAATGATTGTCATGCATAACAAAAAACATACCTAAGAATAAAATGATGACAAGCGAAAAAAAAATTAAAATTTTGCGTGAAAAATGCATGCATGATGTATTAATTGTTAATAAATTAGACATGTATGTTAAGTCTATCTATTATTGCTATGCTAATTTTATGTAACAGTTAATAATATCCTCAACAAAAAAATACATCCTCAGTTCCTATATTGTGTTATTTCAAATTAATTGGTCGTTACAAACTTACAATATTAAAGATTTTGATACATCACATTTGCTATAACATTTCAAGCTCTATCTTTTGAGTATCGATATCTTTGAGAAACGAATACCCGATATCTTGTAACTCAGAATAAACATTATTACATAATCATATTTTGTGATTAATGAAATGAAAAAAGGCTCTCCAAGACCGAGGTCTGCTAAAGTAAGGTTGATGACGGTTTGAAAACCGGATCAAACCAACTAAAAGCGGATCGGGCAAAACCGATCCGCCCAAAACACCGGATCAAGGACCGGACCGAATTGTTCGGTCCAACAAAGCATTTTGGCCAGTTGTGTGTAAGACCGAACAGGATCAGACCGATGACCAAATATGAGAAAAAATGTGGACCGAGGACCGAACCAAATTATGGTCAGTCCGGTTCAGTCAGTATGGTTCAGTCCAGTCCATGGTATATTATGCTTAGCCTTATGCTAAACACTCAAGTTTCTTCGTCAATTAGCATTCTAATTTATTAGTTTGTGGTGTCGGGGCTACCTTGTTTTTAAGGTGATATTTGTGTGTGTGTGTATATATATGTATTTTTTTTGTTACATGCTGTTGGGTGTTGTTTTAGGGTTAGTTATTTATTTTAGGCGTTGGTTGTTGGTGTTATTTGGTTTTCAAAGGTTACAGGTGTGGTCGTGTTTTGGTGTCTTATTGCATTTTTGAAATTATGGTTTGTTATGTGTTTTTGTATCCTCTAGTATTTTGCAAGTTTTACTTTAATAAATTTGGTGTTTAAAGAAAAAGAAAAGGGAAAAAATGAAAAGAAAAGTACGCTTTTATTAATATGATTCAGTCGAATAAAAATTGAATTTATTTTAATATATTAGTTGAGCTAAACAAGAATTTTATAAAATGTTAGTTTATTTTTTGCTACAAATTTTTTTTTTGGACTAAATGTATTTGAAAATATTTTTTAAGCTAAGATCACTCACGATTACAGAAGTCTGAGTATACTTTCATTTCAGCTAACTTGATATCGCTTTAATAAATAACGAGAGTCTTGTGAAACTGTTCAAATTTCTGTAATTTTAAAACTGGTTGTTGCTCGCTTTAGGACTTGTTTTAAAAGCTTATTTTATTTTTTTTATGTTTAAAAACATTTAAATTGAAATTTAATATATTTGGCATTCTCTATTTTAAAAACCTGTGACTAATAAATTATTAAAGGCTTGAAAATATCCCAAATACATATATGTGAATTGTAACAATTTATTTGATTTGATCAAGAGGAGATCATATTTTATGGGTTCTTTATAAAAAACCGGTGAAGTAAAAAAAAAGTTCAAATGAGCTCCTAAGCTCAATATGATATACTTTGATGCAATTTATCTGAGATAAAAGTTCAAAGATAATCATGAACTTTGATACAATCCATCTATAATAAAAGTTCAAAGTGAACAAGAATCTTTGGTTGGTAACAACTATCTATGATAGATGAAACAAAGAAATTAAAGTCATGAAATGACTTAAAAAGCATTTCTGCCAGAATTTAAATAATATAGGATTCCTAGTACTTGAAGATAATGCCTTATATCTCGAGTCTTGATGGAGTCAAGACGTGTGTCCCACATGCAATACAATCAGATACATGGGATATTTGATAAGTAAAATTTCTAGTAAAAAGAAATACTTGAGTGATGGTATCTCTAGAAACCTAGAGATTGAATAAAGCTCATATCTTTGTCGGCAAAGACATTTTAGATATGTAAGTCAAACCCGAAAGGGCATGGGTTTATAAATCATGAGTAAAATTTCGTTACGCTTTGGAATGTGCGGTAAAGCTAATAGATGCTTTCGCGGGAGGGCGGGGACAAATAACCGGGTTAGCAACAGTTAAATATGATCAAATAAATGTGCTCAAGCCGAAAGTACTTTACTGCACCAATTAGAGGAGTTCAACTCGAATTGAGCAACGGAAGCAAAAGCATGGAAAATAATTTAGATCATTTTACTAATAATGTACAAAAACAAGACAAGGAATTGTAGATCCTGAAGATCTATGGGAAGAATTCCTAGTATTGCAAGGATTAAGTGGGAGGATGTCTAGATACTGAGCAAATGTACATTGCCTAATAAGGCAAGATAGTTTGGCACATGGAAGTGTTGATCTTGAGTGGTTGTAGACAAATAAAGAAGCCAAATTGTTAATACAAATAATGTCAAAACTTCATTTGCATTTTTCGATCCCTATCGCTTTGATAATCACAAAATATAAAGACACGTTAGGTAAAACTATACTTGATAAGTTTTTAATCGAGAAAACTCGTTTCGACTACAACATCACTTAAGGTATGAACAAATAATTTACCAACTTTGTTAAGTGATCAAAGAATTTATTTTTCTTTAAACCTCACATTTTATGTGACGAAACATTTTACAAAGTATTTTTGTAATTATAAAGAAATGTTTTAATAAGAAAAATAGATTTGAATTTTCAAATTATCCAACAACAATTTTTTCTCGCCCAAACCAGATAAAATTTTCACCAGATAATTTTCCACCACTTCAGGACAAAAATAGGAGCGTATGTCGGGACGGTCCCGTAAACATGGCGACGGTCCCTTATATATATGGGACTGTCCAAGGTTTAAGGGACCGTCCTCTGATCCTCCTGGTGACTACAAATACTGCACTATTCCACAGAATAAATGCAGTCCTCTTAGCACAAAAACTTTCTGATTTCTAAGCATATCTTCTTTGATTACTATAACTTGTTATTATGTGTTTATAAGTGATCCGCTACCGCTATCTTCTACCTCTAAGTGTAAGAGAAGAACGTCAGATTCGCCAAAAAGCAGTATTATAGATTAGGCATCACACACACGTAATTGGTGTTAAGATTCTCTTCTCATCTAAACTCTCTTTATCATCCTTGTATATTTGTGTATCTGACTTGTATGTGAGTCGAGAATAGTTGTGATATGATAGATTTGGACTAAGTGTAGGTCCATGAAGTGTTGTGTGTAGATTAGGACTTGGCGTGAGTTTGTGTATTGGTGTGTGAAGATTAGGACGTGGTGAAAGTCCGTGAAGTGTAGTGTGAAGACTTGGATTGTGTGTAAATCCAAGAGGACGAGGTGAAAGTCCGTGAAGTGTATTATGAAGACTTGGATTGTGTGTAGATCCAAGAGGACGAGGTGAAGTCCGTGAAGTGTAGTTTGAAGACTTGGATTGTGTGTAAGTCCAAGTGGACGAGGTGTATGTCCGTGTATTGGTGTGTAGATTGGTTCTAGCTAGGATTCAGACTTGACATTTCGCTTAGTGTCATAAATTGGTGTAAGCGTTGGTGTACGGTTTTCTTCGCCTGAAGGGAGTTTGTTGACATAGTGATTGTGAACTCTCGAGTGTGATACTCGAGGAGTAAAGTAGGGCGAAGAGTGAACTTCGTGCCGAAACACTATAAATCTCCGTGTCTCGGTTTGGTTGTTTCTATCTCTTTATCTTCTTTGCATCCATATATTATTTGTTTCATGCATATCTATCGTATTCATATATATTGTTGATTGATATCACATAACCTCGAATCAAACAATTTTCAAGAAAATAACAAAAAGTTTCAAAAGTTTTAAAACGTAATTAACAACGGTGAAACTATTCAACTCCCCTTCTAGTTTCCACAATTGGTATCAGAGCCACGTTACTCAAGATCTTTAAAGTATACTGTACCTTAAAGCTTGAATCGATCTATGGAGTCAGAAAGAATTCTAGAAGGGCAATATTTACAAGAACCACCATTTTTCGAAAAAGATAACTTTATTCAATGGAAAAATAGATTCGAAAATGTGGAATCAATAGATCAAGATCTTTGGCATGTTATTTTAATTAGTGATTTTCAACCAATGGAAATAAATTTTGAAAATCAAAATGATGATTTTAAAATATTTTTTTTTTTAAATATTGAAGCCAAAATATTAATTTATAAAGCTTTGCCTAAAAATGAATATGAAATAACTTCATGTGTCAAACAGAAGGGCCTAAGCATGACGGATGCCAGACACTTGAGTGGAAAAGGAAAGCGAGACCTTACCTCTTTTTCCGTGCTGTTCGGACATACCCTTTAGCCGCGAGGAACTGGGTAAACAAAGTCGCGATCGAATGAATGGTAGTTCATTGGGCTGTCTTTTGCTCCCAAAGGTCTTTGGTTCGAATCCAGTTTGTGACAACCACAAAGCCTTTGATCATACAAATGATATTTGGAAAAATATTTTAAACTTTCATCAAGAAAATAATTATGTCAAAGATAATCAAATTGATCTTGTAGAAATATATGAACAATTCGTCACTTCAAGGCGAATCAATAGATAGAACTTTTGATAGATTAAATACAAGTGCTACTAGTTCAAATGTTTTCAATGAAGGAAATGCCATCAAGGACTACATGAGTAATTTGCAAAGAGAACTCATTGGAGAAACATGGAGTGATACTGATGAAGAAGGCAACGAATGTCCTAGATACGAAATATGTCGAAAAGGTTGAAACTTCAAGTGATGTACATTCCAGAATCGAACATTTTTGTTATGACACATTCATTGTAGAATTTTCTAGATTATAAAGTAACTTTGAATTTTTTTGCAACATGAGTCTAAAAACACCTCCGGAAAATGAATCCTCAAAATCTTTTGATAGTAAATTAGAAAAAGAAATCATTTTGGAAGATAAAATGTCTATACTTGAAAGTGGTATAGAAATTGATCTAGAATGTAAAGTGTGTCAAGATCATAAAATTGAAATTAAGAAGCTTAAGGAAAAGGCTAAATTTAGAAAGAGTTCTTTGTCACTTAAGGAATTATTAAATAGTCAAAAGGCATTCGGTGATAAAACGAGTCTAGGCTTTAATTCATGTGAGACATCAACAAGCAAATCAAAACAAATTAAATTTGTGAAATATCTTAGACAAATATAGATTTTTTATTTGGAAAACTTTTTTTTTAAATCTTGTTTATTATTAATGAATTTTAAAATAAAATATCTTCAAATAAAATGTTCTATAACGTGGAATAAAATTCATCAAGATTTGCATCAATGGGAATTTTTATTCCATGACGACATCCTCATCTTATGCATGAAAATGCAAATGATGTTTATCACTAACCATCTCGGACCCATGAGAAATTGGGTACCAAGTTTTCTTTGTGAGTTATTTCTTTAGATACACGTTGGAAGTGACTTGAAGATATGAATAACCATTCACACTCTCATCATACTATTGATTTCTCTATACTACTAGAACCTTGTATGTTCCACAACACCTCTCACGATAATATATCTTTAGGAAACGCTATTGGCAAAGGTACACCTTATCAAAACCGTAATAGCCTTACTTGTTATGTGCTTGTTAGTAACATGAAAATTGGTTGATTGAAACTCTTTGTGCATTAAATCTAGGGCCCTTAAATCTATTTGTGGAAAATGATAGTTAGAAAACTAGACTCTCTACCTAAATGCTCATACCCCATAGGAACTAGGTGAATTCTTATTGATAGTAGTCATGCCCAAGTCCTCGGGTGCAAAACTCACAAATGAAGATGAAGGTGAGTCCGTGGATAGTTTTAGGGCAAAATAGGTGCCTTTTTGTACCTAAAACGACAAGTTGACTCAATGTCATATTTAGTGTTTGCTTCTAAGCACGCTTCTGAGAGGACTCTCTCTAAAGCGGTTAATTGTATTCTTCAATACATTTAAAGGAACCATGTATTTAGGAGTTACTCCTAAGAGCTACGGCATCTAAATCACAATATATGTCATCTCTGAAAAATTGATAAGGTGGGAAAAAGCTTAGCAATACTTGTTCGATAACCCTTGGTTTTCGAAGAAACAAGTTGCTCTTGCTACAACCACGTCAAAGCCGATTGTGTAATCACCGGAAAGGCACCTCAACTGATCACTATGGATGACACAAACTCTTAAAACAACCATGACATCTCTTCTCTCCTTTATTTCTCGACTATTATTCTATTCTTCTCGTCTATAATTCGCCATAGATATGATTGATCTCCGAATAAGCCCATGCAAGTATTGCATTTGAAACTTATCTATATCTCTTCTATATTTCTTCTGTCTCAATTCTCCTCAACACTCATTCCCTTAGACTATTCGTGCGTGTCTCTTAAAGTGTCTTAAACATTTTAAAATTCTTTTCCTCCATTCTTCCTATTCCTTGTCTAGTATCCGTCTTTTCAAACATACTCTCTCAACTACTCAATCCTATGCATCTTGAACAAAAATTTTTTTTTCATAAAACTTCAGTTTAAAATAGTCACGAAATTTTAATCTCTAAAATATCTCATATCGACAACGGTCCTCCAATTGGAGACGATCCCGAGACGGTCCTTTACATTTAAAAGACCGTCACTTGTTTTCAATCAGTACCCCGCTTTTCTCTTTCACAAACAGAAAACAAAACCCAAATATCTCTTTTCTTGGAGAAAAGACGATATAGTCCTAAACACACTCAAATCCTTAATTACTTTACTAAAACTCAAATCAAAGGTTTTTAATTCAAAGATTATCAATCCAACATATTTTCTAATCATCAATTGTAAGTCATTTATCATATTCCTTATTAATTTAAAATTAGGTATTATATGAACATGAAATTAAAATTGGGATTTTCAACTTTTCATATAATTAATTGTAATTAACACTAAATCATAACAATGTATCATCAATTCCACTCACCTAGATATAGAATTTGTTAAATTAAGTGTGTTTTGAAAAGTGTCAAAATATGTGATAATCCCTAATTCGATTTGTTATAATTAATCATGTTTAGTAACGTATCATAAACATAATTATGCATTGTTAATACATGTCAAAAAACGCTTTCACAATCATGCATTAAACTTTCAAACTGAATGCAATTTTCAAACATAGTTTATTAAGTGAAATTTAAATTAAGAAGTGTTTGGATTATCACATAGGTTTAATCTATTAAGATTAACAAACATGTGCATTAAGATCATGAATTTACACATAATGTTCATAATAATTCTCCTATATAGGTCATTATGTCTCATCAAGGCTTCCACATGTTTGACTATGATCACGAGCTTACTGAAGAATACATACCTAAAATTTCACTAGAATCAAGTACTTCATCAAGTCACAATAGAACTTCTCATAACCATGAGTCTCGTTACTTTCACGAAGGACGAGTAGTTGAGTCATCCTTTTCAAATCATAATCACATTATCACAATGTTTAAGTCTATAGGATTCAATTTTCTGCTCAATATTAATGAGAAAATTTGTCCTCAGTTCATTTTCGAATTCTATAGTCAAGTCAAACTTGTACATAACAAAGATCAAACTTTGTCTATCAAATTCTCTATCTGTAACCTTGACATATCACTCACTCTTGAGCAATTTTCTCAAATTATTCGTCTTCCAAATCACGGGAAATGTGCCTACACCGAAGGGTGGTCACTTAATCCCTCAAGAGTCACCCAAAAATATCCGGTCCATATCACACATTTATACCTAGTCCTACCAAAATCAAAGAACACATTTGTCTTTCTCAAAAAGTCCATGGGTCTCTTAACGAGGATGGACTAATTGAGTTTTGTAAGTCTCACTTCTATGAATTAGATCCACTCAAAATTTGTGTAGATGAATTACATCAAATCTGCGCAGATGGGTAGAAGTCATTCATGAAAATGCCTTTTTCTTCCCATAATCGTGAGCACCTCCGCATGTTGTGCTCATATGTTGTCTTGTCTTGTCACCAAGAAACCTTATAATCTTGCGTACTTTGTGGCAAAAAGAATTGTGAATGTCAAGAGTCGACTATATAAGGCGATACCTTATGGCATGTTGTTGAATCGTTTATATCGTTTTGTCATGAACTTATTTCCCCAACTCTGTAATATTCAGTACTCTCTTGTTGATCCCGTCATAGATCCTTTGAGTAAAAACACTTTCACGTCTCTCTTATGGGAATTTTCATCACCTCATAAGATCCATAATGATGATTTGTCTATCTTGTTATGATGTTTCATCAAGTGATGATGATGAAGCAAGCGGTTGGAGTGGGCACTAGTCATGAAGAATGAAGTAGAATAGTCTTTGAAAAATTAGGATGAGATCTCAATAACCACTTAAGACTTCTAGTTGTTTCTTGATATATTTGATTTTAGCATGTGTACTTTTTATTTAACTTAGTTGGATTATGATGAATTTGGTATTCACCCTTTAGATGTATGTAGACTTGGTTACATTATAACATGCTAGATGTTTGCCACTTAATTGCATGATGATATCTTGGATGTTAACTCAACTTGATATTTATATATGATTTTGCGTAAACGAGTTGTTAGATAGTATTTTAGTTATAGATTGCGAAATGGGCGGTGAAAACTTGAAACCTACTGGTGACGGTCCCATAAATATGGCGATAGTCCTGAATCTTTAAAGGACCGTCACCCTATTAAGGGACCCTACACAAGTGGTCACGATTTTTTGCACTGTTCTCCTTTTCTACAATCTTGACCCATTTCATAAAATTTACCACCATTTTCAGGTTTAGCAAAACAATTCTTAGTGCCATAATATCCTTAATATATGCTTTGCCTAAACCATAATACTCTTTGATTATTTAAACACCTCTCTTCTTCTTCTTCATCACCATCTTTCTTTTCTACTTCATCTTCTTCACCCTCTAAAATGGCTTCATCTTCAACCTCACTGCCACTTGCCAACAAAAGGCCTAAAATCTTCATAATACCACCCAAAGCTTCCTTCATTGACCTCACTCAAGATGACAACATCCCTTCTCCAAAAGCCAAGACAACTTCTCCTCTTGCTCCTAGTGCACCACTCAAAACTCCCTCAACTAGAAGAACTTCCTCATTCTCTTCCAGACCAAACTCATCTTCCTTATCTTCATTCATTGGAAATCTTTCACCATATCTTGGAAACATGTCACCACCACCAAGAAGCTTAAATCCACCTCCACCAAATACCTCCTTATCTTTGTCACCAAATGAGCCTTTGGATTACACTCCTTCTACTCTACTACCATCTTCTATCATGGGGTATCCTATTCCTTACAACTTTGTCAATCACCACACTATGAGTTGTGCATGTTGTCATCACAACTTCAAGCTCATTTCTTCCTTAAGAGATGATCTCCATTTCATGATTGGAAACATTGAGTACCTTCTTTCTCAAACTCATGTGCAATCAACACCTCTATCCACCATGCCACCTTCTCCACCACACATCATCATTCCACCACCTTCCTCTCAACTACCTTCATATCCACCTCCTAACTAAACACCCTTGATGTTTAGTTAGGAATAATCAAAGATTATTTTGGGGTCAAGCATGCACTAGGGATTTAGGTGTCTCTCAGGAATAGCTTGTGACTTTCTTTATGTGGTTGTAATGTATGATGTATTTCTTAATCTACGTATGATGTGGGCTATGTATGAACCTTTGGCATGATTAATGAAATGTGACCCTTTAATGTTGTGATTCTTGTCTTAAATGCATGTGCAAAATGTAATTTTAACCAACTTAAACATGGTAAAACACTAAAGTCAGAATTTTAAGCCAAAAATATTCCCACTAGTGGCGGTCCCTTATTGAAGGACGGTCCCCCAAATTTAATGGACCATCCCCCTATATTTGGGACAATCGAGGTTTAATTGTTTTCTTATCTAATTTCTTTACCAATCTGATCTCTTCTCTTATTTGTTATCTCTCTTTCTTATCTAATCTCTACTTTTCTTCTAACATCTATTTCTTATTCCATTCATTTCTTTTCTCATCTCTCTCTCTCTATATATATGTGCTCTTGTTCTTGTCCACTAACTCGTTTTTGTAGCAAGACACCATAGCTCGATTCTCCGGTGCCCTCAACAAGGAGAGCACTAATCAAAGGGAGCATTAGCACCGTCGATTTCTTTCCTCTCTACAAATCGATGAAGTCTTTTGATTCTACTAAAAGGGGAGAAGTAAACGAAAACTCATTTAATACTTATTAAAACATAATTTTACTTAAAATGAGTCTATATTATGTAATCATCAAAAGGAGAGATTGTTAATACAAGTAATGTCAAAAACGTCATTTGCATTTTTCAATCCCCATACGTTTTGATAATCAAAAAATATAAAGACACGTTACGTAAAACTATACTTGCTAAGTTTTAAATCGAGAAAACTCGTTTCGACTATGTTTCGACTACAACATCACTTAAGGTATGAACAAACAATCTACCAACTTTGTTAAGTGATCAAAGAATTTTTTTTTCAAACCTCATATTTTTATGTGACAAAACATTTTTATAAATTATTTTTGTAATTATAAAGAAATGTTTTAATAAGAAAAATATATTTGAATTTCAAATTATCCAACAACTATTTTTCCTGCCCAAACCAGTCAAAATTTTCACTAGATTATTTTCAACCACATCATGATCGGTAGACGTTTTGGCGTTTGGATGGGTTGGAGGGAAACATGCATGTGTGGATCTAAGAGGGGTTTCTCCTCTCGTGGGTTTGAGTAACTGGGGTTTTGCAGTATGACAAGCTGCTTTGAAAGCCCCCTCGTACAAAATGACTAAACACGAGAAAGCGTGTATTAAAAATCAGCATGTTTTTATTCCTTTCGCATTTGATACCTTTGGTTTCCTTTCACCTGAGGCTGTAGAGCTTCTCAACAGAGTCCAACGAGTTATGCATAGCAATGTTATGACACCTAGATCTACAAACGTAGCTTTTAAAATAATTGGCTTTGCAATTCAAAAACGGCTAGCGGCGCGACTTGTTGCTAGTTTGCCTTGCATTTCTATGCAAATCGTAAGAATATATGTAATTATACGGATTTTATAATAAAATTCGTAGATGTTTGCTTGAAAAACAAAATCGGGACAAAAATAGGAGCGTATATCGGGACGGTCCTGTAAACATGGCGACGGTCCCTTATATATATGGGACCGCCAAGGTTTAAGGACCGTCCCCCTCCTCCTGGTGACTATATACTGCACTATTCTACAGAAAAAATGGAGTCCTCTTAGCACAAAAAATTTCTGATTTCTAAATCTCTTTTCTTTGATCACTATAACTTGTTATTATGTGTTTATAAGTGTTGGAATCACTCCTAAACCTTATTCAAGTGTTAGTAATTCATATGTAATAGTTAGCTTAATATGGCCTTTATGTTAGTAATTATGCTTAGGCTTATGTAGAAGGCCCATAAGCCTAGGCCCAAGTCCATAAGAGAAAGGAAGGGACTAGGAGTGTTGCCCTAGCTCCCTCTCCTATAAATACCTTGTAATAACCCTCACTTGAGGGTTGGTTGTTCAATTTATTCACTTTACCTTGCTACGCATAACCGTCCTTATTGTTTCTACGCATAGTGTTTGTGTGTGTTGTTCAATGATCTATTCTCTCTCTATTTCTTCTATTGATGCTTGTGTTGTAAACTTAGTGACCTAACAATGGTATCAATCGCCAACTAGTTGGGTGAATCGCTTGTTGTTAAAGTGAGTTTTGGTCTTACGCGAACAACGGTTCCAACTTGGTCACGCTTAAAACCGATTTTTACACTTTTTAATCCAATATTCTTGTCCTTTCAACGCTTTTAGGTGTTAAAATATCTGCTTTTGGCAAAAGTTTCAACCTTTACGTGTGGATCATCGTTTTCTAGCTTGGTTTTTACGAGGGTATCATTCTACGATAACTGCTTTATAAGCTTTGAATCATCAAGTTTCATACTTTTGTGTTATTTTGGTGATATTGAAGATACTTCATCACAAAATATGGTTTAGAAACATCTTTGGGCTAAAATCATTTTAGGAGGAGTTCTACGCGTAACAAAACCATAAAACTACGCCAGAATCGTCCCTTGGTTTGATCTTTCGGGCCAGTGGTTTACTCGTGTTTTCTTGCTTGGATAAGCTCGCAAACACATCGACTTTGGATATCTTTTGCCTTTGTTATAGTGTAAAAGATCATTTGGGCAAAACCCTAAAATTACGCATAAGCATAAGCTTACGCGTAGAAATTTTTACGCCTAAGATTCATCTTACGCCTAAGCTTTGACTTACGCATAAGGTAATCCTACGCCTAAATTATTGTTTACGCATAACTTTAGCGTTTTATCCTTACTTACACGTAAGCTAAACCTACGCGTTAACTTTTGCTGTTACGCGTAACTTTGGTGTTTTTACGCATAAGTGGTGCTTGGGTTTTCTGTGATTTCTACGCCTAAGGATACTTCATCAACAACATTTCATTCGACTACAAAGATCCATTTAACAACACAAGTTTTTCAACATGTCACAACCACCATACTCTAACTATTTTCCTTACACTTATCATCAACAACAACAACATCTAAGTCCACAAAATCAACAATTTAATCATCAACAACAAATTTATCAACAACAATTTAATCAATAACATACTCCACAACTTGGAGCAATTCCACCACCACAAATGGTTCAACCACCAAGTAGTCTTCAAGTACAACCTTACACAAACTTCTACAATCAACATCCATCCAGGAATACTATGAAGGAACCGACATGGTTTGGCAAGATGTGTGAAGCCTTAACTAGCCAACAATCAATTCATGAAGCTGGCTCACTTGATAGACCTCCAATGCTCACTCCCGAAAATTATGATCAATGGGTGATAAGGTTCTTTAGGTTTTGTGATCTAAAGAAGCCACATGGAAAGTTTTAAAGAAGGTCATTATGGAAGGTCCATTTCGGATGCTCATCGTTATCACACCCGCAGATCCGGATGCCAATCCACCAAGAGATCTTGCTCCAACATTGCAACTATCTCCGACCTCAATGGTGATGAACTTCTACACTTTGAAGCCGATGAAATAGCAATGCAATACATCCTTTTGGGACTACCCAATCCGATCCTTCAAGTGTTGATGCTCAAAAGATGGCTAAAGCAACGTGGGAACATATTCATCTTCTAATGGAAGGCACAACACTCAATCGACTAAGAAGTGTTTGGATTATCACATAGGTTTAATCTATTAAGATTAAAAAAACATGTGCATTAAGATCATGAATTTACACATAATGTTCATAATAATTCTCCTATATAGGTCATTATGTCTCATCAAGGCTTCCACATGTTTGACTATGATCACGAGCCATCAAGAATACATACCTAAATTTCACTAGAATCAAGTACTTCATCAAGTCACAATAGAACTTCTCATAACCACGAGTCTCGTTACTTTCATGAAGGACTAGTAGTTGAGTCATCCTTTTCAAATCATAATCACATTATCACAATGTTTAAGTCTATAGGATTCAATTTTCGCTCAATATTAATGAGAAAATTTGTCCTCGCTCATTTTCGAATTCTATAGTCAAGTCAAACTTGTACATAACAAAGATCAAACTTTGTCTATCAAATTCTCTATCTGTAACCTTGAGATATCGCTCACTCTTGAGCAATTTTCTCAAATTATTCGTCTTCCAAATCACGGGAAATGTGCCTACACCGAAGGGTGGTCACTTAATCCCTCAAGAGTCACCCAAAAATATCCGGTCCATATCACACATTTATACCTAGTCCTACCAAAATCAAAGAACACATTTGTCTTTCTCAAAAAGTCCATGGGTCTCTTAACGAGGATGGACTAATTGAGTTTTGTAAGTCTCACTTATGAATTAGATCCACTCAAAATTTGTGTAGATGAATTACATCAAATCTGCTTGAGATGGGTAGAAGTCATTCATGAAAATGCCTTTTTTCTTCCCCATAATCGTGAGCACCTCCCGGCATGTTTTGCTCATATGTTGTACTGTCTTGTCACCAAGAAACCTTATAATCTTGCGTACTTTGTGGCAAAAAGAATTGTGAATGTCAAGAGTCGACTATATAAGGCGATACCTTATGGCATGTTGTTGAATCGCTTATATCGTTTTGTCATGAACTTATTTCCCCAACTCGTAATATTCAAGACTCTCTTGTTGATCCCGTCATAGATCCTTTGAGTAAAAACACTTTCACGTCTCTCTTATGGGAATTTTCATCACCTCATAAGATCCATAATAATGATTCTGTCTATCTTGTTATGATGTTTCATCAAGTGATGATGATGAAGCAAGCAGTTGGAGTGGGCACTAGTCATGAAGAATGAAGTAGAATAGTCTTTGAAAAAATTAGGATGAGATCTCAATAACCACTTAAGACTTCTAGTTGTTTCTTGATATATTTGATTTTAGCATGTGTACTTTTTATTTAACTTAGTTGGATTATGATGAATTTGGTATTCACCCTTTAGATGTATGTAGACTTGGTTACATTATAACATGCTAGATGTTTGCCACTTAATTGCATGATGATATCTTGGATGTTAACTCAACTTGATATTTATATATGATTCTGCAGAAATCTGAGTTGTTAGATAGTATTTTAGTTATAGATTGCAGAAATGGAAAACTGGTGAAAAACTTGAAACCTACTGGTGACGGTCCCATAAATATGGCGATAGTCCTGAATCTTTAAAGGACCGTCACCCTATTAAGGGACCCTACACAAGTGGTCACGATTTTTTGCACTGTTCTCCTTTTCTACAATCTTGACCCATTTCATAAAATTTACCACCATTTTCAGGTTTAGCAAAACAATTCTTAGTGCCATAATATCCTTAATATATGCTTTGCCTAAACCATAATACTCTTTGATTATTTAAACACCTCTCTTCTTCTTCTTCATCACCATCTTTCTTTTCTACTTCATCTTCTTCACCCTCTAAAATGGCTTCATCTTCAACCTCACTGCCACTTGCCAACAAAAGGCCTAAAATCTTCATAATACCACCCAAAGCTTCCTTCATTGACCTCACTCAAGATGACAACATCCCTTCTCCAAAAGCCAAGCCAACTTCTCCTCTTGCTCCTAGTGCACCACTCAAAACTCCCTCAACTAGAAGAACTTCCTCATTCTCTTCTAGACCAAACTCATCTTCCTTCTCTTCATTCATTGGAAATCTTTCACCATATCTTGGAAACATGTCACCACCACCAAGAAGCTTAAATCCACCTCCACCAAATACCTCCTTATCTTTGTCACCAAATGAGCCTTTGGATTACACTCCTTCTACTCCACTACTATCTTCTATCATGGGGTATCCTATTCCTTACAACTTTGTCAATCACCACACTATGAGTTGTGCATGTTGTCATCACAACTTCAAGCTCATTTCTTCCTTAAGAGATGATCTCCATTTCATGATTGGAAACATTGAGTACCTTCTTTCTCAAACTCATGTGCAATCAACACCTCTATCCACCATGCCACCTTCTCCACCACACATCATCATTCCACCACCTTCCTCTCAACTACCTTCATATCACCTCCTAACTAAACACCCTTGATGTTTAGTTAGGAATAATCAAAGATTATTTTTGGGGTCAAGCATGCACTAGGGATTTAGGTGTCTCTCTAGGAATAGCTTGTGACTTTCTTTATGTGGTTGTAATGTATGATGTATTTCTTAATCTCTGTATGATGTGGGCTATGTATGAACCTTTGGCATGATTAATGAAATGTGACCCTTTAATGTTGTGATTCTTGTCTTAAATGCATGTGCAAAATGTAATTTTAACCAACTTAAACATGGTAAAACACTAAAGTCAGAATTTTAAGCCAAAAATATTCCCACTAGTGGCGGTCCCTTATTGAAGGACGGTCCCCCAAATTTAATGGACCATCCCCCTATATTTGGGACAATCTAGGTTTAATTGTTTTCTTATCTAATTTCTTTACCAATCTGATCTCTTCTCTTATTTGTTATCTCTCTTTCTTATCTAATCTCTACTTTTCTTCTAACATCTATTTCTTATTCCATTCATTTCTTTTCTCATCTCTCTCTCTCTATATATATGTGCTCTTGTTCTTGTCCACTAACTCGTTTTTGTAGCAAGACACCATAGCTCGATTCTCCAGTGCCCTCAACAAGGGAGAGCACTAATCAAAGGGGAGCATTAGCACCGTCGATTTCTTTCCTCTCTACAAATCGATGAAGCCTTTTTGATTCTACGAAAAGGGGGAGAAGTAAACGAAAACTCATTTAATACTTATTAAAACATAATTTTACTTAAAATGAGTCTATATTATGTAATCATCAAAAAGGGAGAGATTGTTAATACAAGTAATGTCAAAAACGTCATTTGCATTTTTCAATCCCCATACGTTTTGATAATCAAAAAATATAAAGACACGTTACGTAAAACTATACTTGCTAAGTTTTAAATCGAGAAAACTCGTTTCGACTATGTTTCGACTACAACATCACTTAAGGTATGAACAAACAATCTACCAACTTTGTTAAGTGATCAAAGAATTTTTTTCAAACCTCATATTTTTATGTGACAAAACATTTTATAAATTATTTTGTAATTATAAAGAAATGTTTTAATAAGAAAAATATATTTGAATTTCAAATTATCCAACAACTATTTTTCCCGCCCAAACCGGTCAAAATTTTCACTAGATTATTTTCAACCACATCATGATCGGTGACGTTTTGGCGTTTGGATGGGTTGGAGGAAACATGCATGTGTGGATCTAAGAGGGTTTCTCCTCGTGGGTTTGAGTAATCGGGGTTTTGCAAGATGACAAGTCGCTTTGAAAGCCTCCTCGTACAAAATGACTAAACACGAAAGCGTGTATTAAAATCAACATGTTTTTATTCCTTTCGCATTTGATACCTTTGGTTTCCTTTCACCGAGGTCAGAGCTTCTCAATGAGTCCAACGAGTTATGCATAGCAATGTTATGACACCTAGATCTACAAACGTAGCTTTTAAAATAATTGGCTTTGCAATTCAAAACGGCTAGCGGCGCAGACTTGTTGCTAGTTTGCCTTGCATTTCTATGCAAATCGTAAGAATATATGTAATTATACGGATTTTATAATAAAAATTCAGAGATGTTTGCTTGAAAAACAAAATCAGGACAAAAATAGGAGCGTATATCGGGACGGTCCTGTAAACATGGCGACGGTCCCTTATATATATGGGACCGTCCAAGGTTTAAGGGACCGTCCCCCTCCTCCTGGTGACTATATACTGCACTATTCTACAGAAAAAATGGAGTCCTCTTAGCACAAAAAATTTCTGATTTCTAAATCTCTTTTCTTTGATCACTATAACTTGTTATTATGTGTTTATAAGTGTTGGAATCACTCCTAAACCTTATTCAAGTGTTAGTAATTCATATGTAATAGTTAGCTTAATATGGCCTTTATGTTAGTAATTATGCTTAGGCTTATGTAGAAGGCCCATAAGCCTAGGCCCAAGTCCATAAGAGAAAGGAAGGGACTAGGAGTGTTGCCCTAGCTCCCTCTCCTATAAATACCTTGTAATAACCCTCACTTGAGGGTTGGTTGTTCAATTTATTCACTTTTACCTTGCTACGCATAACCGTCCTTATTGTTTCTACGCATAGTGTTTGTGTGTGTTGTTCAACAGATCTATTCTCTTCTCTATTTCTTCTATTGATGCTTGTGTTGTAAACTTAGTGACCTAACAATGGTATCAATCGCCAACTAGTTGGGTGAATCGTTTGTTGTTAAAGTGAGTTTTGGTCTTACGCGTAACAACGGTTCCAACTTGGTCACGCTTAAAAACTGATTTTTTACACTTTTTAATCCAATATTCTTGTCCTTTCAACGTTTTTAGGTGTTAAAATATCTATTGTTGGCAAAAAGTTTCAACCTTTACGTGTGGATCATCGTTTTCTAGCTTGGTTTTTTACGAGGGTATCATTCTACGCATAACTGTTTTATAAGCTTTGAATCATCAAGTTTCATACTTTTGTGTTATTTTGGTGATATTGAAGATACTTCATCACAAAAATATGGTTTAGAAACATCTTTGGGCTAAAATCATTTTAGGAGGAGTTCTACGTAACAAAACCCTAAAACTACGCCAGAATCGTCCCTTGGTTTGATCTTTCGCCAGTGGTTTACTCCGTGTTTTCTTGCTTGGATAAGCTCGCAAACACGTCGACTTTGGATATCTTTTGCCTTTGTTATAGTGTAAAAGATCATTTGGGCAAAACCTAAAATTACGCATAAGCATAAGCTTACGCCAGAAATTTTACGCCTAAGATTCATCTTACGCCTAAGCTTTGACTTACGCATAAGGTAATCCTACGCCTAAGTTTTCTACACCTAAATTATTGTTTACGCATAACTTTAGCTTTTATCCTTACTTACACGTAAGCTAAACCTACGCGTTAACTTTTTGTCATTACGCGTAACTTTGGTGTTTTACGCATAAGTGGTGCTTGGGTTTTCGTGATTTCACGCTAAGGATACTTCATCAACAACATTTCATTCGACTACAAAGATCCATTTAACAACACAAGTTTTTCAACATGTCACAACCACCATACTCTAACTATTTTCCTTACACTTATCATCAACAACAACAACATCTAAGTCCACAAAATCAACAATTTAATCATCAACAACAAATTTATCAACAACAATTTAATCAACAACATACTCCACAACTTGGAGCAATTCCACCACCACAAATGGTTCAACCACCAAGTAGTCTTCAAGTACAACCTTACACAAACTTCTACAATCAACATCCATCCAGGAATACTATGAAGGAACCGACATGGTTTGGCAAGATGTGTGAAGCCTTAAGTAGCCAACAATCAATTCATGAAGTCGGCTCACTGATAGACCTCCAATGCTCACTCCCGAAATTATGATCAATGGGTGATAAGGTTCTTTAGGTTTTGTGATCTAAAGAAGCCACATGGAAAGTTTTAAAGAAGGTCATTATGGAAGGTCCATTTCGGATGCCTCATCGTTATCACACCCGCAGATCCAGATGCCAATCCACCAAGAGATGCTGTCTCCAACATTGCAACTATCTCCGACCTCAATGGTGATGAACTTATACACTTTGAAGCCGATGAAATAGCAATGCAATACATCCTTTTGGGACTACCCAATCCGATCCTTCGAAGTGTTGATGCTCAAAAGACAGCTAAAGCAACGTGGGAACATATTCATCTTCTAATGGAAGGCACAACACTCAATCAGGAAGACATGGAATCCAAAATCTACTTGGCTTATGAACACTTCATGATTGAACCAGGAGAGAATTTAGGGTCATATCATCATCGCCGTACATCATTAATGATTTGGACAAACACAACATTATCATGCCTCGAATTGTCACAACACTAAGTTCCTAAGTAGTCTTGGTCCGAATGGGAGAAGTATGTCATTTTCTCCGCAAGCTAAGAACCTTCATCGGGCTACATACGGATTGTTGTACGACTATTTGAAGCCTAACCAAAAGAAGTTGACAAAGAAAGGACTATCCGTGGACTCCGACTTCACAAACAATTCACGATAATCAACAACTTGCTTTGTGGGCTCAAACTAATCTTCCTCCTCAAACATTTCAAAGAACTGACCTCAACCAAGCGCAACCATCACACCACATGATCATCACAACAACAACCTCAACAAACTCAATTGGTTCCATACAACAACAACAATGCTCAAGCACTTTACGGTGAAGTCGATGAGGACTCGCGCTTTCGATGAATTGCAACAAGGATTTGTTATGATTGCTAAAGCCTTCGGTCGGTATACAAACAAATCCAACAATCGCATTCGTTCCTCATCCAACACAAGGAATCAAGCGTTGTAAACAATGGACGTGTTGAAGTTCGTAATCGTGGTTATGGTCGTCGGATGGGAGGTGGTTAAGGTTTAATGCTATTGGAAGGAATAACTGTGGTGCTCCACAACAACAGAGAGCTCAAGTGGTTGAAAAGGGAATGCTCGAATGGGGTTAATGGTCTTCGTTGTTATAACCGCAATGAAAAGGGTCATCGGCTAATGCATGTCCTAAGCCGAGGACAAGAGGCGGTCTTATTTCAAAGAGGCTTTGCTCTTGGCTCTTAAGGATGAAGTGGTGGAACTCTTAACAACAAGGAACAAAGCTTTATGGCGGATGCAAATTCGATGATGACATGGAAGACTTGCGAGCTAATGCAAAGAATGATGTTGATGGCACAAATGCAAGCTCTACACATGAGTGATACAGCCCAGTGTATGACATCGATGGCTTGTCTCGTGTACCGAACAAACAATTATCATTAATAATCTAATATCTCCGCCAACATCCGAATCCGCAAGGCTCGTAATGTTCAAAATGAGTCGTCCACATCTCATTCTGACGATTTTCAACTAGACCCCGTAGTTACATTTGATGATCAAGATGACCTTATGGTTTCCTTTGATACTCAAATTGACTCCGTGGTTATACTTGAGGATTTTCATAATGATCATGTTGTGTCTCACGTTGCACACGCTGAACCTTTGCCTAGTCCAGACGTTGATCTGTTACTTAAAGACCAACAATCCCGAATGGAAAAATGTCGTGAATTAAATCAGCAATTAAAAAGTAAAAATGCACTGTTAACCAAGGATATTGAATGCTTAAAAATGCAACTCAACTTTTTCAAAACTCAAGAAAACCGTGAAAAAGGTTTTGAAGCCGCTTTGCAAAATCTCATAAAACGAACAATATTTAGAATGATGATCGTGATCTACCGCTTCAAGAATGCTTTGTTGTCGAAGAGAACAATCGAAACATGAACATAAACAAGAAATTAACGCCTCACCTTGGAAAATCAAAAGCTAAGGTCGAGTTGTTAAATTGTCAAAACAGTTCTCAATACAAAAAGCATTCAACGAAATGAATAGATGACCATCTTGACGAAATTATCGCTTGCAAAACAAACTTAAAGAGTTTCAAATGTTGTTTACAAACATGGTAAGTCATCACAGACTATTCAAAAGTTTACTTTAAAACCCAATCCAGATGGATATGGACCGAATCTTGCGATTACAAACCTAAGCTTTCAACCAAAGCATTCAAACCAAACTCAAGTTTCAAAGGTAATATAAAATAGATAATTACATTATGAGTGTTGTTGAATATCATCGTCAAGAGGAATTAGATGCAGAAGACGAGAGTCGATCAAAATTAGAAAAAGTTGTTTACAACAAACCTTTTAATTATTCACAAGCGATCACTTTCGTCCCACCAAAGGATTCTTCTAACACACCAAGGATTATCACAAGAATGTCTGAGTCTTCTAATGTTAATCCCAAACCAAATTATGCACAAATTTATGGTCCTTTACCTTCCATCAGTGAAGTAAATTCAAAACCTAAAAATCGTCAAATTCTTAGATATTTTGACCTTTTCATGGCTGACCTCAAACTTTTAGAACATGAGATTGAATTTCATTCTGAGATAAAAGTTGAACATTTTTGTAACACCCCAACCCGACAAGGGTAGAAGTGTCACATTCTGGTGTCATATCAGAACATACAAATAAAATCTTACAAGCGAAAGCCTTAAAGAATAAAGTACCAAGTCATATAGACGAATGACTTACAAGGAAAATACAAAATCCAATATGTCTAAAATAAAATGAAATCTCCAAACAATAGCCCAACAAAATAAATCCAAGTAATAAGGTATCTAGGTTGGTCCACTCAAAATAATCCAACTCTCACCCATCAAAGCCCATCTTCAAACCTAACACCGCCGCAGAAAAGAAATGCTACCGAGCTTAAAAGCCCAAGTGAGCAGATATAACAAAACGAAAGCTAAATAAAATCAAATGCGAAAAGAAACAAAGGAAACGGATAACAAAGTCGCAGTGAAGTGAGAACAATGAGTCAATGAGGATCTGCAGAACACAATTATACGTGTATCCAAAACAAACAAATAACAAGGAGAATGAAGCAAAGCAAAGCATTGATGACATAAACACAAGCACATCAAACCGGACATACAAGAACTGAAACATAAGCAACCATAGCGTGCATCGCATCCACACAACATGTATGTCATAAAATCAATATAGGAAAATCAAGACATACAAGCCAAACAGATATCTACAGAAAGCGGAAGCAATTAATTAGTAAGTGAGCATGGCAATTCACATGTGTCAAAACCCTTAGTTGAAAACATAACCAAGATTATCATAATGAAGTACTACTAAAGATCAACACATGGCGCTTACACGTAATAAGTAGTAAATAGTATAAAGATATAATTAAATGAATTAAAGACATAGCAGGCAACTAAACAATTTAACAAGCCAAACGCCACAAGTCGAACCCTTTACCCAATCAAACCGTAGCATAAACCGAAATACAAACATGGCGGTCAACAACACGCAGATAAGGACACCACGGATAGTCATAGTCCACGAGATCAATCGAACGTAGTACACATAATAAAATGACAAAACTATCGATTACACAATAGCATGATCACCGACAATATGAGGGTCACATAACATTGAGATCACATATCATTGGATAGAAACAGGTAACTCAAATAACCGCATGTTAATCACATCATAGCAGGATAATCAGTAGTCACATAAAACATAAATAGCATAAACAAATCAAATAAACACATAATAACCCGGTACGTGAATGGGACGATAGTCTGAAATAACGGAATGAGAGTGTGACAGATCAAAGGAATGGAATATATATATCTTGGTAGTAGAGTGAGTCATATATGGTGCGTTGGGGAAATGTAGAAGGTACAATATAGGTATATCAAAGGTGTAAGGGTTGTCAGAAATCTATCCCGAGCCAACAAAACAAACCATATCAATAGTGGCAATAGCAGCCAAGTAACCAATAGTAACCATTGTATTCGGAGGGTGACCTCGAATACCAAACCAATAGGAGGGAGTCCTCAAGTAGCCAATGGAGTGATCGGCTCCCAAATGTGAGGGTGTATTGCACACACGCACCACATCACCAAAACAATATATCAATATCAATACAATACAATACAATACAAATCTAGGATGCATCCATACGCCCGCAAAACAATAGTGGCCATACAATATATCCAGCGCGCATAATCAATACAAAATGGGACGGTGTGGAACATCACTCAACCACACTAAAGTCATGCCATTGGTGCATCAATGACACGGACATGGAACCCCATGCCTAGTTAATGGCTCGGTATCAATCGACGGTCAAAGTGTACAATATAGAGGTCAATCAATATCAAAGGTCCAATATTAGCAGTTCACAAATCAAATCAATAGTCCAATATCAATGGTTCAATTATCAAAGGTTCAAATAGCAAAGGATCAATATCAAGGGTTCAAATATCAATAGTTCAATAGCAGAGCAAAGGTTCAATATCAAATTGGCAAGAGATCAAAGATGCAAAGAGATCATGAGAAACCTTATGAGAAAGGTCAGAATATCTGTACCTTATTCGAAACAATCAACAATGAAAGTAAATTCAAGAAAGGAGATCAATCACGTCGCCCGGAACCTATATGAATTAGATAACGTTCTATAAGAATCAGAAACACTCGTTTAAGACGGCTTTCCATTTTAAGTACTTTCTATTTTAGGAAACTTTCTATTTTAGGCAGGTTTCTATTTTTAGTAACTTTAGTTACTTATCTCAAGTTAATTAATGAAAAAGAGTATTATTATGATTTAAGGATCATTTATGACAAGTTACAAAAGTTTAGGGTTTAAAATGTCAATAATGCAAAGTATAGGGTTAAAAGTGTAAATATAGTAAGTTTACTCATTTTACTCATGTAATCCATTTAGTTAGAATATTAACAAGTTAATCCATCAAGTTTTATAATTTACAAAACAACCCCTTCATTTTATTAAAACGACATAAACATTATAAACCCTAGTTTTTAGGTTATAGTTAACGAATCCGTTCTAAACCATTTTAGCTCGATTAATACAAGATTACAAGACATCCTTATGTGATACCATTTTAATTCGAGACACCCTTCATCAAAACTATGTTATACGCCCCATTTGAAAATCAAAACACACTCGTAAATCATTTGTTATCGATTCCATTTATCATATACGTATAATCATATATTCGTAACTCATTAAACCCTTAAACAAAATATATATGTGTCGACATATAGAGAGACCCAAATTCAGTTTCAGATTCATATTACATGCCTTATATCATTCGAATTACATAGAATTAGAATCAAGGTTTTTATGTAATCTTGTGTTATCATTTCATGTGACAAATATACTTATGATTTTATGTGATATCTTTACATATTACAAGCCCTAGAAACATCAATAGCCACGAATTTATTAAGGAAAACAAGGAGGAAAAGATTTAAGATGACGATACGTTACCCTAGTAGCGTGTACGAGACAAGAAAACAAGAATCAAACCACAAAAATCAAACCAAGTCTCCCTTGGCTAATCCAAACCCCACGTACACCTTTATAAACCCACGACCAAGCTTCCAATTCGACCCAAACACAAACACTACGTACACCAATCGATTGCCCACGATCACGAGCCTCCTAGGAACACCTTTGCTTGTTAAATTTCGGATTGAATGATGAAAAAATATTGGTTGCCGCCACTATGAATGAGAGAAGAAGACTTAGGGTTTTTAGTGTTTTTGAAATGAAATGGAATGAGATAATGAGAGTAATGTTGATTGATATTGTGAGTGATTTTAGGGCCTTGATGGCCGGCCATTAGGGAGGGTCCAAGACCAATTCTCAAACTTTCCAAGTTATCATTTTTCAATGTATTTAGTCCTCTTTCAAGTCTAGGTTAGTTATGTACACATTGAAATGTTTTAAATGTTACATAGACTTTAATTATTCATGTTCTTTTAATGTATATCATAAGTTAATTATTTTCATAATGTGTAAATATTATTAATGATATAACTTGTTAAATGATGTTGACGTGTTTCCCGAGTTGGTAAAATTTTAAGTTGGAGGGCAAAATTGTCATTTCACGCGATTGAGATTTTAGGGTTTTACAACTCTTCCCCTCTAAAAAGAAAATTTTCGTCCTCGAAAATTGAAGTCGCAAAGGTACACGGAGACGTACAAGTTTAAGGCAGACGTAGCAATCCATAGCCTCACACAGATCATAACGATTTCGGTTCCAAGGCGCATAAATCTTATACATAACAGATGTCGGTGAGAATCTCGCAAAGAGGTGTAATTCCAAACAAATATGTGGGTCGATAAATAATCGATATAAGTCATAGTCCATTCACGTCAAACCCTGCATTTCCCAAGAAGTCGTATGATTTCAATAAGTTCGAATTATATGATCTCGGTATTATCACGTTGATCAAAGCGTCATAATACTTGCATCACATAATAAGTTCTTATTGTCATCATATTTCGTCCCGGTCATGACAATCCACATAACCAAATCACATCAAAACAGATAACATACAGATAGCAAGTAACATACCAAAACAGATCAGATCCTCATACATACATCATATAATCCATCAAACCAACTTACCATATCACCAAGGAAGAAGGCCACCAACTTGCTCGAAACGGTTCCTCATGACTCATTACTGACGATCCAAAAGAAAACTGAGATATTAACAAAATGCCAAACGATAAAACTTCACGATTCAAACCGAGTTCTGAACAAATCAAAGGAAAGTGATGCCGATTAAATCACATATCAAGATATCAAACCGCCTCAAAACGCATGACAAACGAATCGGAGTAACACAAGTCGCGCCCAAATCATATGAAGTAGATGAACCTTCACAGCCACCGGTTGAATCTTGTCTCCGTCTTTTGCGTCTTTGATTGATCCGTCCAGCTTCCTCCAACAAAGATCCCGATGTCTCCAAAGAAGACGGCAATCGGGTGTGGCTTCGCTCACGAACCTCTCCACTCGTGGATCTGCAAAGAACGTTAGGTCGGCACCATCGTCTTCGACTCTAACGAGTAGTCTTCACCTAACGATCGACAAATGGATGTACGAAGACAAAATAATAAAATCAAATGTGAAGAGAAGAAGACCAAAACGGTGAAGACAAAAGATTATCAAGTCAAATCTGAACGACAGTCAAAAGGAATCGTAATAGATCATCACAGACGGAAGCCTAGTGTCTACCCAAGTCTTCACAGGTCAATCCTAAGGTCAACAAGACGAAACCTGGCTCTGATACCATAATTGTAACACCCCAACCCGACAAGGGTAGAAGTGTCACATTCGGTGTCATATCGTAACATACAAATAAAATCTTATGTTTAAAGCCTTAAAGAATAAAGTACCAAGTCATATAGACGAATGACTTACAAGGAAAATACAAAATCCAATATGTCTAAAATAAAATGAAATCTCCAAACAATAGCCCAACAAAATAAATCCAAGTAATAAGGTATCTAGGGTTGGTCCACTCAAAATAATCCAACTCTCACCCATCAAAGCCCATCTTCAAACCTAACACCGCCGCAGAAAAGAAATGCTACCGAGCTTAAAAGCCCGGTGAATGATATAACAAAACGAAAGCTAAATAAAATCAAATGCGAAAAGAAACAAAGGAAACGGATAACAAAGTCGCAGTGAAGTGAGAACAATGAGTCAATGAGGATCCGCAGAACACAATTATACGAGTATCCAAAACAAACAAATAACAAGGAGAATGAAGCAAAGCAAAGCATTGATGACATAAACACAAGCACATACAAACCGGACATACAAGAATCAAACATAAGCAACCATAGCAGCATCGCATCCACACAACATGTATGTCATAAAATCAATATAGGAAAATCAAGACATACAAGCCAAACATATATCTACTGGAAAGCGGAAGCAATTAATTAGTAAGTGAGCATGGCAATTCACACAGGTCAAAACCCTTAGTTGAAAACATAACCAAGATCATAACAATGAAGTACTAACAAAGAATCAACACATGGCGCTACACGTAATAAGTAGTAAATAGTATAAAGATATAATTAAATGAATTAAAGACATAGAAGGGCAACTAAACAATTTAACAAGCCAAACGCCACAAGCTGAACCCTTTACCCAATCAAACCGTAGCATAAACCGAAATGCAAACATGGCAGGTCAACAACACGCAGATAAGGACACCACGGATAGTCATAGTCCACGAGATCAACTGAACGTAGTACACATAATAAACAGACAAAACTATCGATTACACAATAGCATGATCACCAGACAATACAGAGGGTCACATAACATTGAGATCACATATCATTGGATAGAAACAGGTAACTCAAATAACCGCATGTTAATCACATCATAGCAGGATAATCAGTAGTCACATAAAACATAAATAGCATAAACAAATCAAATAAACACATAATAACCCGGTACGTGAATGGGACGATAGTCTGAAATAACGGAATGAGAGTGTGACAGATCAAAGGAATGGAATATATATATCTTGGTAGTAGAGTGAGTCATATATGGTGCGAATATGGTGCGCTGGGGAAATGTAGAAGGTACAATATAGGTATATCAAAGGTGTAAGGGTTGTCAGAAATCTATCCCGAGCCAACAAAACAAACCATATCAATAGTGGCAATAGCAGCCAAGTAACCAATAGTAACCATTGTATTCGGAGGGGTGACCTCGGAATACCAAACCAATAGGAGGGGAGTCCTCAAGTAGCCAATGGAGTGATCAGCTCCCAAAATGTGAGGGGGTGTATTGCACACACGCACCACATCACCAAAACAATATATCAATATCAATACAATACAATACAATACAAATCTAGGATGCATCCATACGCCCCCTGCAAAACAATAGTGGCCATACAATATATCTGAAGCGCGCATAATCAATACAAAATGGGGACGGTGTGGAACATCACTCAACCACACTAAAGTTATGCCATTGGTGCATCAATGACACGGACATGGAACCCCATGCCTAGTTAATGGCTCGGTATCAATCAAGGGTCGACAGTCAAAGTGTACAATATAGAGGTCAATCAATATCAAAGGTCCAATATTAGAGGTTCACAAATCAAATCAATAGTCCAATATCAATGGTTCAATTATCAAAGGTTCAAATAGCAAAGGATCAATATCAAGGGTTCAAATATCAATAGTTCAATAGCGAGCAAAGGTTCAATATCAAATTGGCAAGAGATCAAAGATGCAAAGAGATCATGAGAAACCTTATGAGAAAGGTCGAATATCCGCACCTTATTCAAGCAATCAACAATGAAAGTAAAGTCAAGAAAGGAGATCAATCACGTCGCCGGAACCTATATGAATTAGATAACGTTCTATAAGAATCGAAACACTGCTTGCTTTCCATTTTAAGATTTTAGTAATCTTTCCATTTTAAGTACTTTCTATTTTAGGAAACTTTCTATTTTAGGCGGTGTTTCTATTTTAGTAACTTTAGTTACTTATCTCAAGTTAATTAATGAAAAGAGTATTATTATGATTTAAGGATCATTTATGACAAGTTACAAAAGTTTAGGGTTTAAAATGTCAATAATGCAAAGTATAGGGTTAAAAGTGTAAATATAGTAAGTTTACTCATTTTACTCATGTAATCCATTTAGTTAGAATATTAACAAGTTAATCCATCAAGTTTTATAATTTACAAAACAACCCTTCATTTTATTAAATCGACATAAACATTATAAACCCTAGTTTTTAGGTTATAGTTAACGAATCCGTTCTAAACCATTTTAGCTCGATTAATACAAGATTACAAGACATCCTTATGTGATACCATTTTAATTCGAGACACCCTTCATCAAAACTATGTTATACGCCCCATTTGAAAATCAAAACACACTCGTAAATCATTTGTTATCGATTCCATTTATCATATACGTATAATCATATATTCGTAACTCATTAAACCCTTAAACAAAATATATATGTGTCGACATATAGAGAGACCCAAATTCAGTTTCGTATTCATATTACATGCCTTATATCATTCGAATTACATAGAATTAGAATCAAGGTTTTTATGTAATCTTGTGTTATCATTTCATGTGACAAATATACTTATGATTTTATGTGATATCTTTACATATTACAAGCCCTAGAAACATCAATAGCCACGAATTTATTAAGGAAAACAAGGAGGAAAAGATTTAAGATGACGATACATTACCCTAGTAGCGTGTACGAGACAAGAAAACAAGAATCAAACCACAAAAATCAAACCAAGTCTCCCTTGGCTAATCCAAACCCCACGTACACCTTTATAAACCCACGACCAAGCTTCCAATTCGACCCAAACACAAACACTACGTACACCAATCGATTGCCCACGATCACGAGCCTCCTAGGAACACCTTTGCTTGTTAAATTTCGGATTGAATGATGAAAAAAATATTGGTTGCCGCCACTATGAATGAGAGAAGAAGACTTAGGGTTTTTAGTGTTTTTGAAATGAAATGGAATGAGATAATGAGAGTAATGTTGATTGATATTGTGAGTGATTTTAGGGCCTTGATGGCCGGCCATTAGGGAGGGTCCAAGACCAATTCTCAAACTTTCCAAGTTATCATTTTTCAATGTATTTAGTCCTCTTTCAAGTCTAGGTTAGTTATGTACACATTGACATGTTTTAAATGTTACCTAGACTTTAATTATTCATGTTCTTTTAATGTATATCATAAGTTAATTATTTTCATAATGTGTAAATATTATTAATGATATAACTTGTTAAATGATGTTGACGTGTTTCCCGAGTTGGTAAAATTTTAAGTTGGAGGGCAAAATTGTCATTTCACGCGATTGAGATTTTAGGGTTTTACAATTTTCAATCGCCTCTAGCGCGAGAACAAAGAGACATTTTTCAGAAAAGACTTTTACCCAATGTTAAAAATTTGAAAACTGCATTATATTGGGAACGGATTTTCATAAGGAACTTGATTGATGAAAGTCGTTTTAAGAAAATGTAAACATCTATTTCTAACACCAAACGTAAAAATAAAATGTTATGAAAAGATGTTGATCGACTCTTGGAAGATGTTATCTGTCTTGATGTCTATAATGTTGTGTTATTGCATTCTCTCGCCATATGCTTCGATTATATCTCTCACGACATCGTTGATTCTCGTTATAATTGTTGAGAATACCGATAATGTGCTTCAAATCGAGTCTTTAAAAGTCGAAAATGAACGATCGTTAAACGAACTTTCAAATTCAAAACGTCGTCTTCAATGGTGTCAAAAAGATTGTCAAAATCGTGAACTTGCTTTGCAAAACAAAATCCACCAGTTGAAATCAAAACCATTTGATTTTAAAATTGAGCAACTGGATGATCAAAACGTGTCTTTCAAGTGTCAAATCTCAAAATATGAACTAGAACTTTCAACAGTTAAACAGGAATATGGTGTCATATTTGATTTACTCAAAAAGACTCGTGATGAAGCATCTAACGAACTTGATCATTATCTTGCACACACTAGAGAAGTCATGAATTTTTCTGGCAACCTTCGTTCTGAAAATCAAGAATTGGTGCACACTATCTTTAAGTTAAGAGAAGTGTTAGGAAAGTATGAACAACTTCCGCCTATCGTGATTAGGAGAATAGCACCTGTAACACTTAGTAATCATGACCCTAGAATGTCTACTGCCAAATCACAAGATACTAATGTGCTTCCCTCTACTGAAACATGAATAATTGCTTCTTTTCCTAATGTCCGCACTTCAAAGCCTAGGAGCAATACAAGGAAGAATAGGAAGTTGCGACCCAAGAAAAGATCAATAAGGAATGTCAAGTAGAAGAACACCTAGGATTTTGAATAAGACTCACGTTGCACCTACTTTAGATATTGCGTCGACAAATGTAATAGAAAAGTTATGTAATGAATGCTAAACCTTAAGTACTTTTGATATTCATCGATGCATCTTGTGTTATTTGTCGTAAAAGTATGAATTCTGATTGTCATGACAAATGTGTTGCTAAAGCTATCATTTCTCGATTAAGGAATCCTAAGACTCGGAATACCTCTAGGCCCACTAATCATTCTAAGTCTTTGCTTGGTAGACCGCCCTCTTTAGATTCCAAGAAACGCATTGATATCCCTGTAGCTCCAGTATCACCTCCAAAGACTGAAGTACCACCTAGTACTTTCATTAAGACTAAGGCAAATACTAGTTGCAGATGGCAAAAATGGTTACATACTACACTAGGATTTAAATGGATGCCTAAAGTGATTGATGTATGTATGTCTACTATAATCGCCGGAACCTCTACTTGGGTTCCACATCTACTCTATTCCATCCGTGTCGCGTGTGTAATGCAGTGATATGATCATTCTTTGGATTGTTGATAGCGGATGTTCCCGACACATGATGAGCAATCTTAAATTATTATCAAACTTTATTGCAAAGTTCATAGGCACCGTCCGATTCGGGAATGATCACTTGCAGACTATCATGGCTACGGAGATTATATCAATGGCAATATTGAAATTAGTGGTTTATTATGGGAAGGCCTCGGTCACAATCTCTTTTCGATCGGTCAATTACGTGATGGAGATTTGGAAGTTGCTTTTAGGGAGAAAACTTGTTTCATTCGTGATCTACAAGGAAATGATCTTATGTATGGCTCTCGAAATTCTAGTCTATACACAATCTCAATGCAAGACATGGTTGCTTCATCTCCCATATGTCTACTCTCAAAGGCTACATCTACAAAATCTTGGCTATGGCAACCGCTGCCTCTCACATCTAAACTTTCAAACCATCACCAACCTTGCTCGACACAAACTTGTGGAAGGTCTCCCACGATTCCGGTATTCTAAAGATCACCTTTGCTCACTTGTGAACAAGGAAAAGCACTCGTGCTCATTTTCCTTCAAAGATGGAACACGCCTCAAAGATGTGCTTCATCTTCTTCACATGGATTTGTGTGGCCCGGCGCGTGCAAACGATCAATGGCAAACGCTACATCTTAGTAATTGTTGATGACTATTCATGATGGAATTGGGTCTACTTTCTTCAAGCAAAGACCAAGCTCCACAGATGATCATCACCTTCTCACGAAAATTCAAATTCAGCCCGGAACACCGTCCGCCAAATCCGAACAGACAAAGGAACCGAATTTGTGAACCAAACTCTTCAAGAATTTTATGAGAAAATGGGAATAGAGCATCAAACATCTATTGCACGGACACCGTAACAAAACGGAGTTGTTGAAAGACGAAACCGAACGTTAGTGGAAGCCGCAAGAACAATGTTAATTAATGCTAAACTTCCAGTTACTTATGGGCATAAGTCAGATCAACTGCATGCTATACTCAAAACCGTTCTATGATCACAAACGCCACAACAAAACATCTTTCGAGCTTATCCACAACAAAACCGATCTCAAACACTTTCATGTATTTGGATCTCTTTGCTACCCAAATAATGATCGTGAAGACTTTGGAAAGCTCAAAGACAAAGCCGACATTGGAGTATTTATTGGATACCGTGAGAATTCAAAAGGTTTCGAATCTGGAATCGTCGTACAAAGCAAAGTTATGGAAACGATTCATGCTAATTTTGATGAACTTACGAAATGGCTTATGAGCATAATGACTTGGAACCCGGTCACAACCGCTTAAACTTCCCCAAACCCCATCATCGCCTAAAACAAGCCCTCACTTACTCACAACAAATGGAAAGACTATTTGCTCCTCGCTCGGTGACGACATTGATGAACGTGCTCCTGTGTATCCGCTATTTCACCGCTCAACCCGATAATACTCTTATACCGATACACTGCTACAACAACCATTGAAGAAGCACCACCATTGACTCTACTACAACAGTTGAACAAACTGCTTCCAACGACGCCGAACCATTGCGATGTTCTTAATGAAGTACCCCACCTGCAGATTTTGATCCAAATGCGTTCTTCAACCCGTTTGCCAATGAAACTGCTGCACCTGATGTCGCAGAATCATCAACAAACCATTTGAATCCTCAAAATTTTCACAATGTATACCAACATCAACCCTCTACACATCTTTGGACAAAAGACCATCCTCTTGAGAATATTATTGGCAACCCAAATCAACCAGTCGTTACGAGACAACGTCTTCACACAGATGGTGAACATTGCATTTATGCTCTCACTGTCTGCCAAACTGAGCCTAAAAACATTAAAGACGCAATGACAAAAGACAAATGGATTGAATCCATGCAAGAAGAACTCAACCAATTCAAACGTCTTGAAGTATGGGAACTGGTTGAAAGACCAACAGGAGTCTACGTTATTGGTCTCAAATGGATTTGGAAAAACAAATTGGATGTCAAGGGAACGAATCGTAAACAAGTCACGTCGGTGGCTAAAGGTTATAGACAGGAAGAGGTATTGACTTTGAAGAATCATTCGCCCGGTTGCTCGCTTTGAGGTCGCTCGATCTTTCTCGCTCGCAGACTCATATGAATATAACGGTCTTTCAAATGGACGCCAAAGCGCTTTTCGAATGGGCAACCGAAGAAACGGTTTATGTTACCACCGAAGGATTCGTTGATCCCGAGTTCGAACCATGTCTACAAACCGAACAAAGCTCAGATGGTCTCAAACAAGCTCCTCGGGCGTGGTACGATAAGTTATCATCCTTCCTCATTGCCAATAGATTCACCAAAGGTTCGGTCGATCCAACACTTTTCATACAATATCACGGGCTCACATATTAATCGCTCAAATCTATGGATGACATCATTTTGGGTCAACACATTTAAAATACTCAAATGCTTTTGCAAAATTAATGACAAAACATTTTGAAATGTCAATGATGGGTGAACTCACATTCTTTCTAGGAATGCAAGTTCATCAATCACCCGTGGTATTTTCTTGAGTTAGTCCAAATATGCCCTTGAATTGTTAAACAAATTTGGAATGCAAATCTGTGACACCTATGCCACACCAATGGCTCATACCAAGAAGCTAGATGTTGATTTACATGGGAAATTGGTGGACCCTACCAAATACCGTAGTATTATTGGGTCTCTCATGTATCTAACAACTAGCAGGTTCGGTATTGTTTTTGCCAGATATCTTTCCTCCCGTTATCGATCGAGACCAATCAAACCCACCTCTCGAGGCTAAGAGAATCCTCCGATACATCAAGGAACCATTAATTGGGGATCCGTATCCGAAGGATTCTCGGTTTTGAACTAATAGCTTTTTCAGACGACGACCACGCAGGATGCTTAGACTCACGGAAAGTACTTCAGAGCGTTACAATTTCTTGGTGACAAACCGGTGTCATGGCAATCGAAGCGAGGATTGTACATCACCGTCCTCAACCGGCGAGAATATGTAGCCATGTTGGCGTGTTGTGCTCAAGTAATTTGGATGAGAACACAACTCAAAGACTATGGTTACGTATTTTACTGTATTCGATGTCTTTGCGACAATCGGTGCTATTGCGATCTCGCAACTCGGTTCAACATTCAAATCTAAGCACATCGATCTTCGATATCATTTCATCAAGGACCACGCGGAGAGTGGTCTCGTTGAATTATACTTTGTGGGTACATAATACCAATTGGCGGATCTACTCACCAAAGCCTTAGCTCTCGCTAGGTTTAATGAGTTGGTACACGGATTGGTATGCGGTGTTTGACTCAAGAGGAACCGGATCAACTCTTAAAACAATCTTAAAACCGATCAAACACCAAAACCTCTTTTGTAAATATTTTTCAAAACAAAATATAAAAATATAAAATCGATAAAACAACAAAAATATTCTTCCATCTATATTTCTTCAAACATTGCAAGTACAATTCTTCCGTCAACACTCAAATCTTTCAAAATTCAATATTTTCCGATCAAGTGTTGAGGGGAGAAAATAAATACTTAATCGTTTCAATATAACCGTGTACTTGCATGTTACCTATTCCCGGTTGTTTCTTTAAATAATGGTGGTCACATTTCTGATTTTCTGACACTCCTCGGACTAAAATTTATAAACTTTCATTATTTTTTAAGTCGAGGGGGAGTGTCGTCAAAGTTATTTTCAAATATTCTTTGTTTGGTAACCAAAATGGAAGTAAAAGGCATTGGATGAAAAGGACAAAGGTGGAGGGGCTAAAACTGTCAAAAGCTTAAAGTTATTTTAAATAAAACACTCCACCTAACATATTAACTCTTCACATTAAATATTTCACCAAACATCATCCACGATCCACAATCGTTTCACAAATCCATGCTTTTGATCCTCAATTTGTAAGTGTTTAAACATTCTTTGCAACAATCTAAACATGGGTCTTGAATCGTTTTTCAAACTAACGGTTAGATTTTCGCATAGAAGGGATTTTGTGTTCTACGCATATGCATATGAACACATAATCAAAGTTGAGTGTTTTTGGTGTTAATGGTTGTGTCAAAACGTTTTTATCATCACAAGAACACCATTTTTATCATTTATACTCGCCTAGAAACTCAAATTGATTGATTTCAAAAGTTAGGGTTTACGCGTAAATTTGGGTTTTCTCATATGTGAGTGTTTTTGGTGAAAAACATAGTTAGTTAATGTTGTATTCATGATTAATTGATCGTATCTAAGCTCAGAAACTGCCCAGAAACATCAATTGCACTAAAACTGAAAAACTAGGGTTTATGTTCATGAGAATTGGGTATTCTTGATTGACTTTGACTTTGATGTTAAAACTTGGATAGGACATCTTTTTATACTTCTTAGACCTCCCAGAAAAACTTTGGTGCAAATCCTATGGCTAGATTTCATACGCGTAAATCTTGAACTTTAGGGTTTTAGGCTACGCGTAACATATGTTCTACGCCTAACTGTTTGATAAGTATTCATGCCATGATCTGTTATAGAATGAATGTATGTGTTAATATTGATGCTATGATGATGTTATTTCGTGTTTGTAACACGTAAAAATCGTAATCAAGGTTGTTAGATATCACGCATAAGGATCACCTTACGCGTAGCATGTTACGCGAAGAGAAATCTTACGCGTAGCGCTTACGCGTAAGGTTCTACATAAGGGACCACGCGATCCCGTGAAGGATATGCGTAAACAAATGACCTCTCACGATAAGGTCTACTCACGAGTAAGCCTTACGCGTAAGGTTTATATACGCCACGCCGTAAGCTCCACGATAAGGTCTTCTTTTTCCTACGCGTAATATTTCTTACGCGTAAGACAAGGTCCTACGCATAAGCTTGCGCCTTTACGCGTATAATTCCTGTTTACGCATAAGCTTGCCATTTCTACGCCTAAGTCTTGTTTAACCTTAATCATGAATTGTTACGCGTGCAAACTTGTAAATAAATAAATCATAACGTCACGAAACCAATAATGTCACTAATAAGCTTAATCGTTTGATATGTTGTGAAAAATAAGTGATAACATAAACTTTAAAACTTAAAGTTAACTAACTCATGACGTCATTGGACTATTGAACAAACAAGTGACTTTGGACTCGTAACAATCATCGACATAGCACATTCAATAATCAGACAATAAAACCATCTGTTGACTAACACAAATGTCTTTCGATATGTTGGTTCTTTTGGCTAAATTTATTTCAGATCACGACATGGACGCTCATATGAATGTGGATGCACCAAATGTTCTCACCGTTGCTGATATCTTCCCTCATGGATACCCGATGAAGATAGGAAAGAACAACCTTCGTGTTGACTTTGAAACTCTCACCGCCGTAATCTTCATGCTTGATTCCGTGGATATTCAAGAATCATCCTTATCGTAACATGCTCTCAAATTCGCTACATCTGTGCACGAGATCTACATTCATCGGCCTGGAACACAATGCAAAAGATCAAAGGACAAAATGTCGTGATCGTGACTCGAACCACAAACAAGTCACCATCACACATGCAAACTTAAGGGCCGTTCTCCTTATTCCTGACATCGAGCCTACCGATTTCGTTGCAACACCAATCAAGAGACTGTTCTACAATTCATGATCGACATTGGTTATGACGAAGCTACGGGGAGTAATCTCTAAGCATTCATACGTGGATCTTAAGAATATTCCTCAACCACGAGAACTCTACATCATCATCACCAAATGCTTTCCGGTCGTGACAATGGCTATGAGCATCCCAAGCTCATGGAACCGCAGATCTTTGGGCTTTGATCAACATGAAGCACATCGAAATTGAAGCTCGATATGGGACGACATGATGTCATTCCTCAAAAGCTTGGCTCAAAGATTCCTTATATCGATATACAAAGCTGCTGATCCAAAGAGCACTTGGACTTAATCCTCGATATCCCCAAGAGACTCAATGACCCCAACAATCACGACATGTTGTATGAACCTACTCTAACAATGATTTAAGGAATCAACAACAAAGAAACAAGGTGCTGTGTTACCGGATCACATTCTCTCCGATGAAATCAAACAACTTTACTCATACAAAAGGTATCCGTAGTAGTTGATGAAGGCAAAGTTGGTCTTCGATGACAAGTCTTCGGTACACCTTCTAGGAAAATCGTAAGAGGAAGTGAAGTGTCAGAACCACCGAAAGTCCAAGAAAGTTTCCTAAAAGGAAACACGGACGTGAGGGCGTTCCTTCAATGAAAGCTATCCCTATTCCCAAATCTGAACCGCAACATAAGCTAAAGGATGAAAGCTCTGAAGAAACTGAATCAGAAGAAAAAGTAACTTATTCTGAAACAGTCAAAGATGACACTCAGATAGCCACAAAGCCTTCAAGTCCCAAACGTGATAAAGGAAAGACTCCAGTGATTGAGCACGAAGAAGAAAGCTCTGATGAAGAGCCTCTGGATACTGATTACAGGAGGAAGTTCAAATTCGTTAGACTCCAACACGTTGCGAAAGAGTTTGCAAAGGATCAAATGGGTGGCCCGGAGGGTCAAGTGGTGATGTTCAATCCACACCAATTCCTCGATGCGTTAATCAACCCGATAAGGAGGCTGGTGCCACCACTCTTGAGCAACAACAAAAGCAACAAGAGTATTCTATCGAGTATGACATTGAGGAACCGAAGCGAAAAGTCGAGAAGGAAAAAGTCGATAAAGAAGTGCGGCTCAAGCTAAAGTTGATGAAGAGCCGCACTCAAGCTAAAGCGGATGAAGATGCTAGGATTCAGTCAAGAACGGACCAAAACCGATAAAGATGACGAAGTAAACTACGATGATTGTCTTCTCAGCGGTCCAACTCATTCCAAGGAGAAACTTTCAACCTCCTAAGGACCCCGAACCTCCTCATGACTCTTCATCATCGATTCATCCTCTCACTCTTCACCACCACCATCCAAAAGATCAACCGGATCCACATCCAAATTAGTGAAGAAGCCAGCCGCATCGGATCTCTCAAGCTAAGACACGAATCGTTAAAGGTCAAGCGGTCGAGAAAGAAAGACGTCTTTGTACAAGAAGTCAATTTTCTTCTCGACCGGTACATTATCTTCATGATGAGAATGACAAGATGCAAGTTGAAAGGGAATATGTCCAGAAGCTCATGAAAGATGATCTTCAAGGGAAAATGAACGAGATGATCAAAGGTTACACTCACAAGTACCTTCTTGACATCGTTCCTGGAGTTACAAAGGAGATGTTTACCAAACAACTCTATTCGAATCTCTTACATCTGGCCAAGCAAACTATGAAATCAACACCAATGCATGTAAACATCAATCCAATTGATCCCATAATCTTCTCAGATGCTGAATTGGTTAACCGACTGGTAGCTCAAATGTCTAAACGCTCCGCAACATTTGCCTCTTACGAAGGTAAATTGTTTGAAGCATTGATAGAATACCAACTCAAATCAGCATGCAGAGAAGAAGCTGAAAGGCCTAAACGTCCACGAGACAATGAAGACAAGGATAAGGATAAGAACAACGAGCCTAAACGCCCGAAGAAATCTGGTGAATCATCATCCATGCAACCTCCACCCCAACGGACTCCAGCTCAACCACAATCTCCTCCACGTTCATCTACTTAAAAACCTCAGGACTCTGAGTTACCACCTCAGGCAGAGAAAACCGGTGATCACTTTGAGTACATGGTGGTGACGATGAGAAGTCCTTGAGCCCCAACAACAACCCACCTCTCCCGCTTCAACAACAAAGAAACCATCATCCTCATCAAAGCCTAAGAAAAAGAAGAAGACTCCCAAGGCTGATGTCGTCTCATGGCTTGACAATGACGAAACTGAGTATGATTGGTTCTCCACACTTGTTGCTGCTACACCCGCCTTAACTGATGACCAAGATATGGTAGAAGGTAACACATTGGAGCATGCTAAGTATCTTCAAGAAAAGTTTCGTGTGAAGAAAATGACGAAATCAGAGTTGAAACGAATCAAGAATGAAGCTTTTCAACTGCTCAAAGACAGCTCGGAAAGTGCTATCGAAGTTGAATATCATCTTGATAATATAGCACGAGCCATGTCCAACAACATTGATTGGCTCAACCCTGAAGCAAACATTGACTTCACTCGAAAAGACAACGCCCATATTACATCGATTGGACCAAACCTCTACCTACCATTGGTCGACGGATCAACCTCGATTCCATTTCGATACTTCTTCAACAACGACACGGAATTTATTCTACATGGTAGCGATGTGTCAAAGAAATATGCTACCTCACTTACACTTCCGCTCCGTGACCATATACTCAAACCGCATAGCCATCGAAGAAAAGGCTACCCACATGTTCAACAACAGTGGAAGAGTATGACATCGATGCAATCGTATGGGATTCACCATTGGCGGAACACCGACGAATCTACTACGTGTCGCCGTGTTCGTAAATCTCAACATAAAGTGGACAAAGGATAAAGGAATCGTTGCTCTTAAGCATGTTGCTCTTCGTCTAAATGGGACTACACCTTTCTATCGAACATCGTGGTCAAAAGACAAGACGAAAAGGACTATGCTTTCACGTGAAGCAGATTTTAATTTGTCTCTCAACGACATTGAAGATTTGTTTCTTGCAAAGGCACAGGACGCATGAGACAATTCTCTGAGAAATTCAACGTGAATACATCAAGTCCTTGCTTATCTTCATCAAGCATCGTAATCCGAAGGCGTGTGAAGATCTACAACTTGTCGTTGAGTCGATCGACACGTGTCAACTTCACCAAACCTCGCCTAGAACTTCCGACATAAACCATCTTCCTCAATACACTCTCATCAAGAAACCCTTTGGAGTAGTCTACCGCGATGTACTACACCGCAATCTTGATGGCATGTACGAGCTTCATAAGTTTGGTGATTCAACATTGAAGCATGTCGTGGATGGACTAGCTTATCGGTTAAAGGCGATTCAACAAGGCATTGGGTCACAAAGAGATGGGATTCTAAGGAAAGACGGATGTAAAGAGAATCATCAAGATGATTGATGAAAGGTTGTTTCGACGGGACCGATTGTAACATTGGAAAGCTTCAGAGGTGGTCGTCAACGATTAATCTCACAGTTATCAAAGCCCGTTCGCATTCCTAGAGTTCTTGCTAACCTACCGAAATTCCGGTACCCTTAAAATGCTTCTATTTCATATTATTTTGATGTGTGATTATTTATGGCGGTGGCTTGTGCACACATAACAAAGGTACAACCCGTTCTTGTAATGAAAGGACCCTGTGGTACGCCTCAGTGCCACAATCCTATAAAAGGAGCGAAAGCTTCTTACTTTTGAGTAAAACCTATCAAACCTTTCATTTTTCAAGGATTTGCTCAAAATAACAAGTACTTCCCCTTACGATTTTCAAAACCTCAAAAGTTAGTATTACTTGTTGAGGGGGAGTATTTGCTAAAATCTTTGTTCAAACAACTTGTTCTTCGTGATAATCTTCCCACAAAACTCACAATGGTCATATTTATTATCGAACGTTATCAAAATAACATTTATATGCCATTTTGAGGGGAGAAAATTATTGTGATAAGAAATATGTTGATTTGCTACTTGAATCATCGTGTGAAAAGACTTAACCCATGAATTGATGACATCGAACAGTCATACATTGAAAAGATTTGTCTTCCAAAGACTTATCCAAGTAAATTGTACCTATTCGAGAAGCTCTTGATAGACATGAAATTTGACGGGTTTGACAACCTTTCGAGGTTTGTCCACACCTTCAAGGTAGTTATTAGAGCTAGTTGTCACCTAAAAGTCGACAATGTAACTCTTTAACTATGCAACGAACGTGTCCCTCGGGAATTGTCTATCTTGAGTCGATCAATTTAAAAAGTGCGCTCTTTTCTCTCATCGTGCGATTTTCTATCAAAACTCTTAAGCACATGTTGAGGGGAGTATTTACGAAAATATAAAACTCTTGAAGTGTTCAAACATGTTTTCATTTACAAACACTTCGAGAGATTTTCATGAAAATGGTTTTATGGCAATGGAGTTATAAAGTGACTAAGGTTAGGAATAACAGTCCTATGATCCGCCAGAGTCGGAGGGATCTACCCAAGGACATCACAAATAGTTAGTACTTAGAAGTCCTTAGGAATGATTATAAAAAGGAGAAATGAGAATCGGAGAAAGAAGGAGTTGAAGAATTAAAAGAAAAGCAAAGAAAAGGGTGAAAAGAAATAGCCCTCCTCATTATTCAACTTAGGCGCATAATCGGGTTCAATTCATATGCTCTTGGTTGTCACTTGATGACGCCGGTATTGAAGATTAAAAGCCGTCATGGACCCAAAGGACGCATGCACTAAACCTTCTTAGCCACTCAAGTTTCTCCCGAAGAAGCTTGTTTCATTCTCACAGGAACCCTACATAAACTATTGGCTTTCTTAGAGATTCTTTGGTATTGAAGAAGGAGACCCTCTCCTAGTCTCCGCTCAGAAAACGAAACGCACTATTGAGTCTAGAGCCACGAGATTCATCAAAAGATCTTTAGGTACACTTGACATTTCATCACTTGTTGTTCAACAATAAGAACAACAATGGTACGTTATCGAGTCCCACATGATCCTAGCAATCTGTCGAGAACATTTATGAGAGGTTCACATCCGTGATCCTCGATGATTGAATGGAAACTCGCCGTGGTCAACATCAAACGACCGACAAGCAGTCGCTTCGGTAACTCCCCGTGGATTACGCTTAGTGTGTCTCAAATGGTCTCTATCATGAGGTGATGCTACGGTGTACCTCGGTGACTCATCCGAACCGTAGGTGTACTTCAGACATCGCGTTATCTCACTTGTGGGACTCGGTTCAGAACGGCCTTGTGAGAATTAGAGTTGTGTTTTCACACTATGTTGTTAACACTCTCGAAATTCAAACTTGTAAGTGCGGAATCCGCTTATTACTAACCTTTCTTATGTTTACTTTATGGAAGCTCCGAGGCGGATCGATCGTGCAGATTCTCCACATGCTCATGCCAACAACACCACTTATAGAAGTTCTCTCATAATCAAAGGCAACACAAAGTCCATAATGATTCTTCGTCAACAAAGAATCTACAAAGTTTAAAGACTTAAAGAACTTCATCAACTGCAATCTAACGTTAAAGAGCGTGTGAGCATGTTGGAGAAAGACGTGGAGACACCGGAGCAACAAGGCACTGATGCTGATTACACAACATACTATCATTTTCAAAGAACAAAGAACTAAAGAACAAAGAAAATGAAGACGCCAAAGCGAATACTTCAAAAGAAACTATTTTCTACACCGGGAGATTGTTCGAATCAAGACACCTCTTCTCACAAGAAAGAAGAATGTCGGAAGACGTCAAAGCTACTATTACATCAGCACCTACAACGCTTATCACTCATTCATTCATCACTAACACTTGGGAGATTGTTGGAATCACTCCTAAACCTTATTCAAGTGTTAGTGATTCATATGTAATAGTTAGCTTAATATGGCCTTTATGTTAGTAATTATGCTTAAGCTTATGTAGAAGGCCCATAAGCCTAGGCCCAAGTCCATAAGAGAAAGGAAGGGACTAGGAGTGTTGCCCTAGCTCCCTCTCCTATAAATACCTTGTAATAACCCTCACTTGAGGGTTGGTTGTTCAATTTATTCACTTTCACCTTGCTACGCATAACCGTCATTATTGTTTCTACGCATAGTGTTTGTGTGTGTTGTTCAACCGATCTATTCTCTTCTCTATTTCTTCTATTGATGCTTGTGTTGTGAACTTAGTGACCTAACAATAAGGGATCCCGCTACCTACTATCTTCTACCTGTAAGTGTAAGAGAAGAACACTCATATTTGCCAAGAAACGAAGTATTATGGATTAGGCATCACACACACGTAACTTGTGTTATGATTCTCTTCTCATCTAAACTCTCTTTATCATCCTTGTATATTTGTGTATTCGACTTGTATGTGAGTCGAGACTAGTTATGATAGGATAGATTTGGACTAAATGTAGGCCCGTGAAGTGTTGTTTGTAGATTAGGACTTGGTGTGAGTCCGTGTATTGGTGTGTGAAGATTAGGAAGAGGTGAAAGTCCGTGAAGTGTAGTGTGAAGACTTGGATTGTGTGTAAATCCAAGAGGACGAGGTGAAAGTCCATGAAGTGTATTGTGAAGACTTGGAATATGTGTAAATCAAAGAGGATGAGGTGAAAGTCCATGAAATGTAGTGTGAAGACTTGGATTGTGTGTAAGTCCAAGTGGACGAGGTGTATGTCCGTGTAGTGCCGTGTATTGGTGTGTAGATTGGTTCTAGCTATGATTAGGACTCGCCATTTCGCTTAATGTCGTAAATTGGTGTAAGCGTTGGTGTACGGTTTTCTCCGCCTGAAGGGAGTTTGTTGACATAGTGATTACAAACACTCGAGTGTGATACTCGAGGAGTGGAGTAGGGTGAAGAGTGAGCTTCATTCTGAACCACTATAAGGGACTTAGGAGAATCAGTAACAAGAAGCCACAATTCTTATTTGTGTGAATAATTCCATTCTACCTGAAGTTAGAATGAAGTGTATCGTTGAACGCTAAGCTGGGTGCATCGCGATTTAGTTAATTCTATAATACAGTATGACTAAATCACTTGTACTGAACTCACTTATGTTCATATACAAATATACAATAATGAGATGATTGAGATGTGAGGCTTAATGGTCCCCTGAAGTAGGATCATCAGAAAGATAAAAGTAGTGATTTCATACTCCCAACACTTTCTGATATGAGCTAAATCAACGCCAGGAATAAGAAATAATGTTGTGGAATCGTACAAATCAGACGAGATATTACTATGAGATTTCATTTAGCGTATTTTGAATCCATGAATGAAAGATATTTCATTCTAAAAGGTCCTTAGCTGGTTATCATGGTGGGATACCAAGATAATGAAAGCAACTATTGTGAAAGAGGGAGCATTCTGGGGATTACTGAATTTTACATGCATTTGCGAGGCAAATGTTAGACGTGACAGTGATAGAGAAGCGACCACATGGATCAAAGTTATTGGCGTTCTCTAATCATGGCGGACTATCCCAATTACCCGAGGTATTAGGTCATTTAATTTTTTTTTCTAATTGAATTTTGGCTTAGTTTTCACTTACTACGTAACAATATAATACTGTGTGCTAATGTGGATTCAGTGGGAGGTAAGGAAAAATGGCTTATTGACCGAGATGCAATTTGCAACTCCAAGTTGAAATAGAAAGGATATTTGTGTCCCTTGTGTGTAACGCATTTGTGAGAGCATGACCATGCGATAAATAGTGCCTGAAGTCACTATGGGAGAACAAATCTATTTACGAGAGCAAGAAAGGACGAAAGTATTCCAGAATATCATTTCATGTCTAATACTTTACAAACATATCAAAAAGTGCGAAGGGATACAATCATATACCCGAACTCAGTAAGTAGGTGATGCTGACGTCTAAGAATCACTACCTGGGTATTGAATGGGTTTCTGTGATCTAGGTAGTGCAATATTTTTCTAGTAACCTCTTGGTACTGTGAAAGTAGTCCCATGGTTGTTAAGCGGGAGCCTGAAAAGATTATGTGCAAAGACACAACAACTTTCACAACTGGCCTTCACAGAAATGCCAAAGGATCACACGGGTGCACACTAAACAGAACAAGCAAGTGAAAATGAGATACGAAATGAATTAAGAGTAGTGAAGAAATGAAAATCCCAGAATATTTTCATTGAGGGGTAAAACGGTAATTTTTCTGAGATAATATATTTATTAGTTATAAATATATAAGTAATAAAAGGCATATATACCCCTTAGGGATATATATTCAGCCGAACACCCCTATGGGTTATAGTTTGACAAGTTGCCAAACTCTATTACTTGTAGGACAAGGTTTAGGCTATTCTAGAATCCTCCTTGGTAGCATATAAATATGAGGCTTTCCAATAGAACCTCATAACTAATCATCTAACCCTAAAATCATCTCCCCTCCTCCTCTCTTCCTACGATTGGTCGAACCAAATGCATAAATCCATTTGGTCGATTCCCTAAGTTGAAGTCGACTTCCCATCGACTAGGATTTTACCTGATTCCGTACTCGCCAACTTGCATAGGTTTGTAGACCTAGTTCTACCTGTGCAAGTACCGGTGGATACCTGACATAGTCTAAGTGATGGTTTTCTCCAAGAAACCCTAAAGAAGTTTGCGAAGCATCAAGATCAAGAAGAAGGCGTTCCATGCACTTAAAGAAAGGCCAAGGAGCTTACGCAGTGCATGATTAACAAGTAAGTATCCTTAAACACCCTTCTTATATGTTAGTTAGGTTATATCCCTAATTAGGAGATCTGACTAATTAGGGTTTTGTCTGTATGGCTTTTCTGTGTTTATTTTCTGTTGTGCATTATTATAAGTCATGCGAGTGACCACTAAACCCTTACATATTTTTTGTCACTTAACAATTTACCGTTTGTAAGATATTTTATTTCTAAAAAATAAAAGTAAAATTGGGTGTGTTTTTTTTTTTTTTTTTTTATTTTATTTTATTATTATTATTATTTTTTTAATATGAATGGCTAGATTTAGTTCATTTGATTTTTGAATTTTTCTTAATCTCAGTTGAACTCACCCTTTGATGGTCATCCAAATGGTTTGTTTGGTTCGTAAAATTTTACCAGTCTTCATTAGTTGGCCGGTTCACAATCTTCTTTTGAATCCTTCTAAGATGGTGTCTATAATATTTTGTTTTTGTTTAATTAGTTTGTATATGATAAATCTTACTTGACATTTGTAATGATCCCTCTTCTTGTTATTTTAGTATTTTAACATTTGAATGTAATCATTATTTAAACTTTATACTATTTTTATCCTAGGATACCTTCCCCATGGTCAAGCTGCATCTTTGTGCCCCCAAAGAGTGCATGAGTGTCCAAGAATTCACAAGACAACTTCAATAAGTACATGTTGGCTGTTTTAATTCCAACACTTGGATTTTTGACCCCACAAATCTGACTTTTTTACTTTGACTTTCATACATGTATATCCACTTCTCAAACATTCCTATCAAACCATACTAGCAGCTTTGGTCCAACTCCATTCTCTGTTCGGGCTTAGCTCCAGTTCTTGCTAAGTTCCACACATGACTGATGACACCTTCATCTTGTCGCGCTCAAGGTACGCACTTTTTAATATTAGTTCAGTGAGTTTTGACCCGTTGAGATCTAATCGTTGTCTTTTCTGTAAGGGTTTGTTAGTTTTAAGCATATGCACACGTTTTTTATAGCATGTTTAGTAATTTAGTTAGTCAAAACAGATAGCAGTAGAGAGTATGCATGCTAATATGTACATTACTTGAAAACTGCTGCCTCGGTGACAATTATTTCCAACAGCTATACAAATTTATAGCATAAAGATTTTCTACTCATCCTAGATCTATGGTTGGCAGTTAAAATGGTTTCTTAGTACGTAGTAGTGAAGCATATCATATCACTGATACAATTTCTATATAACTAAGTTGTGCCATCGACTCAAGCATGTTTGTTCAGCTACTTGAAAGCTGTGAGGCACACCAATTACAGCATAGCTAATAGCAAGCATGCGTTTTGCAGTCATACAAGACTTCTGTCTGCTTATCTGGTGACCTTAGTAACTATAATATTGCTATGAGTTTTACCACATATATATGATAGACCGTTGCTTGCATGTACGCACTACTTAAATTGCTATACTAGTAACGTCAATATCGTTACCAAATACAGTATCTTAACATTATTTTGGCACTCATCATAGAGGTTTGAAAAATCACTCGAAACATTCTCATAGGAACAACTTCGCTGTATGTCACTCATTAGGGACATATATGCATGTTTGCATGCATCACTATTCACTACCATTCTACAAAGCGCATGCATGTACGCACCACTTGAAGATTTATCACCGGATTATTCCCTACAGTCAAGGTTGCAAAAATCGTGAATCGGTAGTGAGGCGGTCGACCCCCCTTTAGCTTGTAATCGGTCTAGGCGGGATTAATCAGTGATTAATCGGATTGTCATTTTTGGCAAGTTTTGGGATTTTCCGTCGAGTCTTGGGTATTCCCAGAAAGATTTTCCTTAAAAACATCTGGTAATAGATATAAACAGCGACTATAGGTGATTACATTTGTTCAAGGTGCAAAAATAGTAAATCAGTGATAAATCGTATTAGCATTTTTGGCAACCTTTGGGTATTTACGGCGAGTTTTGGTATTCCCGGCAAGATTTTCATTGAAAAACATCTTGTAATAGATACAAAAAGTGACTATAGGGGATTAAAACAAATTTACGGCGAGTTTAGGGTATTTCCAGCAAGATTTACAAGTTTTCGGCAAGTTTGACCATCGTTAACCACCGTTGACCACGGTTGACCGATTTGTTTGAACGATTTACGAAAATCGGCAAGGTTTGTGGCCCAGTAACACCTAATCGGTGATTAATCGGCCTTGTAGACCTTTTTTTGCAACACTGCCTACAGTGTAATATAGATTTTTTTTTCTTTTAATTATTTATTTATTTATTAAATTTTTTTAAAACCGCAATTTTACCTATCACACAACATTTACAACACAAATTTATCTCACATGTCCTAAGCAGAACTTTAACCCACAACCATTTTGTTGAAAAGCTTCTCACACAATATGAAGTACCATTGGGACACAAGCCCTTTAGTAGACCTGTTTCTTTTTTACGACATAATCTTAGGAGCTTTCTTAGTTCACAAATATGTAAGTTTATATAAGCAGCCTGCTAAAATTGATGAACGGATCCAATTGAACCAACTAGGAAATTCTTTTATAAAGTTTACCATCTGAATTATATACGGACATGATTCCTATATATATTCATATTGTATTTGGCTCTTAACATAAGTCCACGGTGGTTGAAAAAAACTAATTTACGCAAATTAGAAACACTGGTATATTGTATTTGGCTTCTAACTTAAGTTGCCACCTTATGTCATAGATCATACACTTTGTTTCCACACACAAGCGCTTATAAGTTACTTTTATGACATGCGTGCGTTCCCATTCTCAAGTATGTGGATAGTGTGAAGGTTTTCATGCCATAGTACATGCTGAGCACTAGCGTTTTTTTTTTTTTTTTTTTTTTGTGTGTGTAAAGTGTTATCCCCTATTATTACTCTAAACAATTAAGAACAATGAATGTAGGTGAGTCCCACACCTCAGCCCAAAGAAGGCAAACTAAAAGCGCCTACAGTGCTTAAAACCTAAATTAGCATAAGAAATGACACGCCATACTTATGCAAAATAAAACAAACACCTATTTAATTTAACCACAAATATTAATGTTGTATACGTAAGCATACTTAATCTGGACACTAGTCAAACCATAATCATTAAAGATAGCGTCATTATAAGGATCCTAATCATAGGTGTCCTCCTTCCATTGCTCATATAAGGTCTTCATGACCGATACACTGCTACTTTTAGAACCGTCAAAAGTCATATAACTAGTAGTTTCATTGTAGTCCTCAAAAACTTCATCATCATCACTATCCGGAATAACCAAATCCGCAACTTTAGAAAACGGATTACCTACCTTTTTATATTCAGTAACCATGTCAGGTGTGCTATCCGAAATAAAAGGAGGAGAAGCATTGGACGAACTATGAATGTTGTCATTGTTTACCACGTGTCCTCCATCAACGATAATAGTGATATTCACATTGCTAGTACTAACCTCACTGGTAGGTTCTACATTAACATTAGAACCTTCATCCAAATCACTTAGAACACTAAAAGCATTAGAGGTATAAGCCACTTTAGTAGTCATTTCTGGTTGTCTAGACTTGGAAGCCTCCTTTGTGTTGTCCTTAGAAGTAGACTCCTTTGTGTTGTCTTAGGAAGGAGAAGCCTTGGTATTCTTAGGAGGAATCGGCCGATACTCAAATTTGTTCATTTAAATAGCATTGAACTTCTTAATGTTACCTCCTTTACGCTTCACAACTGTAAGACCGTCATTATAAAGCCTCTTAGATACACCTGAATTAATATCCTTACTTTTACCAATCCTATTCACCACACGTTTAGGAGCGGATTTAGGACAATCATCATTCAAATGGCCATAAAGCAAACAAGTACTACACCGAGGTGGTTCCCACTTGTATTCAATACGAAATATATAACATTTTATTTATCCAATCAACAAATGAAAATATATAAACACCAAATTTAATTAAAAAACGAAAAATTCTTACCAATCACTATAACATACATTAGCCCCAATTGGTGAGGACCTTTTGAGACCTTCGGCAAGTCCTCGCCAAAACCATACCACTCATAGGAATAACTTGTATTTCATTGATAGTGTCGAGCGCACATACGAATGTTAACTGATGAATGTTAACCCACGATTTAGGTGCCCGAACCAATCTCCCATTCATCATCAAAACATACTACTCGTAGGAATAACTTGCATTTCATTGATAGTGTCGAGAGCGCACATGTAAATGTTAACTAGATGAATATTAGTTGATAGATGTTAACCATGACCCATTCATTCAGGTGTTCGAACCAATCTCCTTCATTCATCATCAAACAAACTAATCGTAAGAATAACTTGCATTTCATTGATAGTGTCGAGAGTGCACATATAAATGTAAACTAGATGAATGCTTAAATAATTATTTATATAATCAGTATTATTATTATTATACTTATTTATATAATTATTTGTTTAAAATAAAATCATTAATATAATTATTATTATAATTTTTTTTATTTTTATCTTTTGACGAGGACATGTCCTCGCAAAAGGCTATGCCACGTCATGTATATATATTTGTTATAGGTAATTAAACTTCTAATTAACGGTCACCATTTTGTTCAAACTTTTGGCGATGACTCGTCATTGCAAAAAGGTTGGAGGAAAAAATAGCGGAAACAATTAGCCAAAATGAAAATTTTGGAGAAACAATAAACTGGGTCAACCCTTTGGCGAGTCCTCGTCAAAGGTATTCGCCGACTATTTTCCATACTTTCTTCCCATCAAACTCTAGGGTTGGGTTGTTTTTGGTCGCGTCGTCGGTATTGGCGAGGATTTTTGTGTACTCGCCGTTGTTGTCGTCACCCGTCCTCCTTTTTGTTGTAGTGAATTTCTATTGGCTACTCTATGAAAAATGTTTCAAGTATATTAGTTTGACTAATTTCCTTCTACATGTTCAATTACCAGTTCAGCTAAACGCTTTTTTTTTTTATTTATTTATTTATTTTTAGTTTGTAAGTAAACAATGAGGACGATGGTTAAAAAAAATTCTATGGATCTGCCGGAAATGTATAAGTATTCTTCTAGATTTTATATATACGTAAACTTCAACAATCATGTTACATGATGAATCAAAATTCTCTGAACTTCGTCTAGAGACGGACATGTAACCTATTTTCCAAAGAAGAAAGTAATTTTTTTAGTTCAACACTGCTTTTACTTTATTTTATTTTATCGCAAAGCAAGCATATTCTCATGAATATAGCAAAGAAAGAATACCAATTCTGTTTGATTACATCCGACATGCATAGCTTGTTTTTGAAAAAAAGTTAAATTCTGAACGGAGGAGTTTCTATATTTTGTAAATTTACAAATAGCATGTTCCAAAACAACATATATACTGTATAATATAATGATTAAAAAGTCAATTTCATAATTGTTTTTAAAAGAGATTACTTCTAGGACAGGGCAATGTCAAATTTGAAAAAAGAAAATTGATAATTTCACTATCCCTTCAAAGGAAAGTTCTATTGATTAAATGTTGGCATAACCATGAAGCATTCTATCTCTCTCCATCAAAACCCTATGTACGTGTCTATATATGTCTGGACGCAACCTTTTTATTTAATTTGTATTTTTTTTATTTTTATTTTTATTTTCTAATAAAGGATTTTTAACCCGTGTATATATCATTTTAAAAAATAGTTAAGTACAATGGATGTAAGTGAATCTCACATCTTACATAAATGATAAACCATACATAACAAGATAGAACTACTCATATCGGCGGAGGTGGGGTGCTTAATGGTCACCACCCCAACACAACTAACTTCTCCATTTAGTAGTTTGAATTTCATGCCATGTTTCATCTATTTTGGCATAAGCCACCCCCAACACTTGCAGCACCAGGGGCTGATCTCAGGGGCGGACCTAGTAAATAAAAGAAGAAAGATGGAAAAACGAAAATGAAAAATCTTGCCTGAGATGGAGATGTGTTATTACATGACTAGTGAAGAAGATGACTAGTGAAAAAGATGAAGTAAATGTCATTTGAGTTAAAGTCTTTATGGGGAATACAAAACCAATATGTTACGTCTAGTTGCTTTTGATAGTTGCTTTTGACAGTTGCTTTTGACATGTACCTTTACATACTGTAGCAATTTTTTTTTTATATCTAAATAATATAACTACTTTTAGAAGTTAAAGTTTCTTTGCTTACATTTGGTAATAGAAATTTTCAATATATTGAAATTAAGTTTGTATTTTATTCTTTTAATTATTGTGTCTTGTTTTCATGCATTTGTGTTTTGTTTTAATTAATGTGTTACGTATATTGTACCGGACAAAATAATATAATCCGACCCGTTGACCATTTGACTTTTTGACCCGTTAAGGAAAAAAAACGTTATTACTATCTCGAAATTTCCGGCCCCCCCTAATAAAAATTCCTGGCTCCGCCCCTGCTCATATCACAGGAAAAAAACACTAAACACTAAATTACATTTGACTTATAAAGACACCAAATATAAACTATCGTTTAAATTGACTTCGAAGATTAATATCCATCGCGTCACAACATGCCAATTGTTCTTTTGCTAACCCTTCAAGGTTATAATTGTCATAAATGTCATAATCTTCGTCCTCATATAAACTTGCATCATTTGCACCTCCGTTAGCCATGAATTGATTAGTCACATCGTAAACATTCTCAACATCACTATCACTCTCTTCCACAACTTTCCGCAAAAATAACGATATTACCAATGTTTCCAGCAATTGAAGTACCCACATTCTCGAATATCTTGTCATTTTTCTTCAACGCTTCAAACAAACTCTTAAGAGTAACCAGATTTACATCATCTGAATTCACATGTCCATTATTACTAGAACTCGGGGCCATTTTAGTGGTATCGATTTTCAAATTCGTGGTCCCATTCTTTCCCTCACTTCCTTGCTTCTTTGACATCCTAGATCCACTAGGAGTAGAAACAAGACGATACACATGTGTACGCTTAGTTTTAAAACACATTTGACCTATCATGTTGCTAACCTTTAGGTTTACAGTTTTGTACGGTTGTACCATTTGGAACCTATCATTTTGAGCAGCAACATTTTTCATATGCCTTGGACCATTTTGCCTCCTCAAATCAGCTCCTAAGTTCGCACCAGATTCAGAAACCACACGTTTAGGGCATTGACTATCATCTTGTCTAAACACCGAACAACTACCACATCTTGGCGGTTTTCAATCATATTCCACCTTAGTTGTATGCAAATAAGAACTCGAACCCTCAACATAAGAAATAACAATCACCATAGTATTTTTGAGAGGACAATCAACCCTTATGTCAATCAATGCATGTGTAAAATCCAATCTACCCCAATAGCCAATACACATAGTGCTAGTATAAGACTCGAGCATGATTATTGTACCCAATCTAGTGGCAGTGGCACTCAACTCATCCTCAGTGAACACCGTAACCTGAATATCATAAAATTATACCCAAACCGGGACATATTTCAGTTCTTCTTTTAATAAGCACTAATTAGGAGACCACTTTTTAAGAATAACTGGGGCATTACGTGTCAGCCATGGTCCGTTTTACAATAGCCCATCCCTGCCTGCTACCGAAACAAATTTAAAACAGAAGAACCCTTTCGAAGTCATCATTGCTTTAACAATACGAAACTTCTTCCAAACATTCATCACATAATGTTCAACAACAGGAAATGCAATTCTTTTGCCAAGAAAATAACCATATAAAGAGTTTTCATACCTTGGCCTCCAAAACCGAAGATAAAGGCCATTCTGCATTTCCTTTTGTTATTCCTTATGTGGAGGTAAACTTTAGTTATAAGGATACTACATTTCCTTTTGTGTAACCTAAAAAGGCCATATGTCTAAAACTTGCGTTTTCTAAATTATTTCTATTCATATAGAAACCTAGCTAGCTACAATATCAACCTCATTTTTATACTTCAATATTTACACATATATGACTCAATTGCTGAATCGTTACTCTCCCTGTAAAGTACTCCATATGTTCTTTTTATGGAGCACAAGTATGTGTGTTGTCATGATCTCCAGTTTCCCCTTATCTTACTCCAGGAATCTGTCGAACCACATTTCAAGAATCAGAACCACTGCACAAGAGCTGCCGATCTTTTGTTGCTCACTATTAGCGATTTGAACCAAAAGTCTTTACGATATCATAAAACAGTGTCAATGATTCAAACGAAAGTTCAACTACATGCATAGATAATGTTTCACTTTTTGGTTTTATATATTAAAGGTTCATATCACTCAAGGCTGCATTCACTGTAGCAATAACTGAAAAATATATTTTGCTATATACAATATACTGTATTAGTCACATCCGAGTCTCTCTGAAAAATAATCAAATAACAATAAAAGGATGATCTACTACACCCTAAACATTGACCAAGATTTCTGTAAAGTTTAATCCTTTAATCATCCAATCAAGAATAAAATGGAAACATGAATGCCGCACGCTTATGACTGTGTCAGATTACAAGCAACATATATAATAAATTCCATTACACACAGATGATGCTGTGTTCACAAGTAATAATAAGATACACAGCAACACTCCCATGCCTATGACACTAGTTTTGACATATAGCACCCATTAATCATTAACTTAATTAACACTAATTAAGGGGCATATAGTCTAAACATGTATAAATGTTAATAAGTTTACACGTATAGTATATATATTAGCACTTCAATTTTTTTATTATGTACAACAACAATATACTTTTGCTTCTATATTTGGAATTAATAACTTCGCAAATGATTTTATTCTTCATTTCCACAGATCAATGTGACAACTGGAGATAGAACGCGAGGCATCTTCTGGCACCGTTGGCATTTCACTTTCTTGCTTGTTCATATGTGTTATGAGCTCATAGTTTGATGTTTCATGATCATCCTGAGAGTGGAAGGAGGGAATGGTATCTTCAGTGTTTGTGTAATGATTTTCTTTAGTTGAAACATCACCTTGGCTAAGTAATTGCGAGGCCACAAACTTGTCAAGAACTCGCCAATCCGTGACATGATTATTGACATTTTGATCTTGAGTTTTATGAATGTTTTTGTTGTTTGTGATAGAAGATGGCTGATAGTTGATACTTCCTGCTTGATTTATGTCAATACTATAAATGGGCATGGAAGAATTGCAACTAGGGAGCAGTTTTGGACTCTCTAAAAGGGGGAGTTGGAGGTAGTGATCAGGGTTTATCTGGTAATTTTGCAGATGGTCTAGCTCTTTCTTGCAAGAACCAAATGGATATTGAAGGTTAGGTTGAACCAAGTGCGATATAGAATTGTTTTGGTCTGGTGAATCGATTTCTGGCATGAATGAGACTTGATGATCCTCATACCAAATTGGTGATTCGTGCTCACTTGCTCTCCTCATTGTTGGTAGTCTTTTCTTGAACACTCTACACACAACCCAACCTTCTTCCTGTTTCCAAATCAAGAAAATTAAACTAAGGTTATTTAATCCAGCAAAGTATATCGGCATGTGATCATCAAGATTCAAATAAGGACATCTACGCACCTGATTCGTGGTTGCATTTTCATCCGATTCAAGGCGATACTCATGCATTATCCAGTCTGACTTTTGTCCATTGGGAGCACGACCTTTATAAAAAACCAATGTCTTTCTCATCCCTACCAAGTCGTGCTTCGAGTAAATAGCCTTATCTCTTCCTGTAGCTTTCCAGAATCCTGCTGTTGTAGCTCTATTCGTTCGAGTCCCAGTTGGGTATTTCTTATCTTTATGACTAAAGAAATACCATTCGTTTTGATCTTCCGTACCCAGCCTGCATAGCTCTATTTAGACTTGTATGTTAGTATGACCTAACAGTTAGATGTGACAAGTTTAGGGTTACAGACCAGTCTATGCACCGTCATAACAATTTTTTTCCCATACGACGTACTCGAAAAACAATTATTCATATCTTAAAGCTAAAAAATGTTTTAAGGTCTGCCAGTTCTTACCAAATAAACTAAACTACTATTCATTACTATGCTTAAAAAATAAAAATGCAATAATAGTTAAAATGCATCTCAAACCCTAGAAAATAAATTCGCTTCAAGTGTGACTTTGTGCATAAATATATATGTTTGCTTTTAAATTATTGATTGCAGGTATTACCTTGAAGATCCCATGGCTCGATTTTGTAAAGATCGACATCTCTAATGACATCTAGGTCAATCCTTATTGAGTTTATCTTTTTTCGAAGATAATAATCAACAAGTTCCTCATCAGTGGGATGGAACCGAAAGCCAGGTGGAACATGTGAAAAAGTGTTCATTTCTCCTCTAACAGAAACTGGAATCTGCAATAATCCAATTTGACGTGACTGATTAACTAAATTTAATAGTTTTGGACCAAAATTTGATATAGCTAGGAAAAGACTTGTACTCAATCTGATTACCAAGTAAATATCCCATTCATATATGTATCTAAAGATCATGCATCAACTTTATTAACCGCAAAATGATCATCATTATCACTATTTGAATGCTGAAAATTTGTCTTTTGGCTATTTTCATTCTGTATTCTAATCATAACTATCAAATGTTACAGCATTTGAAGCATCAACTACTACAATTTATATTTTTTGTACTCTTAAGTAGTTGAATGTGCATTATACACGGTAAACACAAAAAAGTATATCCAAAGCAAAACAAACAACAAAGTTCGATGTATGGTGCTATGTTGTCTTAACAAAAAGAAAAAGGGTGTGTTTGTTTCATTAAGATGTTTTGGGTTCGACCGACTAACATTACGGTAGAAAGTCTAAATCGAACGAAATAATGTTGTTTGTTTTGTATAATTGTTCAATTTTTAACGTTTTGTAATTTGTTTATTAAACCACGCAATGCGATAATAAGTAACTTATGTAAATATAAAACAAGACTTTTAAGATAAATATAACATAGTTAATAAACAATCAAATATATTATATAAAATGAAAGGATAGAAGGAAAGATGTTATATTCTTATTCAGTTTAAGAGTAAGATGTAAGAATGAAAACAAACACACCCTAACATTCGGTGATCGATTTTTTACAAGATCGATATATGAAAGGATAGAAGGAATTTTTTATTCAGTTTGATGAGAATGCAACACATTGGTTGATTGATCGAGTATGTGCCAACACTACATCAAATTGATTAGCCACATGTGTTTAGAAGTTCAAGATCACAACTATATATATACAGCTTCACAGAAAATAACTCAAGGCTATTTGCACTATTACGAGCTTATGCCATGGAAATTCCATGTAAATTGAGGAGCGACCCTGTGAAGTTGGAAGGTGACAAGGTGTTGCACATATTTAAGGATGACATTCGTTTGTTCAAGAGCATCAAAGCTTGATCAAGAAGTAAAACAATGATTTTGAAAATCCAGTTTCACAAAAAGTTCAGGAATGCAGGATAAAAACCCTAAAATTATATCACCATTAAGATGAACATACTATACACACAAAAGAAGAGAATTTAATTTTGAAATTAGAACATACAATACACAAAATGAAATAATAAGTACTGAAAGCAGATACTTTGTATCTTAACTACCAAATGAAGAAAAAATGCCACCATGATGAATACTCTTTCAATTTGTATTATATGTATCGAACCTAAAGAACAAGGTGGCATTTTTCCTAAGTGTATCAAGGTGCATGTAAATAAATTAAGGTGCATATCAGTTGAGATCGATAAAAGTGTAAGATTGTTTCTGTTACAAAACTATATATCCTTAAGAACAAGAGGCACAACAGAAGAAATCTCAACTTCAAACTTCATATATCCTTTTCCCCTAAAAGAAGAAAACGGGTTGATAGACAACTACAGTAAGATACTGATTCCAAATCTAATTTCTAACATATATAAAAATATTTAGTATTTGTGATGAGTATATATTCATGATGATAACATTAAGCTTAAGTACCATGAACACGATAGAACTAACCTCAGAAGGTCATTGATAATTATTGTGAGTTGTTTCTTTTATAACCATAGAAAAAACTTGAACGTTCACTGATTCATTGGTGGTAAAAAAAAGAAAAAAAGAAAAGAAAATAAAGGATATAATAGATGGAGCATGCATGTGATCGATAATGGTTAGAATGAAATTGGGGATGCAATAATTCTAGTAGACAAACACAAAGGTGACACTAGTTTGTGTTTTGTATGCTTTTTCACACTCTAGTAATATCTATCATTGTGCTATTAGCATATCAAAATATGAGTTTATAGTTAATGAAGTGAAATACCCTTAATGAAGTGAGTTTATAGTTCATACCAATTAATATATCGGTGTCGGTGAGTAACTAATTATAACCTCGTTCGATTCACGAAAGATATATATAGAGCTTCTAAAGATCTGATATTGACAATGCTTAAGTAGGTAAGGCTAGATTATGTTTTGATAAAGTGGGGTGGCTCCAAACATGTAGGAGGAAACTGGAGATGGATGATCAAAGACAAAAGACAAGAAGAAGATTAAGGTTGTCTGATCTTGGGAACTGAAGCTGATGTGAAGCATTTGATTTAAGAGGAAGAAGCTAAAAAGGGAAAGAGAGAAAAGAGTCCAATGGGAGAATGGCATGGAAAAAGGGTTATATAGGACATAACAACAACAAAGACAACCAAGAAAGAAGTGAGAGAAACAAAACCCTAATGATGAAAAATGATGGCTCATGGGTAAGTAAAGGCTAGAGTCTAGAGAGAGTGAAAGGGATATACGATGGTGTTTGGGATTATGTTTGTTGGAAATTATTTCTTTTTGAAACAGTAAAGGTTTTATCGAAAATTCTAGCTGATTATTGTATTTGTAAAACGTAAATGATTTTACCTATTTTCATAGAGATGAGTTCACAAAAAGAAGTTTGATACAAGTTCTTTGAAAGAGTAGTACTTCTTATATATCAATATAATCAACATACGACATACTTCTCTAAATATCATGTCTTCTGTTAACGAGCTAGTACTAAGAAACTACCGAAACACATTAACACATCAATATTTTTTTGATACTGGGACAAAACGTAGTAAAGGTATGTTGTTCATAAATAGTCTTTGCCTTAAAATAAACTTTGTCGACAAAGATTTTGTTAGTGAGATGATGTTGTTTGTTAGCATAAAAAAATAAAGTGTAAGGTGTCTTTGTCTTTCATTGTCGGAGTAGGGCTAAATTGGTGGGGAAGATTTTTGGCGCTAAATTCATATTTCACCCACCCGCTAATGACTATGACCCTAACCGTGTCTTTATGTTATTTCTATCTTTTTCACTCATTTCTTTTGGTCTCAATAAATGTGTAACTTACGTTTGATAGAAAAACTTATACAATTTGTATTTTGGATTGTTTTTCTTTATTCTATTAAAGACTAAAGCCCTCATAGGGTTTAGTGTCAGAAATAAGTCCATTACTAAGAGAGTTAGTGTTATTAAAGACTAAAGATCCCATTTTCTCACAACCAACCACAACAAACCCTCCTCACTCATAACAAACCTCCCTCATAGCCTAATTACACCACTTTATTTTTTTTTTCAATTTTCCAAATAAACTAAATTTATTTCTTAAAAATAGTTATAAGTTATCTAAATTTGTAAAAAAAAAAAAAAAAAAAAAATGATACTTCTTCTTCCCAAAAAAAAAAAAAAAATTGCTTATTCTTCATCCAAAACCGCACACACACACACAAGATACACACACAAACCCAACACAAACCCACTTTCAAATCCCTTCAATTTTAAAAGAAGAAGAGAATTTATGAACATTTAATATTGCGTTGTTTTGTCGAATTGCGTCCCGACGATTTCACAACTCACGGCGAGCCACAACTAGGTGTCAGAAACATAGGCTCAAGGATAACGATCCCACACCGTCCGCTCTAATGTATTGCTCTTCTAGGTGTCAGAAACATTTAAGGTTCGGGGTTGTTTTACTATGTGAAAATCCCGTTGGAGTTTTCTTTACGAAAACATATATGATGTTTTCAGATTTAATAAAAGTATATATATAATTGTGAAACGACTTGGATATGTAATTACAAAGCTTATAAGAGTAAGCATGGAATTCATGATAAATAGCATAAATATGGGTTATATGGAGGTACAATCAATTATGCTTCGACTTATACCCCCGTGTAAGGATACATTTGATGAAGAAATCATGGTGCTTGCTCATTCGCGGATTCTTCATAGAATTAGGGATGCAAATCCTAACCGGGTTGATTGGATATAAGACCCAATAACATCTTGTATGAATAGTGTGTAAGTTCATACCGACTTCTTGCTAGTATTTTTAATGAAATGTCGCTGTTCAAATGAAGCATGTCGTGTATGTGATGTTTAAACTTTGTTGGGTCAATTCGGTGACCAATGATCTTTGTCTAGGATTTGAATAGAAAATACTACAAGCGTAAACAAAGTCCTTAAATGAAAAGAAGCATTCGAGAAGTCATCTTCGGAGTCTAAAAGAAGATGATAGAGTTAGTGAGTGATGACAATAACTCACACTGACTCTCAAGATCTCCTCAACAATACAAGATATTTTGAGCTTAGATATATCTAAGTCACTAAAATATAAAGACGAGAACTTTCTAGAAAAGATAAGTGCAAAGCGTTTATCAAAAAGTCAAGATAGTACTAGAGTTGGTAAAAAATGACAAAAGTTGTCCATATTGTTCCTTAAAGCATGGTTGGACAACTTCAAAAAATGAAAGCATTTAATGTAAGTGTACTAAACAGTTGAATTCTCAAAATGTCGCTATTACTTCATGGGTATCCACCTCGGTCCTTGCCTATAAAAGGAATGTTGTAAAGGAGTAAATGTTTCATCTCTTGCAATTAAAGTGATACACTTTCAAGAGAGCATTTACTCCTCCAAATAGAACTATAGTCTCTAAGTATTCAGTTGGTTAATAGCATAGTTCTTACTTAAACACAAACTTTGATTTGGTGTGTTTAATAAGGAGATCACCAAATATTGTATTCAACTTAGATTGTTATTCCGCAAACAATATTAAGTAAGTTTTATGATTCACTTCTAATAAGAACTTAAACGTTGAAAATATCTTTGTGTTTACTTAATTATACGTTTACTTATCTTCTTGAAGTTTAAGCTTACGTTATTAAGACATGAAAGTTGGTTAGTTTAACTTAGTTAAATCTTTGTAATCGACTACAAGGGAATAACAAGTAGTATTAGAGCGGTTTGATTTATAAAACCCTTTTACAAACCGTTCTAAAAGTTTTTAAAATTAAGATCATATCATGTCTGATGATGTACCCCAACTTGTAAATCCAAAGGGATGCAGTATTTCATCTATTGCCCCTAAACTGAAAGTTGGAAAGTTTACAAAATGAAAAAAGAGAATGATATGTTTTCTTGTTGGCATGAAACCCTATCTCATCAAATCTTGAGATAGGTCCATACAAGCCCAAGACCACAGAACGACTTAATAAAGCTAAGGCTCAATGGTCTAATGATGAGAGAGGCGGTTAATCAGGACCAACGCCTTAAAAGTATGATTATATCATGTCTACGAGATGATATAATTGAGTCAGTTATTAGTTGTCATACATGCAAACAAGTATGGACTGACTTTATTTATAACTTCGAATGTCCTTTAGATATTAAGGAAAACAGGGTCATGGACTTGAAACTTGAAGATAATACTTTCAAAGCCAAAGGTGGTGAAAGTCTCTCTCAGACCTTTACAAGATACAAAACCCTAGTGAATGACGATGCCACTCTTTCAAATCATGAAATCAACATTGTATTTGTAGACAGTCTTCCACAAAAGTGGCTAAACTTTCAGCAATGGTTAAGAAATGTTAATCATGTCTAAATCTTAACTTATCTGACATTTATGGAAGATATGTTTATGAAGAAAATATGATGGCTAAATTTTTTCTTGAACCAAAGAAAACCCTGACGTTATCACTCATATCAACTGCTTTTTTTTTTTTTTTTTTTTTTTTCTAATGTTGTTGTTCAGGATTTTCAAGACAACTCAAATGATGAAGAGGATAAAAGAAGCAGTGAGGAATATATGAATGACGTGCATAAGGAATTTCATGAGAGGGCTTTACTATCCAACTCCGAAACCTTTATGAAAAGAAACTCATCCATGTTTAGTGGAACAAAATCTTTCAATCAAACGGAATGTGGTAAAACTGGTTGTTTTTCCAAAGATTTGTTTTCTTCAAAATCATCCTCACCTTTATATCAATTTCTTCACACCTCAAAATTCCAACCCATTCTCATTACTTCAGCTCAACATAATCAAAATAAACAAAAGAGTTCAAAAGGATTATGTAGCTAAATATAAGAAATCAAAAGCCAAAATTTCTCTTCTTGAAGCCAAGCATCAAAATCACAACCCTCACATTCATGACAGACCAAAAACAAGAGTCTAATTGATGAAACATATATATGGGATAAAGAGACAGTCTCTTCTAATGATAATGAAATGGTTGAGCTCAAAGTATTGATGGCACTTGTTGATGATGAGAATCTAGATGTTGGAAAGGAGCATGCATGAAATGGTTAATGGTTAGACATCACCATGAGAAAAAGAGACACCAGGGAGCCCATCTGGTACCTGGATAGTGAATGCTCAAGGAGTATGACTGGTGTTAAAAGTTATATGCGTAAATATGTGGAACAACCAGGACCTAAAGTGTTATTTGGTGAAAACTCATCATGCGTCACTGAAGAGTATGGTTCCATAAACTATGGTGGCATAGTATTCTCAAAGTTACATTTGTAAAGGGTCTTAAATACAATTTAATTTGCATCACTCAACTTTGTGATGCTATACAGTTCACTGACAAACAAGGAACAATTTTTAATTCAAACAAAGAAGTGGTGTTGATTACTCCATGGAAAAGAGATATATATGTACTTAACATGTCATCTTATTCTCAAATGGAGGCTTGCTTTTTTTCCAAAGCCTCGGAAAATGTCAATTGGCTATGACATAAGACCTTGTCATTGATCTTCCTTCTCTTATTTATTTAAAAGACAAACCATGTTCAACATGCTAGAAAGGTAAGCATCATAGGGCATCATTTAAAACCAAAATGACACAAAGATCAAAGAACTAAAAACAGACAATGGGACTAAATTTAGAAACAAAACTTTTGATTTTTTTCATGATGAAAGAGGAATCTCTCAAAACTTCTCTCACACCTGCACACCAAAATAAAATGGAGTAGTTGAAAGAAGGAACTGAACCCTTATTGAAGCTGCAAGAACAATGTTAAATGGTTCATTCCTCTCTAAATAGTTTTGGACTGAGGCTATAAACACTACATGCATCACATAAAACAGATCCATCATTGTAAAAAGACATGATAAAACCCCATATGAAGTATTTCATGGAAGGATTCCTAACATCAACTATTTTCATGTCTTAGAATGTCCTATGTTTACTCATAATCGTAAAGACAATCGTGGTAAATTTGATGCAAAAGTTGATGATGGATACTTTTTGGATACTCTTTGGTGTTCAAAGCCTTCAGGGGGCGTTTGGTTGGGGTAATTTAAATTTCGGAATTTTAAATTCTAGAAAATTTAAATTCCTGAGAATTTAAAATTCCGGAAATTAAAATACCTTCGCATGTTTGGTTGACATAAATTTGCAAATATTTTTTTATTTTATTTTTTTTAATATAAATTTCATAAATATTCTATTTAAAAATTTATAAAAAAAAATTATAAAAAAAGTTTATAAAAAATGTATAAAAAAAGTTTATAAAAAATTTATAAAAAAAGTTTATAAATAATTTATGAAAAAAGTTTATAAAAAATTTATAAAAAAATTTTATAAAATTTATAAAAAAATTATAAAAAGTTTATAAAAATTTATAAGAAATTTATTAAAAATTATTAAAAAAAGTTTATAAAAAATTTTAAAAAGTTGATAAAAAGTTTATAAAAATTTATTAAATTAGTTTATAAAAAGTTATAAAAAAGTTTATAAAAAAAATTCATAAAAAAAATTCATAAATATTCTATTTAAAAGTTTATAAAAAAAACAATTAGAAAAAAAATTTATAATTTTTTTTTCCAAGTAAATTCAAATTCCTCACTTTTTGGAGGCATTCTAATTCTCTCCATTTTGGCTATTCGAGGAATTGTAAATTACTTCAAATTCCTCCATTTGAGTTACCAAACAAGGCATTTGAAGGGAATTAAAATGCAAATGCCTCCAATATCCTCCAATATGCCCCAACCAAACGCCCCCTCAGGGTATTTAATACAAGGAGACATCAATAAGAGGAAACTTTTCATGCTACCTTTAATGAGAGTATGGAAGCAATCAGGTTCTCCAACACTTCAACTAAAGAAATTGGCATCAATGAATCATCCATATATCCTTATGATGAACTTCTTCAAGGAAATGATCCTTTAAGTCAGTAACAATGTTATTCAAAAACATTTTCCTATATCTCTCCATATAACCATCCCACAGCCACAATTAGTGAAAGTGGTACACCCACTAACAATCAAACAGTCCCTGACATAAATGTTCATATTGAACCAAATGTCTCTGAAAATCTAGAGAATGAAGCTCAATTTGACCATCCAACTATTATTGAAATTGAATAACGCACTGTTCAGAATGAACAATTGGAAGTACCAATCACAAATGATCAAAATAGGGATACACCTGAATCTTCTTCATCAGAAGATAAAAATTCAGACCCTGCATCCTCTCTGTCACCCTCAACCTCACAACCTACCGTTTCAGTTGAACTTCCAAGATCTCCAAGTTCAAACTCTCACCCTGCCCTTCAAGAAAGGTGGTAAAGAGAAAAAGACATTGAACCTGTGAATATTGTGGGAGAACCCTCTACTAGCAAGCTCAAAAGATGTATGGCTAAACAACTCAGTGTTTCCTCAACCAATGAATGCTTATTTGCTAACTCCCTCTCTAAAATTAAACCTAAAGAGGTCTCAAAGGTACTAAAAGAGCCAAGTTGGGTAGATGGATAGTAAGAAGAACTGAATCAGTTCTACATAAACAAATTATGATATCTTGTTCCTCTTCCAAAAGGAAAACCATCATTGGAACTAAATGGATTTGTAAGAATAAAATGGATGAAAATGGTATTGTCATTAGGAACAAAGCTGGAATTATTACTCATGCTTATAGGCAAGAAGAAGAAATTGATTATGATGTAACATTTTCCCTGCTGCAAGACTTGAGGCCATTAAGATCTTCCTTGCCTATGGCACATACATGAACTTCAAAGTGTATCAAATGGATGTCAAAAGTGTATTCCTTAAAGGTAAACTTAAAGAAGAAGTTATGTTCAACAACCTCTTGGACTTAAAAGTAACGAGTTTCCAAATCATGTGTGCAAACTTGACAAAACCCTTTAAGGCTTGAAAATGCACCAAGAGTATGGTGTGAAATTTTATCTATCTTTTAATTCAAACAAGTTTGTCAAGTAAAATTGACAACACTTTGTTTATCTACAAAACCAAAATTTTAAAGTATATGTTGATGGCATCATATTTTGCTCTACAAATCATAACTTTACTAACAGCTTGAAAAACTGATGACAAAGAAATATAAAATGAGGATGATGGGTGAACTCACTTACTTCATTGGTTTTCAATTCAAACAAGCTAAATAATTTCTATTTGTCAAAAGAAATACACCAGGTACTTACTTAAGAAGTATGAAATCTTTATAGTTCATCAAGAAAGGCGCTCATGGTTTCTCCAAACAACTTAGGTCTTGATTTGACTGGTAACCCGTCAATGAGACTCATTATCGATGAATGATTGGGTCACTGATGTATAACATAGCTAGTAGGCCTGATTTCAAGTTCTCAACATGTCTATGTGCAAGATATCAAGACAATCCAAAAGAATCTCACATGATTGTAGTGAAAAGAATGTTCAAGTACCTGAAAGTTACTCAATGCTGAGGTCTCTGGTATCCTAAATGTCAGGCTTTAACCAAAAAGGATACTCAAACTCAGGCTATATTTGTCGTAATATGGATAGAAAACACATTATGTGCTTGTTGACTTCTTCGTGGAAAATTGGTTTTTAGAGTGCAAAAAGCATCACCGCTGGCTTTGTCCTCATCCGAGGTTGAATTTGTAGTCATTGGTGTTGTGCAAATATTCGATGGATGAAAAGTCAACTATCATACTATAACATTAAATATAAGATGATACCCATCTTTGAGACAACACTAGTGCTATTTCCATATCTAACAACCTTGAACCTCATTCTAGAACCAAGCATATTGATATCAGGTATCACTTCATCAGGGACCACATCATGAAAGATGATACCGAATTACACTTTATTCCCACTGAATATCATCTTGTTGATATATTCACAAAACCTCTCGATGAACCAACATTCACAAGGTTGAAAGCTGAATTGGGAATGCTAAACATTGATTGATCTGTCCTTGATGATTCAGTGTTTAGGGTGTAATCAATATCTTAATGTCCCTGAAAAACACATCTGAGGATCAACATGACTTCTTGTTAAAGAAGAAATTAAAATGTGAACTATTAGCGCTAAGTATTTAATTAGTAAATGTCTAATGTTGTCACCAAATTTTCATTAAATAAAGAATCTTTTTTTTTTGAAAAAGGGCAGTGGCTTTATCCGGATCTGTTTATAATTATCATCCGAAAAGACGGGGGTCCCACAAAACCTTTCACTATCCCACTATGAATTAAATGCGTTCAAAGAACCTCTTTTACCAACCATTTTAGCAATTCAACAGTCGTGTACCAGATACCAAGGGGATGTCTTCCAGTTTTTACGAGAACAATGCCTTTAATGTAGATGTGAAAAATACTCAAAACTTATTTTTACTATCTATTTACATCCACTATTGCATTGATTGCCCAAATAAACACACACACAAAAGCTATTAAAATTTTGATAAAAAACTTTGCAAGATTTTCTCTCAAAAACTTCAAACATTTTTCAAATGGCCGGCTTCTTCTACTAATGTTTCAACTACTGTGAAGTCACCCATGGTGACAGATTTTGAACTTCAAAACATGGAAGCCATCAGAAATAATGCTGTTGCAAGCTAAAACTATCCAAAACATTTGAAACACTTTAAACCAATGCTCAAGTTTCTACAAAACGGTGTCATGTCTCAAGTTTTAACAAAAACACTAAATGTAGTATACCTAAACTATCTTCAAGATTTTTGGTATACTGCTAAGGTTGAAAACAAAGACGGCCACCCACTAAAAACTTCACAAGAAAAATGGGACAAAACCCCTATCTTTTACTATAATGATTTTGTTAAAATAACGGACTTGATTACTTTGATTTCTTATGTCCCAAAGGCACCTCTTCTGGTACAGACTTAGCTTGCAAGGCTTGGTCTTAAACACCCAAGAAAACCTTATGAATACTCCATTGTAATGGCCTCAAAGAAACCACTTCACAAATCTTTGGTTCTTACCCACTTGGAGGATCCTGATGATATTTATCATTTGGGTCTGGGTAGCAACAAATCATCTACTGATCGGTTGAATTCCAATCAATAGATGATAGTGTATGGTATCAACATAGGGACTAAGCTAAACATAGAGAGGGTCATCTATGATGACCTAGTAAGCAAAATATCATCAGAGCATATCAAAAACCATGTCTTATCCTAAATTTGTATCCCTAATGATAGAAAACTTACTTGCTAAGGAGTATGCTCAGGAGTCGGAAAAAGGGATCAAACCCTTCATCCTAAGTGAAAAAAATTACTCTCCTACTATCCCTAAAAATGAAGTTGATTTTGTAAATCACATGCTTAGTATAATTGGAAAAATTGAACAGTCTCCAACTACTTTCCAGGAAGTAGTGGTAAAGAAATAAAAAATGGTGCCTAAATCCAAGTTACAATAATATGAGGTTTCTGGGCCATGAGCACATCTTGGAAAAAAGGTCAAGACAAAGAAAAACCTGTCGAAAACTAGAAGGGGGGGGTTGAATAGTTTTACCAATTAAAACTTTGTTTTAAAATATTTAGACCGACTTATGTCAATCTATTTAGATGTGTGTGTTGGACAATGATAGATAGATATATAAATGTGTAATGAAAGATAAAGTGTAAGAAGCACATAACCACAACAAGAGTGTTTATAGTGGTTCGGCTACAAGGACACCTTCCTTGCCCTACTCCACTCCCCGAGTCACCTACTCGAGAGTTCGTAAACACTACACGACACCAACTCCTTATGGCGGAGAAGCCTTTAGAATGTCGCCTAATCTTTTCCCTAAGATTAGGTTAACCACCGGGTTCTTCCACAAGGTAGAACCACACCTATCACAACGTCGCCTACCCTTTATCCAGTACTAGGCTAGATACCGAGTTCCATTATAATGGAGGAACTACTACCCAGCACTACACAACACAAAACCCCAAAGGAGACCAACTCCTTATTACAACACCATCAAGGATATCAATATCCTTGGATACAACCTATCTCTATTTGTACATCGATGCACCTCATCGATTATACACCCTTGGCATCTTTCACTAATGCCACTTGACTTGACTTCTAGGTATCCTTCACTAATGCCCTTGACACGGACATTTGGCACCTTTCACTAATTCCTTTGTCTTAACTCCTTTGGCATTCTTCACTAATGCCTTTGGCACGGACGTTAAGCACCTTTCACTAATGCTTTCTTCTTGACTCTTTCGGCATCCTTTACTAATGCCTTTGGCACAACACTTCTATGGAGAAAGAAAGAAGTATCAACAAGAGAACCTCGATAGTCTTGATGATGACGAAGCATGGCAGCTCATGGACTTGAGCTTGCTCGACTTCAAGAGGTGGTGATCTCGCCTTTAAGAGGAACCTAGAGAATCACAAAAAAACAAAATACAAACTACATAGAGAGATTCTTAGGATCCGAGGTTAGAATGTTACAAGACTTGGAGAAAGTATGTGGGAGTGGCAACCCAAAATGAAGAAATGACTTACTATTTATAGAGGAATTTTAGTTATTGCTCCACGGATCCCACGGATCCCTCACTTGAGGGATCCGTCCAGTGTAATCCTGGGGATCCGTGAGACGCCCTTCTTTGCCCATGGGTTTTGGGTCATGGGTCATGGGTTATTGGTCATGGGTCCTAGACTTTGGACCATGGGTATCCAAGTAGATACAATGTATCTATAAGATGCAATGCATATAGTCCATGGATCATGGGTTAAAACCATGGGTCATGGATAATATCCATATATGACTTATGCATGATGTCATGCAATGGGTTATGGGTTATGCTCCATGGGTATGGGTCATGGACTTTGGGTTTTACCCAACAACATTCAATGTATTTGGTCAATGGGTCAAATACTTAGACTTCTACCCATTATATTTACCCATTATGATACATACTATATGTATATATTTTCCCAATATGTAAACACTAATTATTGTACATATGTATTACTAATTCATAAAATCACTTTTACTTGTTTAGTGTTTTATGTGAAAACGTATGTGTGTTAGTAAACTATTAGCTCAAACCATTTACGTATTTCATTTGTTTCGTTAAATGATTTTACGCTTGTTATCGACAAAACATAAGAAGATCGTAAAATATATATAAACATTTTTACGGCTTATTCAGACAACAATCTTCCCTTTTTTTGATGACAAAACATAAAATTATTATAAGGAAAACTAAAATTGTAAAAGTTTGAATTGAGTTTTACTATCTTCTCCCTTTTGTCGAAACAAAAGAGCGTCGAAAAGAGACTAACACGTTGTTTTAAGAAAACAAGTAATAAGAAAAAAAAAGATTTAGAGAGCAAGTGATGGAAGAGTTCTCATTTTAACTCCCCTTGACGAGTCCATCCCTTTGTGAGGGCGTCAAGTAAGAAAGACTACTAATCTAATGTATTGCAATTATGTTTGCAAATGGTTTCGTCTTTGTGACGATAATGCTCCCCCTTGATGATTTCAATTTTGCAAAGGGACGTCATGAAACGTAATCCAAATGAGGATTATATTGCAAATGATTTTGCAATGTATTGTTTGGACACAAAGCTCCCCCTAGCTTAGGGTGTCAAAATCTTCATGTGTATATTTGAAAATCTACAAAATAAGGGTTAGAAAACAAGTATATGATGCATATTTCCTGCAACAAGTTAGTAGAAAAAGAGTCTTCTGTTACACGGATCCCAAGGTTCCCTCCTTAGAGGGATCTGTCTAAGCATAATGGAGGATCCACACCGAAAATGAATCCAAGAATGGTGATGTAACAAATGATGTTAACATCAAAGTGAGATATGTATTCAATCAACAAACATATACTCAAAGCAATATGACATATAAAACTTCATTCAATAAAATGAGAGATGATTTGGAATCACTCCTAAACATTAATTCAAGTGTTAGTAATTAATATGTAATAGTTAGCTTAATTATGGCCTTTATGTTTGTTATTAGCTTAGGCTTATGTAGAAGGCCCATAAGCCCAGGCCCAAGTCCAATAAGGAAAGGAAGGGACTAGGAGTGTTGCCCTAGCTCCTCTCCTATAAATATTTTGTAATAACCCTCACTGAGGGTTGGTTGTTCAATTCATTTTCACTTTCACATTCTACGCATAACCTTTCTATATTCATACGCATGTGTGTGTGTGTATTGTTCAACCGATCTCTTCTCTTCTATCTCTACATATTGATGCTTGTGTTACTAATATGGTGACCTAACAAGTGGTATCATTCGCCAAATAGTTGGGTGAACATTTTGTTTTTGAAGTAAGTTTTAAGTTTTGGTCTTACGCAGAAAAAACGGTTCCAACTTTGTCACGCTTAAAACTGATTTTTACACTTTTTAATCCAAGATTCTTGTCCTTTCAACGCTTTAAGGTGTTAAAATATCTGCTTTTGGCAAAAGTTTCAAACTTTACGTGTGGATCATTGTTTTAAGCTAGGTTTTTACGTGGGTATTGTTCTACGATAACGTGTTTTTAAGCTTTGGATCATCAAGTTTCACACTTTTGTGTTATTTTGGTGATATTGAAGCTATTTCATCACAAAATCTGGTTTGGAAACATCATTTGGCGTAAATCATTTTGGTTAATTTCTACGCCGTAAGAGAAACCCTAATCTTACGCAGTAACTCGTCCTTGGTTTGATCTTCGCCAGGATTACTCGTGATTTTCTTGCTTGGATAAGCCCGAAAACACTTCGACTTTGGATATCTTTTGCACCGTGATAGTGTAAAAGATCATTTGGGCAAAACCCTAAATTTACGCATAAGCATAAGCTTACGCTTACGCCAACTTTTTACGCATAAGATTCATCTTACGCCTAAGCTTTGTCTTACGATAAGTTAATCCCACGCCTAAGTTTTCTACGCCTAACTTCTTGTTTACGCATAACTTTAGTGTTTTCTCCTTACTTACGCAGAAGCTAATCCCACGCAGAACTATTGTTGTTACGCGTATCTTTGGTGTTTTTACGCATAAGTGGTACTTGGCTTTTCCGTGATTTCTACGCCTAAGGATACTTCATCAACAACGGTTCATTCGACTACAAAGATCCATTTAACAACACAAGTTTTCAACATGTCACAACCACCATACTCTAACTATTTCCTTACACTTATACTCAACGACAACAACAACTAAGTCCACAACATCAACAATTTAATCATCAACAACAAATTTATCAACAACAATTTAATCAACAACATACTCCACAACTTGCAAAGAATTCCACAACCTCAAATGGTTCAACCACCACCAAGTCTTCAAGTACAACCCTACACAAACGATTTCAATCAACATCCATCAAGGAACACTATGAAGGAACCGACTTGGTTTGCAAAGATGTGTGAAGCTTTAAGTAGCCAACAATCAATTCATGAGGTCGGATCACTGATAGACCTCCAATGCTCACTCCAGAAACTACGATCAATGGGTGATTAGGTTCTTTAGGTTTTGTGATCTGAAGAAGCCACATGGAAAGTTCTTAAAGAAGGTTATCTTGGAAGGTCCATTTCAGATGCCTACTATTGTTACACCCGGAGATCCTAATGCTGTTCCACCAAGAGATTATCAAACCAACATTGCAACTGTTGCTCAACTGTCTGGAGATGAACTTCTACACTATGAAGCTGATGAGCTTGCAATGCAATATATCCTTTTAGGATTACCAAACCCAATTCTTCAAGTGTTGATGCTCAAAAGATCGCAAAAGCAATGTGGGAACATATTCATCTTCTCATGGAAGGCATCGCACTCAATCAGAGGATATGGAATCCAAAATTTACTTGGCTTATGAACACTTCATGATTGAACCGAGAGACACTAGAGTCTTATCATCATCGATTCTCGACATCATAAATGATTTGGATAAACACAACATCATCATGCCAAGAATTGCGCTAATACTAAGTTCCCGAGTAGTCTTGGTCCCGAATGGGAGAAGTATGTCATTTTTCTCCGCTGCTTAAGAATATGCATCATGCTACATACGGATTGTTGTACGACTATTTGAAGCCTCATCAAAAGAAGTTGATAAGGAAAGGATTCTCCGTGCTCAAACTGTTTCACCTTCACTTCCGGATAATCAACAACTTGCTTTGTGGGCTCAAACTAGTTATCCTCCTCAACCAAAGAACTCAACCAATCGCCACAATCACACCATATGATCCATCACAAGAACAATCTCAACAAACTCAATTGGTTCCATACAACAACAACAATGATCAAGCATTTGTCGCTGAAGCTAATGAGGACTCCGATCCGCTCGATGCATTGCAACAAGGATTTGTTATGATTGCTAAAGCTTTTGGCCGTTATACAAACAAATCCAACAATCGCATTCGCTCCTCATCAAACACAAGGAATCAGTGTTGTGAACAATGGACGAGTTGAAGTTCGTAATCGTGGTTATGGTCGCCGATGGGCGGTGGTCAAGGGTTTAATGCTATGGGTAGGAATAACAAACAGAGCTCAAGTGGTTGAACAGGAAATGCTCGTAATGGGTTGAATGGTCTTCGATGCTACAACCGCAATGAGAAGGACACTGGCTAATGCATGCCCAAAGCCGAGGACTAGGGCGTGCTTATCACAAGGAGGCTTTACTTTTGGCTCTTAAGGATGAAGTCGGTGGAACTCTCACGCACAAAGAACAGAGCTTTATGGCGTATGCGCTCTGATGATGATATGGAGGACTTGCAGCCAATGCAAAGCAGCTTATGTTGATGGCTAATATGCATGAGCTACACATGAGTGACACAGCCCAGTGTATGACATCGATGGCTTGTCTCGTGTAAACGAACAAACCATATTTATCTCTCGATCTAATATCTCCGCCAACATCCGAATCCGCGAGGCTCGAATGTTCAAAATGAGTCATCCACATCTCATTTCGACGATTCTCAACTAGACCCGTAGTTACATTTGACGATCAAGATGACCTTATGGTTTCCTTTGATAATCAAATTGACTCGTGGTTATACTTGAGGATCCGAATAATGATCATGTTGTGACTCACGCTGAACACGCCGAACCTTTGCCTAGTCCAGATGTTGATCTCGTTACTTAAAGACCAACAATCCCGAATGGAAGAATGTCGTGAATTAAATCAAGAATTAAAAAGTAAAATGCATCGTTAACCAAGGATCTTGAATGCTTAAAATGCAACTCAATTTTTTCAAAACTCAAGAAAACGTGAAAAAGGTTTTGAAGCCGCTTTGCTAAATCTCATCAAAACGAACAATATTTAGAACGACAGATGCGTGATCTAGCCGCTCAAGAATGCTTTGTTGTCTCGAAATAGAACAATCAAACATGAACATAAACAACAAATTAACGCCTTACCTTGAAACTCAAAAGCTAAGGTCGAGTTGTTAAATTGTCAAAACAGCTTTCTCATACAAAAAGCATTCAACGAAACGAATAGATGACCATCTTGAAGAAATTATCGGCTTACAAAACAAACTTAAAGAGTTTCAAATGTTGTTTACAAACATGGTGAGTCAATCACAACTATTCAAAAGTTTACTTTAAAACCCAATCCAGATGGATATGGACCGAATCTTGCCGACATAAACCTAAGCTTTCAACCAAAGCATTCAAACCAAACTCAAGTTTCCAAAGCGTAATATAAAATTGATGATTCTCATTATGAGTGTTGTTGAATATCATCGTCAAGAGGAATTAGATGCAGAAGACGAGAGTCGATCAAAATTAGAAAATGTTGTTTACAACAAACCTTTTACCTATTCACAAGCTGTCACTTTCGTCACACCAAAGGATTCTTCTAACACACCAAGGATTATCACAAAACGTCTGAGTCTTCTAATGTTACTCCCAAACCAAATTATGCACAAATTTATGGTCCTTTACCTTCCATCAGTGAAGTAAATTCAAAACCCGAAAATCGTCATATTCTTAGATATTTTGACCTTTTCATGGTCGACCTCAAACTTTTAGAACATGAGATTGAATTTCATTTCAAATAAAAGTTGAACATTTTCAATCGCCCGCGCGAGAACAAAGAGATATTTTTCGAAAAGACTTTTACCCCATGTTAAAAATTTGAAAATTGTGCATTGTATTGGGAAAGGAATTTCATAAGGAACTTGATTGATGAAAGTCATTTTGAGAAAATGTAAACATCTATTTCTAATACTAAACGTAAAAAGAAAATGTTACGAAAAGATGTTGATCGACTCTTGGAAGATGTTATCTCGGCCGATATCCATAATGTTGTGTTATTGCATTCTTTGCCATATGCATCCGATTATATCTCTCCGACATCGTTGATTCGTTGTAATTGTTGAGAATATCGATAATGTGCATCGATCGAGTCTTTAAAAGTTGAAAATGAACGATTGATAAACGAGCTTTCAAATGCAAAACGTCGCCTTCAATGGTGTCAAAAGATTGTCAAAATCGTGAACTTGCTTTGCAAAACAAAATCAACCGCTTGCAATCCAAAACGCTTAATCCAAAATTTGAGCAACTGGATGATCAAAACGTGTCTTTGAAATGTCAAATCTCAAAATATGAACAAGAACTTGTAAAAGTTAAACAGGAATATGGTGTCATATTTGATTTACTTAAAAAGACTCGTGATGAAGCATCAAACGAACTTGATCATTATCTTGCACACACTAGAGAAGTCATGAATTTTTCTGGAAATCTTCGTTCTGAAAATCAAGAATTGGTGCACACTATCTTTAAGTTAAGAGAAATGTTAGGAAAGTATGAACAACTTCCGCCTACCATTATTAAGAGAATTGCACCTGTAACACTTAGTAAACGTGAACCTAGAATGCCTACCGACAAAACACAAGATACTAATGTGCCCCTCATCAAACAGAATAATTGCCTCTTTTCCTAATGTCCGCACTTCAAAGCCTAGGAGCAATACAAGGAAGAATAGGAAGTTGCGACCTAAGAAAAGATCAATAAAGAATGTCAAGTAGAAGAACACCCTAGGATTTTGAATAAGACTCACGTTGCACCTACTTTAGATATTGCGTCTCGACAAATGTAATAGAAAAGTGATGTAACGAATGCTAAACCTTTAAGTACTTTTGATATTCATCGATGCATCTTGTGTTATTTGTCGAAAAGTATGAATTCGATTGTCATGACAAATGTGTTGCTAAAGCTATCTTGTCTCGCTTAAGGAATCCTAAGAATCGAATACCTCTAGGCCCACTAATGCTTCTAAGTCGTGCTTGGTAAACCGCCTCTTTAGATTCTAAGAAACGCATTGATGTCCCCCGTAGCTCCAAAGATCACCTCCAAAGAATGTAGTACCACCTAGTGCATTCACTAAGACTAAAGCAAATACTAGTTGGAGATGGCGTAAATGGATACATAATACACTAGGATTTAAATGGATGCCTAAAGTCATTGATGTGTGTATTTCTACTATAATCGCTTCGAACCTCTAACACTTCGGGTTCCACATCTACTTCTATTCCATCCGTGTCGCCTGTGTGTAATGCAGTGATATGATCATCCTTGATTGTTGATAGCGGATGTTCCCGACACATGACAGCAATCTTAAACTGTTATCAAACTTTATTGCAAAGTTCATTGGCACCGCCGATTCGGAATGATCACTGCAGCCTATCATGGGCTACGGAGATTATATCAATGGCAATATCGAAATTAGCAGTGGTTTATTATGTGGAAGGCCTCGGTCACAATCTCTTTTCACCGGTCAATTCGTGATGGAGATTTAGAAGTTGCTTTTGGGAGAAAACTTGTTTCATTCGTGATCTACAAGGAAACGATCTTAGTTTACAAATTTTACGCTTTTTTCATGCACTGCTGTAATTTTTATACATAACGCAAGTTTTCATTTTAAGTCACGCTTTTAGATAATTTAAGTTTACGCTTTAATTAAAATAGTTTATTTAAGTTATTTTGTTTTATAAATCTAGAAAACATCATTTTAAAAATAGTGATAGCGCTTATTTAATATAATTTAGCTTTTTAATTTTCTTTAATTTGCATTTAAGCCCCGTAATTTATAAACTTTTCTTTAGGTATAAATATTCCAAAATCCTTACCGATCACTATCCTTAGCTGTCCGGCTCGGTAAATTCGTGATGGAGATTTGGAAGTTGCTTTGTGGAGAAAACCTATTTCATTCAGAATCTACGCTCCGCTCTCGCAATTCTAGTCTGTACACAATCTCAATGCAAGACATGGTTGCTTCATCTCCCATCCGCTACTCTCAAAGGCTACATCAACAAAATCTGGCTATGGCACCGCTGCCTCTCACATCTAAACTTTCAAACCATCACCAACCTTGCTCGACACAAACTTGTTGAAGGTCTCCCACGATTCCGGTATTCTAAAGATCACCTTTGCTCACCTTGTGAACAAGGGAAAAGCACTCGTGCTCATTTTCCTTCAAAGGTGGAACACAGCCTCAAAGATGTGCTTCATCTTCTTCACATGGATTTGTGTGGCCCGATGCGCTGCAAACGATTAATGGCAAACGCTACATCTTGGTAATTGTCGATGACTACTCACGATGGACTTGGGTCTACTTTCTTCAAGCAAAGATCAAGCTCCACAGATGATCATCACCTTCTCACGAAAATTCAAGTTCAGCCCGAACACCGTCCGCCAAATCGTAATGCATAAAGGAACCGAATTTGTGAACCAAACTCTTCGAGAATTTTATGAGAAAGTGGGAATAGAGCATCAAACATCTATTGCACGGACACCGTAACAAAACGGAGTTGTTGAAAGACTAAACCGAACGTTAGTGGAAGTCGCAAGAACAATGTTAATTAATGCTAAACTTCCAGACTTGTGGGCGTGTCGATCAACCGCATGCTACACTCAAAACCGCTCAATGATTACAAAACGCCACAACAAAACACCTTTTGAGCTTATCCACAACAGAAAACCGAATCTCAAACACTTTCATGTATTTGGATCCCTTTGCTACCCAAATAATGATCGTGATGACTTTGGAAAGCTCAAAGCCAAAGTCGACATTGGAGTCTTTATTGATACCGTGAGAATTCTAAAGGTTACCGGATCCGAATCGTCGACAAAGCAAAGTTATGGAAACGATTCATGCTAATTTTGATGAACTTACGTAAATGGCTTCGAGTATAACAACTTGGAACCCGGTCACAACCGCTTAAACTTCCTCAAACCCCATCATCACCGAACCAAGCCCTCAACTTACTCACAACAAATGGAAAGACTATTTGCTCCTCTGCTCAGTGACGATATTGATGAACGTGCTCTGTGTGTATCCGATGTTTCACCGCTCAACCCGATAATACTCTTATACCGATACACTGCTACAACAACCATCGTTGAAGAAGCACCACCATTGACTCTACAACAACAGCTTGAACAAACCGCATCCAACGACGATGAACCACCGATGATGTTCTTAATGAAGTACCCCACCGCAGATTTTGATCCAAATGCGTTCTTTAACCCGCTTGCTAATGAGATCGCCGCACCGATGTCGCGGAATCATCTACAAGCCATTTGAATCCTCAAAATCGCACAATGTATACCAACATCAACCTCTACACATCGTTGGACAAAAGACCATCCTCTTGAGAATATTATTGGCAACCCGAATCAACCAACCGTTACGAGACAACGCCTTCACACGATGGTGAACATTGCATTTATGCACTCACCGTCTCGCTAACTGAGCCTAAAACATTAAAGACGCAATGACAAAAGACACCGGATTGAATCCATGCAAGAAGAACTCAACCAATTCAAACGCCTTGAAGTATGGGAACCGGTTGAAAGACCAACAGGGTCTACGCCATTGGTCTCAAATGGATTTGGAAGAACAAATTGATGTCAAGGAACGAATCGTAAACAAGTCACGCCCGTGGCTAAGGGTTATCGATGTGAAGAGGGTATTGACTTTGAAGAATCATTTGCTCCCGCTGCTCGCCTTGAGGTCGTTCGATATTTCTCGCGTCATGCTCATATGAATATAACGGTCTTTCGATGGACGCCAAACCGCTTTTCGAATGGGCAACTTAAAGAAACGGTTTATGTCACCAACCGTAAGGATTCGTTGATCCCGAGTTCCCGAACCATGTCTACAAACCGAACAAAGCTCAGATGGTCTCAAACAAGCTCCTCGGGCGTGGTACGATAAGCTATCATCTTTCCTCATTGCCAATAATTTTACCAAAGGTTCGGTCGACCCAACTCTTTTCATACAATATCACGGGCACATATCTTAATTGTTCAAATTTACGTGGATGACATCATTTTGGGTCAACACATAAAAGTACTCAATCGCTTTTGCAAAACTAATGAAGAAACATTTTGAAATGTCCATGATGGGTGAACTTACGCTCTTTCTAGGACCGCAAGTTCATCAATCACCCCGTGGTATTTTCTTGAGTCACCCAAATATGCCCTTGAATTGTTAAACAAATTTGAATGCAAAACTGTGACACCTATGCCACACCAATGGCTCATACCAAGAAGCTAGACGCCGATTTACATGGGAAATTGGTGGACCCTACCAAATACCGTAGTATTATTGGGTCTCTCATGTATCTAACAACTAGCAGCCCGATATTGTTTTTGCCAGATATCTTTGCTCCCGCTATCGCCGAGACCAATCGAAACCCACCTCTCGAGGCTAAAAGAATCCTCCGATACATCAAGGGAACCATTAATTTGGGATCCGTATCCCAAGGATTTCGGTTTTGAACTAATCGCTTTTTCAGACGCCGACCACGCAGGATGCTTAGATTCACGGAAAAGTACTTCAGAGCATTACAATTTCTTGGTGATAAACCGTGTCATGGCAATCAAGAAGCAGGATTGTACATCATCGTCCTCAACCAAGCGTAATATGTAGCCATGTCGGCGTGTTGTGCTCAAGTCATTTGGATGAGAACACAACTCAAAGACTATGGTTACGTATTTGATGTAATCCCGATGTATCGCGACAATCGGAGTGCTATTGCGATCTCGCAACCCGCTCAACACTCAAAATCAAAGCACATCGATCTTCGATATCATTTCATCAAGGACCACGTGGAATGTGGTATCGTTGAATTATACTTTGTGGGTATGAATACCAATTGGCGATCTTCTCACCAAAGCCTTAGCTCCCGCTAGGTTTAATGAGTTGGTCCACCGGATTGGTATGCGGTGTTTGACTCAAGAGGAACCGGATGAACTCTTAAAACATTCTTAAAACCAACAAACACCAAAACCTCTTTTGTAAATATTTTTCAAAACAAAATACAAAAATATAAAATCGATAAAACAACAAAAATATTCTTCTATCTATATTTCTTCAAACATGGCAAGTACAATTCTTCCGTCAACACTCAAATCTTTCAAAATTCAAGATTTTTTCGATCAAGTGTTGAGGGGAGAAAACAAATACTTTTTCGCTTTCAAAAAACCTTGTACTTGCATGTTACCTTATCCCGGTTGTTTTCTTTAATAATGGTGGTCACATTTTGGTTTATCGACACCCTGACTAAAATTTATAAACTTTCATTATTTCTTAAGTCGAGGGGAGTGTCGTCAAAATTCTTTCAAAATATCCTTCGCTTGGTAACCAAAATGGAAGTTAAAGGCATTGGATGTAAATGGTAAAGGTGGAGGGCTAAAACTGTCAAAAGCTTAAAGTTATTTTAACAAAACTACCCACCTAACTCATTAACTCTTCACATTTATTTTTTCACCAAACAAATCCTACGCCTAAGAATCATTCTTCTAATCCGTGTTTTTGATCATCATTTTGTAAGTGGTTTTATGTTTCTAACATGATTTTAAACATTGGTTTTGAATTTTAAACAAATCCAACGGTTAGATTTATGTATATGGTTGATTTTGTGTTCTACGATATGCGTATGAACACATAATCAAGTTTGTGTGTTTGTGGTTAAAATGATAGTGTCAAAACGTTTCCTAACATCAATGATTACCATTTTCATCACTAAAACACACCCCGATACACGAATTGATTGATTTTGAAAATTAGGGTTTATGCGTGAAATTGGGTGTTTTCAAATGAGAACGTTTTTGGTTAAAAAGATTGTTATGTGATGTTGTTTACAAGATGAATTGATCATATCCATGTTTAGAATCAACCCGTAAACACTAATTGATTGATAATTAGAAATTAGGGTTTATGTTCTTGATATTTGGGTATTTTTGATTCATCGAGAATTTGATGTTAAAACTTGGTCATAACAACTCACATAGACTTCTTAGAACTACCGTAAAAACTTTGGTGCATTTTCCATGGCTAAATTTCTTAGGCGTAATTCTTGAACTTTAGGGTTTAGTTTTACGATAAGGTTTTTACGCATAATCGCTTGAATGAGTGTTCATGATTAAATCATATAGAATGAATGTATGTGTTAATATTGATGCTATGATGAACTTATTTCGTGTTTGTTACAAGTGAAAATTCGTAATCAAGGTTATTAGCCATCCACGATAAGGATCACTTACGCGTAGAATGTTATGCGAAGAGTAATCTTACGCGAATCGCTACGCCGTAAGGTTCTACATAAGGGACCACGCGATCCCGTGAAGGATATGCGTAAACAAGGACCCCCACGCATAAGGTCTACTTCACGAGTAAGCCTTACGCGTAAGGTTTTATATACGCCACGCCGTAAGCTCCACGCATAAGGTCCCCTTTCCCACGCTGTAATATTTCTTACGCGAAGTCAAGAACCCACGATAAGCTTCATGCCACGCGTATATCACTCCTGCTTACGCATAAGCTTGCCATTTCTACGCCTAAGCCTTGTTTAACCTTAATTATGAATTGTTACGCTGCAAACTTGTAAATAAATAAATCATAACGCCACGAAACCAATAATGTCACTAATAAGCTTAAACGCTTAATATGTTGTGAAAAATAAGTGATAACATGGACTTTAAAACTTAAAGTTAATTAACTCACGAAACTTATCACGACGCCATTGGACTATTGGACAAACAAGTGACATTGGACTCAGAATAATCATCGACATATCACATTCAATAATTAGACAATAAAACCATCCGTTGACTAACATAATGTCTTTCGATATGTTGGTTCTTTTGGCTAAATATATTTCGATCACGACATGGACGCCAAATGCGTAATGTGGATGCACCAAATGTTCTCACCATTGTCGATATCTTCCCTAATGGCTATCCGATGAAGATTGGAAAGAACAACCTTCGTGTTGACTTTGAAACTCTCACCGCTCGTAGTCTTCTTGCTTGATTGTTGTGGATATTCAAGAATCATCCTTATCGTAACATGCTCTCAAATTCGCATAAAGGCTCGAGATCTACATTCATCGCCTGAACACAATGCAAAAGATCAAAGGACAAAATGTCGTGATCGTGACTCTCAACCACAAACAAGTCACCATCACACCGCAGACTTAAGGGTCGTTCTCCTCATTCCCGACATCGAGCCAACCGAATACAATGCCACACCAATCAAGAGACTGTTCTACAATTCATGATCGACATTGGTTATGACGAAGCTTCGTGAGTAATCACTAAGCATTCATACGTGGATCTTAAGAATATTCCTCACCATGGAGAACTCTACATCATCATCACCAAACTGCTTTCGGTCGTGACAGTGGCTATGAGCATCCCAAGCTCATGGAACCGCAAATATTTTGGGCTTTGATCAACATGAAGCACATCGAAATTGAAGCTCGATATGGGACGACATGATGTCATTCCTCAAAAGCTTGGCTCAAAGATTCCTTATATCGATATACAAAACTGTTGATCCAAAGAGCACTGGGCTTAACCTCGATATCCCCAAGAGACTCAATGACCCCAACAATCACGACATGTTGTATCGAACCTACTCTAACCGCCGATTCAAGGAATCAACAACAAAGAAACAAGGTGTTGTGTTGCCGGATCACCTTCGTCGATGAAATCAAAAGCTCTACACATACAAAAGGTATCCGTAGCAGTTGAAGAAAGCAAAGTTGGTTTTCTCGATGACAAGTCTTCCGCACACCTACAAGGAAAACCAAGAGGAAGAAGTGAAGTGCCGCAAGCATCGAGAGTCAAAGGAAGTTCCCAAGAGGAAACCCGGACACAAAAGGAAAGTTCCTCTAAGGAAGTTGTTCCTATTCCCATTCCCAAGTCCGAACCGCCAAGAAAGCTAGTGGATGAAAGCTCAAGAAACCGAATCGACGATGAGGTCTTCTACTCAAACCGCAACCGATATTACTCCATCAAGAGCTAAACCTCCCACCACCACCGACAAAGGTAAAGGGAAAACCCAAGTGATTGAGCATGATAAGGAGAGCTCAAGAAGAACCAATAGATGAGCAAAAGGAATATCAAAGGAAGTTGAAGGAACTCGACATAAACATCTTGTCAAGCATTCGTAAAAGATCAAACTCGTGGCCTCGAGGTTCAAGTGGTGGTACTCAAGCCACACCAGCTTCTTGATGCGGTTAATCAACCCGATAAGGAACCGGTACTACCATCACCCACGAACAACAACAACGGCAGATTGAGGATTCCATCAACTTTGATATTGAGGAACCGAAATGGAAAAGACCGAGAAAGAAAAGCCGATGATTCTAAGGTCGATGATAAGGCTAAGTCCGAAATGAAGAAGAAACCGCTTATGATCATTTTCTTCTAGACACCCCGCACGCTCTAAGGAGGAAACTTCAACCACCTAAGGACCCCGAGTCTCCTCATGTCTCTTCATCATCGATTCGCCTTCTCACTCTTCACCACCACCATCCAAAAGATCAACCAGATCCACATCCAAATCGTGAAGAAGCCAACGGACTCTTGGATATCTCATGCAAAGACAAGAATCGTTAAAGTCACAAAGGTGTCGAAGAAAGACGTGCTTTACAAAAGTCAATTTTCTCACGACTGTGTACAAGATCTTCATGACGAGAATGACAAGATGCAAGTTGAAAGGAATACATCCGTAAGTTCATGCAACGTGATCTTCAAGGGAAATGAACGAGATGATCAAAGGTTACACTCACAAGTTCCTTCTGACATCGCTCCTCGAGTTACAAAGGAGATGTTTACCAAACAACTCTATCCGAATCTATTACATTTGGCCAAGCAAACTATGAGATCAACACCAATGCATGTAAACATCAACCCGCTTGATCCCATAATATTCTCGATGTTGAATTGGTTAATGTGCTCGGTAGCTCAAATGTCTAAACGATCCGCAACATTTACTTCTTACGAAGGTAAATTGTTTGAAGCATTGCCGAATACCAACTCAAATCAAGATGCAGAAGAAGCTCAAAGGCCTAAACGCCCAAGAGACGATGAAGATAAGGATAAGGATAAGAATGACGAGCCTAAACGCCCAAGAAGTCCGGTGAATCATCCTCCATGCAACCTCCACCCCAAAGGACTCCACCAACCAAGATCTCCTCCTCGCTCTTTCATCGACAAACCTCAGACTCGAGTTACCACCCTGCACTCGTAAAAACCGTGATCACTTTGAGTATACCGGTGGTGACGATGAGGAAGTCCATGAGCCCCAACAACAACCCACCTCTCCCGACACACCTAAGAAACCAGAATCCTCATCTAGGCCTAAGAAAAAGAAGAAGAAGGCGCCTAAGACTGACGTCGTATCATGGCTAGACGAGGATGACACAGAATATGACTGGTTCTCTAAACTTGTTGATTCTACTCCCTACCCACCTGAAGGTCAAGATGCGATAGAAGGTCGTACTTTGGAGCATGCTAAAATTCTTCAAGATAAGTTTCGTGAAGAAGATGACGAAATCGAGTTGAAACGAATCAAGAATGAAGCTTTTCAACTACTCAAAGACAAACTCGGAAAGTGCTATTGAAGTTGAGTATCACCTTGAAAACATAGCACGAGCCATGTCTAACAACATTGATTGGCTCAACCTCAAGCAAACATCGACTTTACCGTAAGAGACAATGCTCCATACTACACCGATTGGTCTAAACCTCTACCAACGACACAACCAGATCAACCTAAGATTCCATTTCGCTACTTCTTCAACAATGATTTGGAATTTCTTCTACACGGTAGCGATGGTTCAAGGAAATACGCTACATCACTTACACTTCCGCTCCCTGCACCATATACTCCAACCAGATAGCCATCGAAGAAAAGGCTACCCACATGTTTTCTAACAATGTGGAACAGTATGACATCGATGCAATGTATGGATTCACCATTGGCCGTAACGCCGACTAATCTACTACAAGAGTCGCCAGTTCGAAAGTCTCAACATGAAGTGTCAAGTACTAAAGGGATCGTTGCTATTAAGCATGTGATCTTTCGCCTAAATGGGACTACACCTTTCTCAAGAATATCGTGGTCAAAAGACAAGACGAAAGGGACTATGCATTCGTGAAGCGGACTTTCGTAATTTGTCTCTCAACGACATTGAAGATCCAGATCTTGCCAAAGTACAGTGGACGAATGAGACAATTCTCGATCGAAATTCAACGTGAATACATCAAGTCCTTGCTTATCTTCATCAAGCATAGTGATCCAGAACGTAGAAGATTTACAACTTGTCGTTGAATCATATCGCACCGTGTCAACTTCACCGCACCTCGCCTAGAACTTCCCGACATCAACCATCTTCCACAATACACTCTCATCAAGAAACCATTCGGAGAAGTTTACCGTAGTGAACTACAACGCAACCGCTTGATGGCGTGTAGAGATCTTCACAAGTTTGGGGATCACACATTGAAGAAGGTTAGGGATGGCTTGGCTTATAGGTTAAAGGCGATACATGAAGGCATTGGGTCTCCAAAGCGATGGAATTCTCGTGAAAGACGGATGTGAAGAGGATCATCACCATGATTGATGAAAGGTTGTATGTAAGGGACCGCCTGTAACATTGGAGAGCTTTGTAGGTGGTCGTCCCAGATTACTCTCACCGCTATCAACGCCTGCTCGCATTCCCCGTGATATTATGGACTACCGGTACCCTTAAACCTGCTTCAATTTCATATTAATTTGATGTGTGATTTATAATGACTATGGCTTGTGCACACATAACAAGTTGTACAACCCGTCTTGTAATGAAAGGACCCCGTGGTACGCTTCTGCCACAATCCTTATAAAAGGAGCGAAAGCTTTTACTTTTGAGTAAAACCTATCAAACCTTTCATTTTTCAAAGGTTTTGCTCAAAAGAACAAGTACTTCCCTTATGATTTTCAAAACCTCAACCGCTTATATCACTTGTTGAGGGGAGTATTTGATTTAAAACTTTGTTCACAAATTGTTCTTTGTGTAATCTTCCCACAAAACTCAAAATGGTCATATTTATTCTCAACATTTCTTCAAAAATAACATTTATATGCCATTTTGAGGGGAGAAAATTATGTGATAAGAAATATGTTGTGTTTTGCTATTGAATCTCGTGTGAAAAGACTTCAACCCATGAATTGACGGATCCGTAACTCGAAAAGACTTGTCCGGATACATTGAAAAGATTTGTCTTCCAAGACTTATCCAAGTAAATTGTACCCATTCGAGAAGCTCTTGATAGACATGAACTTTGACGGGTTTGACAACCTTCGGGTTGTCCACATCTTCAAGGTAGTTATTAGAGCTAGTTGTCACCTAAAAGTCGACAATGTATCTCTTTAACTATGCAACGAATCGTGTCTCGCAAGGAATTGTCTATCTTGAGTCGATCAATTCAAAAGTGCGCGCTTTTCCTCACCGTGCGATTTCTATCAAAACTCTTAAGCACATGTGAGGGGAGTATTTTGAAAATCTAAAACTCTTGAAGTGTTCAAACATGTTTTCATTCACAAACACTTTGAGAGATTTTCATGAAAATGGTTTTATGGCAATGGAGTTATAAGGTGATTAAGGTTAGGAATAACTGTCCTATGATCCGCCAGAGTCGGAGGGATCTACCCAAGGACACTACCAATAGTTAGAATTAGAAGTCCTTAGGTATGATTATAAAAGGAGAAAATGAGAATCGGAGAAAGAAGGAGTTGAAGAATTAAAAGAAATGCAAAGAAAAGGGTGAAAAGAAATAGCCTCCGATTATTCAACTTAGGCGCATAATCCGGTTCAATTCATATGCTACCGGTTGTCACTTGATGACGCCGGTATTGAAGATTAAAAGTCGTCATGGACCCAAAGGACGCATGCACTAAACCTTCTTAGCCACTCAAGTTTCTCTCAATGTAAGCTTGTTTCATTCTCACAGGAACCCTACGTAAACTATCGGCTTTCTTAGAGATTGCCGGTATTGAAGAAGGAGACCTCTCCCTAGTCTCCGCCAGAAAACCAAAACGCACTATTGAGTCTAGAGCCACGAGATTCATCAAAAGATCTCTTAGGTACACTTGACATTTCATCACTTGTTGTTCAACAATAAGAACAACGCTGGTACGTTATCGAGTCCTACATGCATCTTAGCAACTGTCGAGAACATTTATGAGAGGTTCACAATTGTGATCCTCGTGATTGAATGGAAACTCCCGCCTGTGGTCAACATCAAACACCCCCGAAAGCAGTCACTTCGGTAACTCCCCGTGGATTACGCTTAGTGTGTCTCAAACGGTCTACGTCGTGAGGTGATGCTTCGTGTACCTCAACGACTCATCCGAATCAGAGGTGTACTTGCACATCGCGTTATCTCACTTGTGGGACTCAGCTCAGAACGGCCTTTGTGAGAATTAGAGTTGTGTTTTCACACTATGTGTTAACACTCTCAAGTTCAAACTTGTAAGTGCCGAACCGCTTATTACTAACCTTTCTTATGTTTTCTTCTTATGGAAGCTCGAGCGGATCGATCGTGCGATTCTTCACATGCTCATACCAACATCATCACTAATGGAAGTTCTCTCAAAAGGCAACACAAAGTCGAATGATTCTTCGTCAAGTCAAAGAATCTACAAAGTTTAAAGACTAAAAGAACTTCATCAAGATCAAATCCAACGTCAAAGAGCGTGTGAGCATGTTGAAGAATGACGGAGACACCGGAGCAACGAAGGCACTGAGGCGCACTTGATGCGCATAACAACAACATACTATCACTACCATCACAAAGAACAATGATCAAAGAACAAAGATAATGATGACGCCAAAGCGTAACTGCTTCAAAGAAAACAATTTTCTACACCGGGAGATTGTTCGAATCAAGGCAATTCTTCTCACAAGAAAGAAGAATGTCGAAGACGCCAAAGCTACTATTACATCAAGACCTTCACTGCTCATATTTTTCAATCACTAACACTTAGGGGGAGATTGTTGGAATCACTCCTAAACATGATTTCAAGTGTTAGTAATTAAATGTAATAGTTAGCTTAATTATGGCCTTTATGTTTGTTATTAGCTTAGGCTTATGTAGAAGGCCCATAAGCCTAGGCCCAAGTCCAATAAGGAAAGGAAGGGACTAGGAGTGTTGCCCTAGCTCCCTCTCCTATAAATACTTTGTAATAACCCTCACTTGAGGGTTGGTTGTTCAATTCATTCACTTTCACATTCTACGCATAACCTTTCTATATTCATACGCGTGTGTGTGTGTGTTATTGTTCATCCGATCTTCTCTCTTCTCTATTTCTTACATATTGATGCTTGTGTTACTAATATGGTGACCTAACATTATAAAGTTTGAATTTGAATTAAGAAATTAAATTCATTACCACTAAGGGAATTGGGCATGCACTAAGGTCAACTATGATGTTGTTCAACTCAAGGGAATCATTAAATGGTAACTAAAAGTGTTTAGTTTACAAAAGATGGTTTAAATTTGAAAGAAAAGCTGATTAGAAGCTTTTTGTAGACACGGATCCCTCTCACTAGGGATCCGTCTGGTTATAAACCAGGGATCCTTCTGTCAGACATAAATGTTGTGAAATGATTATGCTTGTTGTAAGGTATAGTACATGTGAATCTTGAGGGTTTGACTTTCCTTAGATGTCTTAAGTGATGTATGTCTTAAATACTCAACCATAAGAAGTGAGGATACTTAATGATGGTTTTGGGTAAGGAAGTGGACTTTTGAGAGTGTAACCAAGTGTTTGAGGAATATACCATTTGATTTGAGAATGAAAAATGATGGCAATTAATCCTAGAGATCAGATGATGACTCAAGAGAAATTTGAAAAATTCCTAAAAAAATAAAGAAAAATGAAAAACTAGTTTTAAGCCTATTTTAAGTTAAGAATGACTAAAATAAATTTGCTAAAATTGATAGAAATATCAAGCTAAGTGTTTTGAGATATGAGGAACAATGTGTGAGCATTGGAGCGGAAATATGATGAGTTTTGATGAGTTGACAAATAAAAAACACTTAGAATTTGATCCTAAGTTAGCTATGGGTGAATGTGAGACCTACTAAGCTTAAGGATGACTTAAGTAGTCTTAAAGAGTCATGTTTAGCTAGAGTGATGTGATCAAGAGGACAGGTTTGATGAAACATGATCAAGATCGTGTATCTGCTTGCTCGATCCCACGGTTCCCTCATTGGAGGATCCGCTAGTTATATCTCGGGATCCGCTCTCGCGCACTGAAGCCTCTCAGCACTTGTGCAATATTTGCACTCTTAGAAAATGCTTATCCTAGTCATTTCTATAATGATTAAATGCAAGCACACAACAAGTATAATGCATAGCAAGTGTGGGGGAACTAAAAGGCAATCAAAGATGAGTAACGAAGACTGCTTGAGTGAAATCAAGATGTCGTAAAATCTCATCTTACTCGTTCTTAAGTTAAGGTGTTTAATGCCAAATCATGGTAATTCCTACATACTACATCCTACTCTACATAAGTATTGTTAAGATGTTACAAACCATTGTTTTAGAAATTGTTCTCAAAAATTAAGGTTCTATGAGCTTACCTTCCATCTACACCTCCTTCCATTTCACTCCCGTCTTCATCCTCATCTTCATCCCCTTCACTCTTCATCCCACCATCTCTACTTCTTTTTCTTCAAGAAGTTAGCGAAGCACTTGAAGATCCATTTAGTTTGTTGCCACTCTTGTGATGGGCTAGGAATGTCCGGCAATTGATTGATGTAATCTAAAGGTTTGAGATCGGTGTTGCCAAGGGGGTTGCTACTTCCTTCTCCTTCTCTTTGTCTTTCCCTCTCATCCGAAGAATCCGTTGGTAGGTGAGGTCTCTTGCCATCCACCATGAACCTTGTAGTCTTTCCCTCGGATAACGGCACCATGACTTTGTTGCAAAAGCTATGATCAAAGGAATACGGAGAAGGCTCTAAAGCAAAGATGAAGTTTGCTAGACGAGATAGGAGCATTGCATAAGGGAGTACCATCTTGTCCATGCTTTTCACACTCGCCATTCTCTTTACCATGTAATATGCAAGGTTGAAGTGAGTGTCGATCACAAGGCAATAAATCATGAAGCTCAAGCATGCATTGGGATGATCCTTGTTGCCTCCCAAGCAAAGCACATTCTCCCTTACCACGACTTCCCATTTCTTGTACAACGGGAACATTTCGGAAAGCTCCATTTGAAATGGATCCCTATAGATCACTTTGGAATTTCTCGTGACCCTCGATGGAGATGAACTTTCCATGAATACGGTATCCCTTACCGTGGTTGCTTCCAGGATTTTCATGTAGTAGCCTTCATGATGATCTACCATGTCGTGTAGCTCCGCCAAAGACCATTCATTGGAATACATGCAAACTCCTTGATATGGGATACGGAGTATTCATCCAAATTCTACAAGAGAGAGTCATTGCCTTGTAAAATTCAAGCACGAACACCGGACAAATTTGCTCATTTAAGTCCAAAAGGCCATCAAAGCAATTACTTCAAAGACTTGTCGGATGTTGGTGTTAGCAAGGAATGATGGTTCTACCACACCCTTCATGAAAAGCCTCTTTTCAAGCAACTTGAAAGCTTTCCTATCCTCCGGCTAAGTCCTTCCTTTCGATGGTACATTGGGATGTAGTGGGCGGTATCATGATAATCTTGTTGGCGGTTACTAGGCATGATTGTTCCTATACAACAAAACCACAATGTGGTGTTAATTATGAATAGTAGCCTAAAGGGTTTGATCACAATTTTGCTCAAAACATCTTCATTGAATTCAAGGAATGAGTTTAATTTATATTAACAATGTTAATTCTTTGATTTAGATTATCTTAGAAAATAATGTGGTAACAAATTATGACAAACCCATTTGAACCCAACTTCTAAAGATGAAAATTGTAATCCTAGGAATTAAGGAATAGAAATAACAATGTAGTAAAGATTATACTTACACAAGAGATTGTTTTGCTTGAAGGAAATGATCAATTTGCTCCTGTGAACAGTAACTAGGTTTATGTTCGTGAGTCTTTGATAGAGGAAAGTGATAGTGGAACTTCCACAATAATCATTTCTAACTTATGATGTCTTCTGTTGCACGGATCCCACGGATCCCTTGTAGGAGGGATCCGGCTAGTTCAAACGCAGGGATCCGGCAAGACAGCAATTAGTCAGCTTAAGTATTCCTTGATAATTTTGGTTTGGGAGTTCTAAATTGTCTAGGGTCGAAGTCTATGCTCCATAACTTGTGGTTTGGGGTTTTGACGGGTTATACTAATCCTATTTGACGAGGTTCCCTTTTTATGAATAATTCATAATTCTTTCGGAAGTTTTCAAAGATTATGATAAAATCCCATTTTATCATAATGTAAGAAATTTCACATGGATACTCATTGACATAAATGAAATGTCAATAATCCTTTTGTGAGGAGTAATGATCAAAGCTCTCGAATAGCCAGGAATTCATTATCACTAGTTTGTAATTTTGTCTATAGAGATCAACGAAGAATACTATTCTTGCTGATGAGTCTAATGTAGATAATTACTATAGTGATTATTAAGAGAGCATAAAATACTACTAAGATTTAATCATGAAAAAAAAATGACCTAAGACAAAATTATTTGTAATTTATTAAGGATCATACCTTTGCTAAATATTCTTTTTAAGGAAAGAAGTATTTAGAGAGAACTTCTTCATGATATTCTTGGGATGCCCAAATCCATGTTTGGAGAGTTCTTTAACAAAGAAAATATTAAAACATTCTATCATTGTCCAACATTGTAAAATATGATGATTTTAAAACATGACCTTTTTTTAAATTAAAAAAATCCTTCTTTTGTAGTTTTCAAACATACACGGATCGTATCAAATTATTAAAGTACAACATACTCTAAGAAACTTGGTAATGAAGCTCTGATGCCAATTGTGGAAAACTAGAAGGGGGTTGAATAGTTTTACCAATTAAAACTTCGTTTTAAAATATTTAGATTGACATATGTCAATCTATTTAGATGTGTGTGTTGAACAATGATAGATAGATATATATATGTGTAATGAAAGATAAAGTGTAAGAAGCACATAACCACGACACGAGTGTTTATAGTGGTTCGGCTACAAGGACACCTTCCTTGCCTACTCCAACCCCAAGTCACCTACTCGAGAGTTCGTAAACACTACACGACACCAACTCCTTATGGCGGAGAAGCCTTCACAAGCGTCGCCTACTCTTTTTCGGTACTAGGCTAACCACGGGTTCTTCCACAGGTAGAACCACACCTATCACAACGTCGCCTACCCTTTATCCGGTACTAGGCTAGATACCGAGTTCCATTACAATGGAAGAACTACTACCCAACACTACACAACACCATCAAGGATATCAATATCCTTGGATAAAACCTATCTCTATTTGTACATCGATGCACCTCATTGATTATATACCCTTGGCATCTTTCACTAATGCCAAATAACTTGACTTCTAGGCATCCTTCACTAATGCCCTTGACACGGAAGTTTGGCACCTTTCACTAATGCCTTTGTCTTGACTCCTTTGGCATTCTTCACTAATGCCTTTGACACGGACGTTAAGCACCTTTCACTAATGCTTTCGTCTTGACTCTTTCAGCATCCTTCACTAATGCCTTTGACAGAACACTTCTATGGAGAATGAAAGAAGTGTCAACAAGAGAACCTCAGTAGTCTTGATGATGACAAAGCATGGCAACTCATGGACTTGAGCTTGCTTGACTTCAAGAGGTGGTGATCTCGCCTTTAAGAGGAACCTATAGAATCACACAAAAACAAAATACAAACTACATAGAGAGATCCTTAGGATCTGAGGTTAGAAGGTTAAAATACTTGGAGAAAGTATGTGTGGGAGTGGCAACCCAAAATGAAGAATGGCTCACTATTTATAGAAGAATTTTAGCTACTGTTCCACAGATCCCACGAATCCCTCACTTGAGGTATCCGTCTAGTGTAATCCTGGGGATCCGTGGGACTCTCCTCTTTGCCCATGGATTTTGGGTCATGGGTTATGGGTCATGGGTCCTAGACTTTGGACCATGGGTATCCAAGTAGATACAATTTATCTATAAGATGCAATGCATCTAGTCCATGGGTTTTGGGTTAAAACCATGGGTCATGGATAATATCCATATATGACTTATGCATGATGTCATGCAATGGGTTATGGGTTATGCTCCATGGGTATGGGTCATGGACTTTGGGTTTTACCCAACAACATTCAGTGTATTTGGTCAATGGTTCATATACTTAGACTTCTACCCATTATATTTACCCATTATGATACATACTAGTTATGTATATATTTTCCCAATATGCAAACACTAGTTCTTGTACATATGTATTACTAATTCATAAAACCACTTTTACTTGTTTAGTGTTTTATGTGAAAATGTATGTGTGTTAGTAAACTATTGGCTCAAACCATTTACGTATTTTATTTGTTTCGTTAAAATGATTTTACGTTTGTTATCGACAAAACATTAGAAGATCGTAAAATATAAATAAACATTTTTACGGCTTATTTGTATTAACAAAACCCATCTTTGTTTAACTAGACTCAACTAGAAAAAGCCATGGTAAAAAAACCTAAGAAGCAGACAACCATATGCTACCTAAAAATTGATGGTGATGAATTAAAAGGCCTAACAACTATAGAGTCCTCACATGACAAAGACGTCAGGGACCCAAACCAGCGTTCTGTTGCTTCCCTAAAGCTTCAGGCAGTCAAAAAGGGGCAATGCAAGCAACCATCTCAAAAACTTCTATAGGAAGAGAGGGTAAAGATTAGGACCACCCCCAATACACTAGAGCTTTGGAGTAAGAATCTTCATGACCTATCATATCCTCATACCTTAATTCTGCACTAAGTGATGATGGTTAATGGTTTAAACATCCTAAACTTGACCTACCATTCCTGACCTGGTTCATGACAAACAGTAGTCTCAGCTTGAGGGTATGACCCTTGGGGATCCTGAACCTTACTCAGTCCCTAAGGGTACTAAATCACAAACTTTAAAAAGATACCACTGAGAGCATTGATACATCACAATCTTTGCCCTCGGGACACCGTGAAGATCCTTACGATTCAGTGGACAATTCTCAATCTATTGATGAGGGACAATACAACAAATCAAAAACACCAAAATATCCCAATAAAGGCAATAGTTCATCACAACCTTTGCCATAGGGATAGTAAAAAGATCCTGAGGGTTCAGTGAACTCTCCTTAATTCACTGATGTGGGACACAAAACTCTCCCACTAACTGTTGGTGAAATGCAAGAAGTCATAGACTCTGATGATGAGGAGTATCAGAATTACAATACACCATATGAGGAGGATAAGGTTACCTTTATTGATGATGAAATGGAGGATACTGACTTCATTGTTCCAAGGCGTAGGGTCCCTGAAGATTCTTTTGACCTCATTCATCCTCCTCATGGTCTTGAATCTGAACACCAGGAACCTCCTTCATCTCCTAAACCAACACCTGCTACTTTCACTGAAGATATAATTGGAGACCATCTTCAGGCTCTAGGGGGTTGGGCAACTAATTTTTTTATATGATCCTTTTGATAGACATTATGGGATGGGGGCTGGCTATACTGAGGCATAACATTAAAGTGGGATTCAAAAATGCTCATTAGAATTTTGAAATATTTGGAAAACAACTTGGATCCCTAACCAAAGTCACTGAGAACCTACACAAGGAAGTGTCTAATTTCAAGGTTCCTAAACTTTTTATCCCAGTCTATGAAGTTAGGAGACGCCTCAACTCACAAGCTGAATCTTACAAGTCATTTTCATGGTTAACTGGACAAAGGAGGTATAAGATTGAGTCTGATCAAAATTAAATGGATTCTAATATTATAGAGATAAAAACGTCTTTCTCTGAACTACTTCAACTGGTTTAGGCTAGTGTTTTAGCTGATAATGCAACAGCTCCTGGTTCATCAACCCCAACAACTGTTGAGGGGGATACACCAACTAAGACCACTCCTTACCCATCCGTGAAAAACAATTACTCCCTTTGTGAAAAGTATGAAATTATCAGAGCCTGGACCAAACATTCAAGAAATGGTCATATTTCGAAATCCCTCCTCAACACCTGAGGGAGAGAAGATAATGGAGTTTGAAAACCCTGAACCCATCTCATATGTCCGAAGCACACCAGTTGGAGACATCCCTGCGCTTATTTCTACCCAACCAATTAAAGACACCAAAGGAGACAATATAATAAATATAAATATCGCATAAAAACGTTATTTATATTTTACGATCTTTCTAAGTTTTGTTAATGACCAGTATAAACTTAGTTTGCGCAAAGTTTAAAAAATAGACAAGTTTTAAACTATAGTTTTAACTTTCCATTTATATCACTAAGGTATGAATAAATGTATAACTAACATTGTAGTAATGATCAAATGAACACAACTTGCATTCACAAGTATTTTATACAAATCCATATTTCGTAAAATGTTTACTAACAAATATATACTTTTATTTATACAAGTAAACTAATAATTTTCTCATATAAATACTATCGTTTTCTTACACTTGACAAAATATATTTTATATTTTACAAAAACATTAACTAGACATTTTATAAAGTATACTTACACTTTTAATAAACAAAAGTATACCTTTCTTTGTTAAGAAAGTCAAAATATATAATTACCTCATGCATGATATCAATCAAAAGTTGACTTTATTATTTAGTCACATCAAAGAATATTTTCTGATTTAAGAAGTACTTAGGTTGATCTTACTTGGCGGTACCATTTGGTACAACGCGCGGTACCATTTGGTACAACGCACGGTACCATAACAACTGCTATTCCAGTGTAATTTTTGGCTATAAATAGTAGCCATTTGATCTCACTTGAACTCATCATTTGCATAACTAAATCTGCATATTCTTTCTTTCTTTACATACCCAGTTCATAATCATTACCACATACTTACATATTCATTTTAGTGATTTTTACACTAACACACTTATTAGCAAAGAGATCAACATCGTCATTCAAGACTATAAAGCTTCAAGTTTCGTTATTAGTCTTTATGTTATACATTGTATTGTATATTATTCATCATCATACACCAACATTGTATAAAACCGCCAAAAACCTTGTAGAGTGATTGACTAGTATTTTGATCCTCAAAATACCTAGTATGACAAGAGCGGTTGTACTCGAGAAAAAACTCACATTTAGCTTGGTTTCAAAAATATTGTATAAGCGATGTGTAAGGTTTTCTCCGCCGGATAACAGAGCTTGTTGAGTAGTGAAAGAATACTCTCAGGTTGGATACTTGGGGAGTGGTGTAGGACAAGGAAAGGAAGCGCTTGTAAGTTGAACCACTATAAACCCTAATTTTGTGGTTTGATTTTTTTTTATCCTTACTTTACTTTATATATTGTATTTATATTATTAATTGTTTGTCTATACTATACTTGTCGATTTCATATCAAAGTTTCGAAAGAAAATAAATTTAACTCGGTAAAACTATTCAACACTCTTCTAGTTTTCCACAATTGTCATCAAAAGCTACGTTACTCAAGAGTTTTAAAATATATTGTATTTTAAAACTTGGATCGATCCATGGATTTTGAAAACTACAAAGAAGGGCAATCTGTGCAAATACCAACACTATTTGAATATGATGGATTTATCCATTGGAAAAATCATTTTGAAACTTATGTGAAATCGAAAGATATAGATCTTTGGTATATAATTGTTGATGGTGATCTTAAACCAACAATAAAGGATGCTACTAGTGGTCGGGAAGAGGTTGTTCCATATAAACTTCAAAATGACGAGTGAAGAAAATGATTGCCAAAACGAATAAGGTCAAGTGATGCTTTACAATGCTTTAACTAAAAGGAATTTGAAATAGTCTTTATATACAAAACAGCTAAAGAAATTTGGAAATCATTAATCGTCACTCATCAGGAAAATCACAAATCAAGGATAACAAAATTGACTTACTTGTTCAACAATATGAACAATTTTTTATCCTTGAACAATTTGTTACTTGTTCAACACTTGATGAATCTTTTTGTAGAAAGAACTTTGTTAGGAAATTCCTTAGGGCACTTCATCCAAAGTGGAGAACAAAAGTGATGGCCATTGAAGAACCAAAGGACCTCAAATTTGTCACTTGACGAGCTTATCAAGAACCTCAAAGTTCGTGAAATGATCATGGAGAAAGACTCGAATATCATTAAAGGGAAAATAGAAAAAATCAAGTTTATTGCTCTAAAAGCAAAAACGGAATCAAGTGATGACGAGGACTCTACCTTGTGTAGTGAGGATGAAGAATATGTCATGGTTGTGGGGGACTTTAAAAAGTTCTTCAAAAGACATGGAAAGTTTGTTAGACAACCATGGGACGACAAGAAATCATTCCGAAAAGATCGTAACGACAAGAAAGGTGATAACATCAAATTAGCCTGATCTTGCATATATCAAATTCCCGTGTTTATGGCCTCATTTATATTAATATGATATTTAATTGGTCTATATTCGTTCATATTTGCATTTCAGGATCAATGAGGCGCTAGAGCGGAAAAGAAGTGATAAAAGGCCAAGTAAAATATCTGAAGACAAGTTACGGCGTAAAGGGTGCTTTTGACTACGTCGTAACTAATACAATGAGGGCCTGATAACTATTTGTGAAGGTTACGTCAGAATCGCTTAATAATGTTACGGTAAAAGGATAAAAGGATACGCGTAACCATCTCTTTGGTTACGTCGTAATTATTTTTATTAAGGTTACGCGTAACATGGAATTATTTACGCCAGAGAGATTATTTCGGATCGGATAAGTATGTGATGACGAAGGATTACGACGTAACCGGTAATTTCATTACACCATAATTATTACTTGGGCGCTAAGGAGTTGAAGTCCCGTGGCTAAATGAAGATAATATTTACTCCAAGGATGAAAAGTAAAAATAACAAGTGCGATCAGGGACTAATGGTGACAACTTATTTGAAGTTTATTTACTTCAAGGACTACAATATAAATGAAGAAGTACGATGAGGGGCCTAAAGCGACATCTAGTGCAAAAATGTTTCAAGTAACTGAAAGGATGTAGAAAAGTACGAAGTTACTTAAATCTTATATAGTTACGACGTAACTATTTAATGATATATAGTTACGACGTAACTATTTAATGATAGTTACGGCGTAACTTTTGTTACGACGTAATTAATTTATTTAACTACGCCGTAATCATGTCGAGGCCTATAAATACAGCCCTAAATCTGCATTTTTCAATATCTCTCTTCACCCCTCTCCTAGGGGTCGATTAGGGCACCACTCCAGGGTATTTTCCAGCAGTTCGAAGCCAGTTTTAAAGGAAGAATTCACTCGCAATCATCATCATTATTAGCTCTACATCAAGTAATTTGTATCAAACATTATGTTCAATTCAATTTATGATTTATTCATATTTGTTGGTATGATTTATTATATGTTTGGCTAAGCACCCTGGTGCTGGCCTAGTTATGATTCTTTAATTGTTTTGTTTGCATTTACTTTACTTCCGTACAATTATTTCTAAGTGTATGCATGCATAGTTCTTTGGTAGTCACCCTTGGTTCGATAGTTTTGAATGGCGGTAGAGGCCAATTGCCTAGGAGATATGACCAACTAACCCTAGGTGAGCGGACTGAGACGAGAAGGGTAAGATATGACCAACTGATGACCTTTTCCACTTGTGCGATTTGACCAACTGATCACCTATCGTTTGGATGAACTTAAGAATTGGGGGGTGTAGTGTCTAAGTTCCTAACGGCCGGGCACTCACTATTTAGAATCTAGCATGTAGCGGTACTTAATGACTCGCTTAGGGACCAGAACAACAGGACTTATGATGGTGCACTGATTTCTCCTGTGGTGGCATCTTTGCCGATAGGTTAGGCGAATTGACCAAATGTTGTCCTCTCGACTTTGACCCCACCAAGTAATTGGAAGTAAGTAGAGGTAGACATAACTAGCTAGGAAGATTAACTAGGTTAGCACCACTCTCCTTCATCGATCACATCTCTTGCCTTTATCTCGCTTTATTTTATTTCCTTGTCTTATTAGTTAATTTATTATTTCAATATCAAAACCATCTTAAAATTGTGACATAGACTTAAGTTAATTTCCGATCCTCGTAGCTCTTGGGATGACCTCGGTTTTACCGAATACTACACTACACACGACCGGTACACCGCCTGTTAGTGCATTAGGGTAGACCATAGGTATAACGAGTAATTACAAATATTAAAACCCAGTCAAGAAAACCGCATCAAGTTTTTGGCGCTTCTCGGGGAGCTATTTAGGATTTTAATTTAAGTTTTTCTTTATTTTCTTTTATTTTGCTTTTAGTTTTCTTTTTCTCTTCTATTCTCATTGCTTTCTTTGTTTCTTGAGTATGTTTAAGGTAATCATGGAAATGGAACCGATTTTGATAATATGACTTTGGAAGAATACCGAGTACGAGCGAAATGGAAAGAAAAGTTTTGAGGAATCGTCGATCTTGGAGAGCTTCTACGAGATCGCCTTCCCTAGAGCATTTCTTTCAACCATATGCCTATGATGATTATGTATCTCCTCAAGAGTATGATGAATTGGACATGGATAACATGACCATTCATGAATATGAATTATATCTGACCAACCGATGTCGGAAGATGAACGAATTTTAGTGATTATTCATATAACACTCATGATCCCGAACCCGATGATAGCAAGTTGATGATTGAAAGAGCGTTGGACGATTTGTTCGTAATTGGTGCCGAAAATCTTCAACACATGGAACAAGAGGAGACTCATGATGAGTCTATTAAGGATGTGAACTTTGGAAGTGAGGACCTTCTTAACTTTCCTATTTCTCCTATTACTAATATTTTTGGTAGTGTTTGTGAGCAGGATGCGATAATGTCAATTTCGGCGTTACAAAGGAGGAAGAGGAAGCCGAGGAGGAATGTGATGAATGGAATTTTTATGACATGTGGGATATCACAGAGAGAGGATGTTGAAAGGCTTAGGCAAATTCTAACACCTCCCATGCATAATGAACCTATCCCGAGCCGGTAATGCAACCCTTGATATCACCTATCACACCGCCAATGACTGCTCAGAGCACCAACAATCAACCCAAAGTGTTGAACGAGCTTATAAAGGAATTTGGAGATGAGATTTTGAATATTTAGTGGTTGATGAAGAAGCCGAACGCGACTACGCTAAAGATGTGAAGGAGCTCGAGGAACCGCTTTATAAAGATCCTTCATCATTTTCTATGGACGAAAGGGCACATCTTGATGCGAATATGGTTAGTCAAGAACAACATGGAACAAGACAATCCTCTAATCCGTCAATAAACATGGTCCGATAATTAGGGAAATGACTTCTCCGCTGAAGTATGACTATAATTCATCATTTCCCATCCCATAGCAAATTCACACCCTCTTGGTGTTTATTGCTATTTTCACCCACACTTGATTTTAAGTGAGGGGATGAACACCCTTTTACTTAGTAAATAAGGGTAGAGTCAAGCTCGTGACTCGAACAAAAACAAGCGCTTCGTGGGAGGCACCCTATGCCTATCTTTTCTTTTTCATTTTATTAGTATAGTTGGGTTTTGTGTTTTCTAACTATTTTGCAGAATCGAGAAGTAATTGCATCAAGAATATAAACGGGACTTGACTCGACCATCGTTACGACGTAACTCATCTTAGTGATTACGTAACAACCAACTTTTAGCGATTCTAATTCATGACGATCAATAAATTACTGTAATACCATCTCCGTGGTTACGCCGTAACCTCTCGCTTTGTAGCTTATGTCGGGTTTGCTAGTTACGGCGTAACTCCTTTATAAGAGTTACGACGTAACCTTCCTCTCGCTTTAATTCTTTCATTTTAAAACACAATAACCTTGTATTAGTATTTTAAATGAACTTTGTGGGTGTGTTCCTCAGAACTCTCACGAGACTTCACTCGTCCACTGGGACACCAAGTGGTTTAAAAGGCTTGTTGCATGCGCTAAATGCAACCGTGATTCCTACAAAAGTGAGTTAGGTTTTCATTTTCTTTTATACTTGTTGTTTTCTAGTATGATGCGTTTGGTTGTCTTAAGTGAATTCAAAGTTATTAAAGTTTGCTCATGAATCTCAAAGCGGGATACATTTGTTCGTGTGTCTTCGATCATGCCGAGCAAATCCAGGGAGTTTTCTCTAATTCTAACCCTTCTTATCTTTCATTTATATGCTTAAGTATGACCCAAGTGGGGGGAAGGGATTAGACATAGACACCCACTTGATTTTACTCGCCTTTATTTTTCTAGTTTTTGATGAAAAGTGTTTCATTAATAAAATTTTGACATGTTTTTCATTACTTAACTGGATTAATCTAGACTAAGCACACCTACCCTATATTTCCATTGTGTGAGGATAAGCCTTTACGTTTTTCCCTTATACATAATACCACAAAATGAGTGTCTTTGGTGGTTGTAGTAGACTTTAGAACTTGGCCTTGTATATCTTTTCGAGACCGTTATCATGAGCATTACACTGAGGTAACTTGGTGTGATTGGTGCAGCTAGGATTTAAGGCAATTTTAGGATTAAACCCAAATAGCCCATATATGTTTGTGTATATTGACTTTTCACATCGATCAGTCAATCCCCCTGTTAAACCCTGTTTGTTGCACTCTTCATTAGTGCAAGATACCCTTAGATACACCCTTCATAGCCTTTCCTTTCATTTTGTTCACCCAATATATGTTGTTTCATTACACCTATCGCCTAGCCTACCCTGTAGTTTCCTTATGTCCATGGTCCGGGCACTGTTGGTTAATTTTGGTTCCACTAGTGAAAGTCGCGGGTTTTGAATATAGGGTTTTGGAAGAAAATCGGGTTTAGATGATAGTTGATCTCAAGTGGGGGGATGCTTTTTATGTTCGTATCGTTTATATCCATGTATACCTTGTCTTGCATAAAAAAATAAATAAAAAAAAAATAAAAAAAAAAACAGAAAAAAGGAGAATGAAAAAAAAAATGAGCATGCAAGCAAGTGATTTGTCTATAATTAGTGTTTTCGCCTTGTTCAATTGGCGAAAATTTTTACAAATCCGTTTTGTCTTACGGATAAAATTAGAAACCCGAACATTTCTATCTCGCCTTTCAAATTTTAATCAATATTCGTACAATGGGGACATTGTACATTTCAAGTGGGGGGATGGGAGATAGAAATGGTTGATTTTGATAGAAATATGTGCTTAATTGACTCAAATTTTAAATATTTTTATATAGCACATTCTTTTTCATTGATGAAGGCCGAGTTAATGCATCTTATTTGCCTAGTTTATGGAGATTATGAGGCACCACGCTACATTTTATATGCATTGACTCGTGTATTTGTGTATTGAAGACCCTTGACTCTTGACCCTTGATTTTTGCTATGGGATTGAATGCGACTAGTGGTGGGCGACTATGGACTTAGGAATCTATTTTTTCGTGTCTTTTATTTTACACCCATTAAATATCCCATGTCTTATCCTACCCTTGGTCATGAATCGAGTTTAGGTGAGGAAGCGAGCAATCATTGGTGTCTTGGCCATGGATTTGGTCATGTATCATAGGTTTTGTCCCCTTCGCCGTAGCTCGTTAGTAATGACAAAATAACCCCATAAGCCTATGTTGTGTCAACCCATTGCCTTTTAGAATAGCTGCATCTATAGACTCTAGTGGTGAAGATTAGTATCTTTGCCAAGCCTATGATAGAATACTCAACCATGATTGAGCAATTGAGTGATCACCATAAAATATTAAACACGTGAATTATGAGAGAGAGTGTGACTTCAATTCCTTTTTAGTGAGGTGCTCGGTTTGGAATTTTCTAGCTTATGATTTTTAGACTCATATTTTCTAATTAATCCCGGAGATATCTTTTAAGAATTATTTAAAGGGTCTACTTGAAGACAAGTAGGATTCAAGTGGGGATATTTGATAACATCAAATTAGCCCGATCTTTATATATCAAATTTTCGTGTTTATGGCCTCATTTATATTAATATGATACTTAATTGGTCTATATTCGCTCATATTTGCATTTCGTGATCAATGAGGCGCCGGAGCGGAAAAGAAGTGATAAAAGGCCAAGTAATATATCTGAATACAAGTTACGGCGTAAAGGGTGCCTTTGACTACGTCGTAACTAATACAACGAGGGCCTGATAACTATTTGTGAGCGTTACGCCAGAATCGCTTAATAATGTTACGGCGTAAAAGGATACTGAAGGATACGTAACCATCTCTTTGGTTACGTCGTAATTATTTTTATGAAGGTTACGGCGTAACATGGAATTAGTTACGCCGTAGAGATTATTTCGGATCGGATAAGTATGTGATGACGAAGGATTACGACGTAACCGGGTAATTTCATTACGCCGTAATTATTACTTGGGCGCTAAGGAGTTGAAGTCCCGTGGCTAAATGAAGATAATATTTACTCCAAGGATGAAAAGTAAAAATAACAAGTGCGATCAGGAACTAATGGTGACAACTTATTTGAAGTTTATTTACTTCAAGGGCTACAATATAAATGAAGAAGTACGATGAGGGGCCTAAAGCGACATCTAGTGCAAAAACATTTCAAGTAAATGAAAGGATGTAAAAAAGTACGAAGTTACTTAAATCTTATATAGTTACGGCGTAACTATTTAATGATAGTTACGGCGTAACTTTTGTTACGACGTAATTAATTTATTTAATTACGCCGTAACCATGTCGAGGCCTATAAATACAGCCCTAAATATGCATTTTTAGTATCTCTCTTCACCCCTCTCCCATGGGTCGATTAGGCACCACTCTAGGTATTTTCGAGCAGTCAGAAGCCGGTTTAAAGGAAGAATTCACCGCAATCATCATCATTATTAGCTCTACATCAAGTAATTTGTATCAAACATTATGTTCAATTCAATTTATGATTTATTCATATTTGTTGGTATGATTTATTATATGTTTGGCTAAGCACCCGTGTTGGCCTAGTTATGATTCTTTAATTGTTTTGTTTGCATTTACTTTATTTCCGTACAATTATTTCTAAGTGTATGCATGCATAGTTCTTTGGTAGTCACCCTTGGTTCGGTAGTTTTGAATGGCGGTTGAGGCCAATTGCCTAGGAGATATGACCAACTAACCCTAGGTGAGCGGATCGAGACGGGAAGGTAAGATATGACCAATGACGACCCTTTCTACTTGTGCGACCACCCTTTCTACTTGTGCGATTGACCAACCGATCACCTATCGCTTGGATGAACTTAAGAATTGGGGGGTGTAGTGTCTAAGTTCCTAACGGTCGGCACTCACTATTTAGAATCTAGCATGTAGCGGTACTTAATGACTCGACTTAGGGGTCGATATTTGGGTGATGCGGAGGCAGTTGGATGGGTTAAAATGGATTAGGTTAGTATAAGATTGGGTTTGGTTTGCTTTGAGAACTAGTTGGACACATGTGGTGAGCGGTTTCAATTTTCAAGTCTAATTTGCATATTTTGCTTGTATGTGTATCATGGTCACCATTGTTTTTAGGTGTTTATTTAGTTGTATTTAGGATGTAATAACTTAGTTTGATCAATATCACATGTTGGTTATTGATTTGTTCAGTTTCTAGTTCATAACAGTCATAAATAGGGTGTTTGGTTCAGTAGCTTAAACTGTGCTAGAGGATAGTTCAGTGGTTTAGACCAGTTGGTTCATGCTTACTTAGCTCATTTGAACTCTTTGTATTCATCAAATTGTGTTTGCAACCCACCAAAGTCAAACTTCCAATTAATCTGTTTTATGTACTTAACTGTTGGATTTTTGGAGAATCAAAAGCTCAATTTGTGTTTGAAATACATAAACATAGATTGCAGTAGTCTTATTTCATATATTAACATCAATATCTGTCCACAAATTGGCTTCAAAACTCATTTAAGTCAACTTTTCCATTTTTATGTCAAAAGTCAAACTGAAAAACTCAGTTTTGGCCAAGCTAGGGTGAATTTTCATGGACTCATTTCTGAGCCAATCTAAGTGAAATTGTGGGTTCAAATACTTCAGCTGGTCTTGTTTCTTATTAGCATTTTTGATTTTTATCAAATTTTAGAAGCATCAAATGAGCTTGTCAAACAGCTTATATGCCACATACACCCTTTGATCTGCAGGTTTTGTCTGACTCTTGCAGAGCTCTCAAGAGCTTGTATAGGTCTGGTTTTGGATTTTAAGCTCTCACCCAGGTCTATTTTAGGTTCCATTATTGGTTTCAATTTTGACTTATCTAGGTGCTTATTTTCTTGTTCAAAGTAGTGGCCCCAAAATCTGTTTTAGAATTAGCCAATCACCCAAATCATGGTAGTTTGCAATTCTGTGGCTTAAGCTTGTTGTTTTAGTTTCATTTGAGTAGTTTTAACATAATACACCTTACATTTCGAGTTTGGTACTTGTTGTGTTCCTATTGGCTTATTCAGTGCTTATTTCAATAAGCACTTGTATAGCGATCTCAAATTCCTACACACAACCCCTGTTTTTATATTTTCATAGATTCCTTGTATTATTTTAAGCTTATCTTGAAGTTTCAGATTTTTCTAGCTTGTTTGCTATTTTCTTGATTTAAATTAGTTTTTAAGCATTTTAATTAGCATTTAATACAATTAATTAAGAAAAGCTTCAAAAATAATTATTCATTTTTTTAAGTTAAGATAAATATAAAAGACAAAAAATATTTTCTAGATTTTTCTTAGTTAAATTTGTATTTTAAATAATTTAAGTAGTTTTAAATAGTTTTTAATTCCTAGAAAATCCAAAATATTGAGAAAAATATAAAAATAGTTTTGAAAATTCTATTTTGTTATTTTAGATTTTCCAAGTTTTAATTTTATTTTTCTAGCTTTATTTCATATTTTCTTGTATTTAGGTTATTATTTAATAGTTAAAATTAGTTTTTAATTAATAATAATTAATTAAATAGTCATAAAAAATAATTTTCTTTTTCTATAAATTTTCTTTTATCATTAGGTTTGTAAAAATGTCACTTTCATATTTTTAGGACTTTTATTTCTTAGATCTCACTTTTATTTTGTACGTTTACGTAATTTTTATTTAAACGTAAGTTTTAAGTTTTAAACGTTCATCAATTTTAAAAATAGTGATAGCGTTTATTTAATATTTTTATCTTTTAATTTTCTTTAATTTGCATTTAAGCCCTTGTAGTTTATGTACTTTTTCCGTAAGTTACTATCACATCATCTCTTTCCGTTCAAATCTTCTCGATCACTTTATCGTTTGACTATTCTCTTACATTTCGTTGGGACTTAACGACCGGAAACACTATACTCCCCGGATCTTCATTGAGTTCGTGCTTGAGCCGTTTTAAGTTTGTTACGGTCGGCCATTCACAAGTGGCGGCTTGAGTGATAAAACTTGACGGTTTGTACGGATCAAATTTTTACGCCACGGAGGTATCTTGATTATCTTCCGTTTAGCGTATTAGTGATTTGAATATTCACTCTTTATTCATACCATCTATCTACATATATTTATATTTTCTTATAAAAAATACAAAAATACTCTTCTCATTCCTCTTATCCGTATGATTCTATTTCTCTTACCCCAAATCTGGTTTGATTCTACTCTTCTTTAACCTCAAAACCGTTTAATTCTATTTCTTTAACCCTCTACATGTTTAATTCTCATGGCGGTTCGATTATCCTCGTTGTTTCCTTTGCAAAAGCCGTATGGAAGAGGATCGGTCGATTGTCGAATCCGGATTGTTTATGCAAGCGATGTGGAAGGATGGGTGCAAGCAAATATTGTTATTGGTGCGAATTATCGATAACTCTCGATGATTCTCCAAGTTTTTCCGACCATCCGCCACAACCCGGTGAACCCGTTCAAAACCGGAGACCATAACGAAGTGGTGGAAATTGCTAGCTCTCGAGCACACCACTTGTCCACCTCTCGATTTTCAAAATGTTCTTGAGACTTGATAGTCATTCGGATCACCATATTGGTTTTGTTGATTCTTTGAATAAACCGATTCCTCTTCATAACTCTCAAATGCAATCGTTTATTCCTTGTGTCGGTTGTGGTGAGCCTCTCTTTGGTTCACCATTGTTGGTGTACTTGTGTACAATGTGGTAATGATCTCCATAACGGAGTTGTTTGTTTTGTGGTTCGAGGAATTCATTTAATTATGATCTAATCCGAACTCATTTAACGACCCTCAAACTTTTCCAATTACCCACCACACCGACATATCTTCATATAATCAACATATCTGTTGTGAATTTTGTGGAGGTCCTCACCAAGGATTTGAGTGTCAATCCGGAAACACGTTTGTCTATGGCAGTTTTCGATGATGCTCGAGTTTTGGTTATGACCAAAATCCATATGATTCACCATTCGGACTCAGCAGTTTCTTGTTGTGAGTCTGTGTGGAGGTCCCCATTTCACTCGATTGTCAAATAGGGAATCCATTTCCTTGTAACAATCATGACTCTCACAGATTTGATAATTTCCAACCTCCACAAGACTATACGGTTCAAACTCCACGAGCCGTTGTCTCAAGAAATCTCCCAAGATTTTGAAACCACAATGAAAACACTTGATGATATGATTAGTAACTTTAAGAATCAAGTGAGTGGTGAAAAGACCATAGGAGAATTGTGAAGAGCGAGAAGAACGAGAGGCCGTAAATCTAGGGAAGAATTATTGGTCCTAGAGCATGCAACTACAGGCGTTCCCAATTTCTCAAGGCAGCTCTATATGATGATGACGAGGAGAGTTTTATCCTTTTAAAGATAATATTTCTCAACTCCTCGGGCCGGTTGATATCCCGGCAGTTGAGATTCCATCTCAAACAAGCGCTATCACACCGAGATTCACACTCACTCTCTTATTATGGGGACGAGCATCTCGACATTTGTTCTTGAAAAGGAATCGGACGAATTCATAAAGTCTAGTGTTGAGAACCTTGTCCTAATCCCAAGAGTCACAGGAATTCTTGATCATGTGTGTGATATCCCTCCTCCTCTTGTCTTCCAAAATGATCATGTTGAGATGTTCTCCGATTCGATGATGATGATTCGTTATCTTGTGGAGACATCATTTATGTGGAAGATTCACCTTACGAGCTTGTTAGCTTAGAAGAAGAGAATGATGAAGTTACCGACATCGAAATCAAAGATGAAGCTCTTCGAGCAACATTATTGAATGTCTTCTCATTTCTAAAATCGAGGCTTTCAAAGAGAAACCTATTTCATCTCCTATCCCATTAAGGATAGTGACATTCTTCCGATGATTCTATTCCGGAAATGAAAGCCTTTGTTTTGATAAAATGGGAGAGAAGATTAGTGGCGGTATCACTTCTCATTCTCATAATTCTCTCCTCGATCATGAATCATTTACTTTTGAGGAGTTCGCCGGTGAACCCACTCATATCAATTCGAATATGATTCATTCACCTTCATGGAGTTCCCGGATGAACTCACTCATATCATATCTCCCGGAGTATGATAACTTCTACTGATCTAGACACACCGGGATATGTCTAGACCAATTGAGCTTAAATGATGAGATTCATGCTATTATGAATTCTCCTTCCGATGATGATGAGTTAATCATGATGTTTATCATGATTTTCTATCTCATCTTCACCTATCCGTAGCTTCTCTGTTCTTCACTCCTTCGAATGAAGACATTATCTTTGACCCGGCATTTTCATTTATCATTTGTGAGCGGTTCTATGTATATCTCATCGGTGTGGAACTTTCTCATGCTTCAAATGTTTGTCCAAACATCTTGATTGAAAGTCCGATGGAGATTGTCTCTTCCACTTTGCTTCCCCATGAACCAATGAATTCGGGGTCGAGTCAAGCTAGCGACTCGGTAATCAAAAACAGTAGCTTAACATGGGTTTTCACCCATGTGTTCCACCCTAGTGTGGGGGAGTTGCCCCACATGTTAAGTATAAAGTTTTCACAAGCCGTCAAGTTTTATCACTCAAGCCGGCCAAACCGTCAAGTTTTATCACTCAAGCCGGCCACTTGTGAATGGCCGACCGTAACAAACTTAAAACGGATCAAGCACGAACTCAATGAAGATCTGGGGAGTATAGTGTTTCCCCGGGTCGTTAAGTCCCAACGAGCTGTGCGAGAATAGTCAAACGTATAGTGATCGAGAAGATTTGAACGGGAAAAGAGATGTGAGTGATAGTAACTTACAGAAAAAGTACATAAACTACAAGGGCTTAAATGCAAATTAAAAAAAATTAAAAAGATAAAAAATATTAAATAAACGCTATCACTATTTTTAAAATTGATGAACGTTTAAAACTTAAAACTTACGTTTAAATAAAATTACGAAAGCGTATAAAATAAAAAGTGAGATCTAAGAAATAAAAGTCCTAAAATATAAAAATGACATTTTACAAACCTAATGATAAAAGAAAATTTATAGAAAAAGAAAATTATTTTTTATGACTATTTAATTAATTATTATTAATTAAAACTAATTTTAACTATTAAATAATAACCTAAATACAAGAAAATATGAAATAAAGCTAGAAAAATAAAATTAAGACTTGGAAAAATCTAAAATAACAAAATAGAATTTTCAAAACTATTTTTATATTTTTCTGAATATTTTTGGATTTTCTAGGAATTAAAAACTATTTAAAACTACTTAAATTATTTAAAAATAGAAATTTAACTAAGTAAAATCTAGAAAAATATCTTTTTTTTTATATATTTATCTTAACTTAAGAAAATGAAAAATTATTTTTTTGAAGCTTTTCTTAATTAATTGTATTAAATGCTAATTAAAAATGCTTAAAAACTAATTTAAATCAAGAAAAATAGCAAACAAGCTAGGAAAAATCTGAAAATTTCAAGATAAGCTTAAAATAATACAAGGAATCTATGAAAAATATAAAAAACAGGGGTTGTGTGTAGGAATTTGAGACTGCTATACAAGTGCTTATTGAAATAAGCATTTGAATAAGCCAATAGGAACACAACAAGTACCAAACTGAAACAGAAGGTGTATTATGTTAAAACTACTCAAATGAAACTAAAAACAACAAGCTTAAGCCACAGAATTGCAAACTACCATGATTTGGGTGATTTGGCTAATTGCTAAAAACAGATTTTGGGGCCACTACTTTGAACAAGAAAATAAGCACCTAGATAAGCTGAAAATTGAAAACCAATAACTGGAACCTAAAATAGACCTGGGTGAGAGCTTAAAATCCAAAAACCAGACCTATACAAGCTCTTGAGAGCTCTGTGCAAGAGCTGCAAGATCTGCACAAAACCTGTGCAGATCAGTGCAGTGTGCACAGGGCATATAAGCCTGTTTTGACAAGCTCATTTGATGCTTCTAAAAATTTGATAAAAATCTGAAAAAATGCTAATAAGAAACAAGACCATCTGAAGTATTTGAACCCACAATTTCACTTAGATTAGCTCAGAAATGAGTCCATGAAAATTCACCCTAGCTTGGCCAAAACTGAGTTTTTCAGTTTGTCTTTTGACATAAAAATGGAAAAGTTGACTTAAATGAGTTTTGAAGCCAATTTGTGGACAGATATTGATGTTAATATATGAAATAAGACTACTGCAATCTATGTTTATGTATTTCAAACACAAATTGAGCTTTTGATTCTCCAAAATCCAGGTTAAGTACCCAAAAGCAGTTAATTGGAAGTTTGACTTTGGTGGGTTGAAACACAATTTGATGAATACAAAGAGTTCAAATGAGCTAAGTAAGCATGAACCAACTGGTCTAAACCACTGAACTATCCTCTAGCACAGTTTAAGCTACTGAACCAAACACCCTATTTATGACTGTTATGAACTAGAAACTGAACAAACTGCTGAACCAACATGTGATATTGATCAAACTAAGTTATTACATCCTAAATACAACTAAATAAACACCTAAAAACAGTGGTGACCACAGATACACATACAAGCAAAATATGCAAATTAGACTTGAAAATTGAAACTGAGAAACTCACTCTAACACCCCAAAATCACAAAGTGACAAAGGAAGACTAATTGGGGTATTACATAGAGGATCATAGTCATAAGTTCTGTAAAACGACTCTAAAGAGACGTTTTAATAAAAGTTTGTTACCATTTCATAAACTCAGTGTTCAGAACACCAAAAGGAGATACCACATGTCTCGATGTTACACAAAAGATAGTTTAAATGTTTCGAAATGATAACTTTAATTTAAAACAACACCACTTCAAGCGCCTCGTGACGTCCACTCCACACCTTCATGTTATTCTAATTTGTACCTGAGATAAGCATGCTTAAAAAGATCAACAAAAATGTTGAGTGATATTCATAGGTTTAAATAATAAGTTGAACACAAGTAAGAGATGATAATTGCTTCGAATACAATCACCATGGAAAACATAGATTATTATTATGCGCTAAGCTCATGACACCAAACTAACTGCATACACCTAATTACTGGTGTAAGTAATAATATTGCCCTCAGAGATGGAATTGCCAATTCCATAGTTAACCAAATATAGTGCGCCCCGGTTATTTCCGATAACCGAGTCGGGGTCGTTAATTCCCATAGTACTATCCACAATATTCGCGTTCACTAGCAAGTGATTAATGGTTCATGATGTAAGGGACTTATGGCAGGCAACTTAGGCTATAATAATAATGATCAGGCAGCATACAGTTTAAGAAAAGACTTGTGTTCTAGTTTATAGCATGCATCTCCCTCGCGGGGTTTGAAATAAATAAGTAAAGGCGAGGCTATGAACTCACCTTAGCAAACAAAAGTCCGAGTAGTGTAAGGTCAAGTAGTGTGATCACGAAGTACCGTCACGCAACCTATAATTAGTATGGCAAGCCTTAGTTTATAGTTTTCGTTCATAATTTAGTGTATTAAAAACGGTTGAAGTATTCTCAAGAGTTTGTGTTTATTATCGCTTGTGTGGCAACGGTTAAGTTAAAATAGGTTTCGAAACGTTCGTAAGTTTTGGCTCTTGGAAAAGTGCTCACGTATATAATTATATGAAAAAATATAATCATGACGAAAAAGTCCTCGGTTTGAAAGTAAGCGAATGACTAGGTATTGAAAAATATGTACAAGAAAAGTGATTGTGATGGTTATACGGCGTCGGTAATTAATAAATATTTACATCAAGTATTTATAATATAAGTGTTTATAGACTACGTTAAGTATTTATATATGTTTATATGTACTATATTTAATTATTGGGTGATATGTAAAAAAAAATGTTAATGTTATATTTATTATCTAGTTTTCGTGCTTTTATTCATATATACGAAAATAAACTAAGTATTTGAGTTTTTTAACAAAAATTGGGCATGACCCGATCATAATTATTAGTTTTCCTTTATAAATCAAGTATTGTAAAAATAACTCAAGTCAATATATTTGTTATGATAAGTTACCCAATTAAATATGTTTTGCATTAATTTAGTTGGGAAGACAATTAACTCTTAATGACTCAAAATACTAGAAAATTAATAATTCAAAAAGTGAGGAGCACAAGGCTCGAACACTGTATCCCTACCATCCAAGGACAATACCAAACCAAGGGACCAAACAACCTTTTGTGTTTTAATATAGTAACTGTTGGCATGTATACTAGTTTGACTTAGTAGTTCTCTTTATAAATTTTTCACAGTGAACATGCATGTGCCATCCTTTTCACTTTGTGCATGAGAATGGTTCATGTTTATACGCATGAAACCTTAGTCCAAGGTAAATAATGAAGTTCATAACAATCGAAAACAAGCTTTAGTTAAGCAAAATGAAGACCTTTCCATGACGAGCCAATACTTAAGCACACTTTAGATCCATGTTTTCTTAGTCGTTTTTAGTTCGAAAAACTCAAAATATTCTCAAGTCATAAGGGTGTCGAATAAGCAAGTAAATAAGCACTAGCTTATATTTTTTCGAGAGACTTACAAGTAAAAACAAGTTCAAGATTTCCACACAAGCTTTAAATGCAAACCTTAGTTATCTTTGCATGTAAATAAATCGTGTATATGCAATGTCGAGCAAGAAAAGTTCTTAAAGAACTCATTTTCTAGTTAAACATCAAGCATAATTATGTTTGTAATCATAAGAAACTCAATGAAAACTTAAGCTAAACGAGACCAAGAATCCTTACAATGGAGAAGTGATGGTGTCGACCAAGGTGAAACAAGAACCCAAGATTTTATAACCCAACTCCAAATGCTTGCTTGCTTACCCAATACTTTTACCCAAGATCTTCCAAATACCAAGTTGTTTACCCAAGATTTTCCCAAGTGCCAAGTTGTTTACCCAAGCTTTTCCAAGCACTAACTTAACAAATTGTGAAGTAGTAGTAGTAATAGTTGAAGAGTGAAATTGTGAAGGCATAGTGTGTGTGTGTGTCGTGTGGTATATATCATCAAGGGGAGAAAGATTTTTGGCTCCAAGATCTTGTGGGTAATAGTATGCCTTGTTCTTTAATTCCTTTTACCCAAATAACTCAATGTAAAGAAGTCTTGGATACCATGATCTATGTTAGCATGTGACTTGGTGGGATAAGCAAATTAAAAAAAGTGTTTGTGGTGCTCGAGCTAGGCAGAAAAGAAAGGAACAAAGTGAGAATCTTTGGCTAGATTTGAAGATGCCTAAAGATCTAGTAGATATTAGGTTACATGCTATTTTAATTCCTAATGTCCATGTAATGAGAAGCAAAGCTTCTTTTGTTTCTTCCTATATTTTGCATGTGATCACATATTTGTTTGCATGGGCGGCAAAACAAGATTTTTAGGAGAAGAACTAGTTTCGAATTTTTATTGTGTAGTTCGTGTCCCGTTGAGCTTAAGTGTGTGTCGTGGTGTCCCGGTTTGACGTTTGGCAAGACGTGTAATATATAATTTAGAGCATGTTTTATAAAGGTGAAAATAAATAAATAAAAATATTAATTCTAATTTATAAAAATGTTTATTCGACTTTAGCCATAACTAATTGAGTGTCAGATGCAGCGTGCGGCTCGTAAGACAAGAAAATTTCTTGTGAGACTGATTTAGCTATCAGTAAATATTGGCATGATCAAATAAGACTACTCGAAGTTGCGTAAATTTTTATGCAATAAAATGAAGCGTACATGCTAAAATGCTCAACTCGGCTCAAACAAGTTTTGATGAATAATCTAGTTTATTAATATGAAAGTTGATGATAGTGAAATTTTACAGGTGGCTACAGTACCAACCCCTTAAGAGAATTCCGTCCGCGGAATTTTTAGTTTACGGTGGTTGTCGGAGTTGAATTTGCAAATAGATGCGGGTACTTAACACGCATGGTGTCTTCGCGCTCCCACGTGTACTCCGGTCCTCTCTTGGAGTTCCATCTAACCTTGACGATAGGGATGCGACTTTGCTTAAGTCGCTTGACTTCCCTATCCATGATTTCAATTGGTTCTTCGACAAAGTTGAGTTTGTCATCGAGTTTAATCTCTTTTAGCGAAACAACAAGAGATTCATCCGACAGGCATTTCTTCAGGTTTGAGACGTGAAAGGTAGGGTGCACTCTACTAAGTTCTTCCGGGAGGTTAAGTTTGTAAGCAACCGGGCCGATTCTTTAGAGAATCTTGAAAGGGCCAATGTATCGAGGATGTAACTTCCCTCGTTTCCCAAATCGAACCTTTCCTTTCCAAGGCGATACTTTCAACATAACTCGATCACCAACTTGAAATTCCATGGGTTTCCTTCTAACATCGGCGTAACTCTTTTGCCGATCTCTAGCAGCTTGAAGTCGTTGACGGATTTGTACTATCTTCTCGGTTGTTTCTTGGACAAGCTCAGGTCCAGTGAGTTGGGCATCTCCAACCTCGGCCCAACAAACAGGCGATCGACACTTTCGACCATAGAGTGCCTCGAATGGGGCTGCCTTGATGCTAGCGTGATAACTATTGTTGTAGGAGAATTCCGCCAAAGGTAAGTGTTTATCCCAACCTTTTCCAAAATCAATCACACATGCTCGAAGCATGTCTTCCAAGGTTTGGATAGTCCTTTCGCTTTGGCCATCGGTTTGAGGATGATATGCGGTACTCATATCCAAACGAGTGCCTAAAGCCTTTTGAAGAGACTTCCAGAAGTGTGAAGTAAAACGACTGTCACGATCAGAAATGATGGAAATCGGCACTCCATGCCGGGATACAATTTCCTTCAGGTATAGTTGAGCAAGGGTTTCCATTTCGTCATTTTCCTTGATGGGTAAGAAATGAGCGGATTTGGTAAGGCGATCGATGATAACCCAAATGGTATCGTAGCCTCTAGCGTCTTTGGCGGTTTGGTTATGAAATCCATAGTGATTCTTTCCCATTTCCAAACGGGAGTTCGGGTTGAGTTAACAATCCGGAGGGCTTTTGACATTCGGCTTTGACTCGAGAACATGTAAGACATTTCCGACATACGTTGCAATCTCGGCCTTCATGTTTGGCCACCAATAAAGCTTCTTGAGATCTTGGTACATTTTGTCGGATCCGGGTGAATGGAATATTTAGACTTGTGAGACTCATGCATAATGAGTTCCGTATTCCTCCATAAAGTGGTATCCAACTTCTATTGCCAAAACATAAGGTTCCATCCGATCTTTGGGCAAAACCATTCTCGTTTTCGGCATTCCAAAGATCCTTTCGTTGGGACGGTTTTCGGTTTGAGAGCTTCAACTTGAGCTTCCGTGATTTTTGATGGAAGGGTGACTTAATTGTCATTCCCAAAGATCTTACTCAAGAGGTTTAGGTCGATCCTTTCGACTAAGAGCATCAGCCACGACATTTGCTTTTCCCGGGTGATAACGGATTTCACAGTCGTAATCACTAAGCAATTCTAGCCATCGGCGTTGTCGCATGTTTAACTCCTTTTGATCGAGAATGTGTTGGAGACTTTTATGGTCGGTGAATACCGTACACTTGGTTCCATATAGGTAATGTCTCCATATTTTGAGAGCGAAAACCACGGCTCCTAATTCCAAGTCATGGGTAGTGTAGTTCTTTTCGTGAGTTTTGAGTTGTCGCGAAGCATAAGCGATCACCTTGTTTCTTTGCATCAATACCGCACCTAACCCTAGGTGTGATGCATCACAGTAGACCACAAAATCTTCTACTCCATCGGGTAAGGCTAAGATAGGAGCTTCACAAAGCTTTTGCTTCAAGAGTTGAAAGGCTAACTCTTGTTCTTCACCCCAGTCAAAATTTTTCTTTTTCTGGGTTAGCTCCGTTAGAGGTTTAGCGATTTTTGAGAACCCTTCAATAAATCTTCGATAATAACCAGCGAGACCTAAGAATTGGCGTATTTCGGTTGGAGTAGTAGGGGATGACCAATCTTTAATGACTTCAATTTTGCGGGATCAACGTGAAGACCATTACTATCTATCACATGGCCAAGGAATTGCACTTTTGAATCCAAGTCGCACTTGGAAAACTTAGCATACGTTCTTCTTTCTTGAGTAGTTCCGGATGGCTTTCAAGTGTTCCGTATGTTCTTCCTTGTTGCGGGAGTAGATGAGAATGTCATCGATAAACACAATCACAAATTTGTCCAAGTAAGGTTTGCATACTCGGTTCATTAGGTCCATAATACCGCGGTGCATTTGTCAAACCAAATGGCATTACTTGGAACTCATAGTGGCCGATCGTGTTCGGAAAGCGTTTTGGAATATCTCCTTCTAACTCTCGGTTGGTGATATCCGGATCTCGATCAATCTTGGAGTAGACGCTTGACCCTTGCGGTTGGTCGAACAAATCATCAATTCTAGGCAATGGATATCGGTTCTTCACCGTTAGTTTGTTCACTCACGGTAATCGATACACATACGAAAAGATCCGTCCTTCTTCTTGACAAATAAGACCGGAGCTCCCAAGGCGAAGAACTCGGTCGAATGAATCCTTTTCGGATAGTTCTTGTAGTTGATCGACAATTCTTGTAGTTCGGAGGTGCCAATCTATAAGGTGCTCGTGCCACGGTGCCGCTCCAAGACTAACTCAATTTGGAATTCTACTTGCCGAATCGGAGGAAGGCCAGCAAGTCTTCGTGAAATACTTGGAAAGTCCCTAGCCACGGGACATCTTTTAGTTGTTTCTCATCCGCTTTCTTCTTCTCCGTTACTTGTGCTAGAAAAATGTGGCATCCTTTTTCTATGTACTTTGCGCCTTAACGCACGAGATGATATTCAATCGGGTTTTACTACGATCACCCGAATGATTAGAGTTTCGCCATCGAGAGGAAGGTGAACGACTTTCTCGTCACAGATGATTCTTGCACGATTCTTGGATAGCCAATCCATGCCAATAACAAAGATCGAAGCTACCAAGTTGAATAGGCATAAGGTCTATATTGAACGGGTGATTTGATAAGGATAGGTTGCAACCTCGAAGGACAGTGTTAGTTCCTACTATTTTTCCATCGGCTAGTTCTACTTCATAAGTGGTATCTAGGGTAGTTGGGGTGACTCTTAACAAAGGTGCAAACTTAGAGGACACAAAGCTTTTGTCGGCCCCAGAATCAAATAACACTTTAGCTAGATGATGGTTGAGTGAAAACGTACCCGTAACGACGTCCGGGTTTTCTTGTGCATCTCCATCTCCCAGCACATAAGCTCTTGCTCTAGCAGGGTTGTTGTTGTTGTTGTTCCCATATAGCTTTGGGCATCTACTCTTGACATGCCCAGCTTCTCCACATCCAAAGCAAGTTATCCCAATGGGTTGAAGGTTACTCGAGAGCGTGGCTTGGCAATCCTTGTGGGTATGGCCCACCTTGTTACACTTTCCACACTTAATAGTACAACGTCCCACATGATGTAGGTTGCATCGAGTGCACAAAGGGTGTGGCCAAGATAGCCTCTTCCAAAGATGGCGGGGTAATAGCATAAGCCCGCAACTTCCTGCCTACGGTTTTGTTGATTGTGGTGGTTGTTTCGGTTTTGGTGGTATGGGTTGGGATTGTTGTTGCGGTGTTGATTGTGATTGTTGCGGCCTTGGTTGTTATTGTTACGGTTATGGAAAGAGTTGTTGTGATGGTAGTTGTTGGAAATGTTTCCTCGACGGTCATCAAATTTCCTTTTGTTGTCGGTATTGCCTTGCACGGATCCATATTTCAGGACTTGATCCATGAGTTGGTAGGAAATTGTGATCACTTCTTCCACAGTCTTGGGCTTTGATGCAGTAACATTGCCCTCGATGCTTCGGGGTAATCCCCCAATGAGGTTTTCCAGTAACTTGACATCATCAGAAACCATGGAGGGGCATAGAGCTTTCAATTCTTGGAAACGCTTGAAGTAGGTTTTGAGATCATTGCCCTTAGTAGTCAGATGGTAGAACTCATCTTCCAGTTTCTTGATCTCGGTCCTTGGACAGTATTGCTTCATCATCAATTGCTTCAGTTCAGTCCAAGTGGTTTTGTAAGCTTCTTCCATGCCAATAGGTTGGGCATGAGCTTTCCACCAAGACAATGCATCTTCTAGTAAGGTACAAGTAGCAAATTTCACCTTGCAATCTTCCGAGCAATCGCTTAGAAGAAACACAGTTTCAGATCTTTCGAACCAATGAATAAGGCCAACAGCGCCTTCAGTTCCCTTGAAGAAAGTAGGTTTGCAATTCATGAACTCTTTGTATCCACATTTACGATTCACCACAGTTTCATTCTGGTTGGCTTGATTTGGAGCTTCATTTGCTCGAGCTGCCCCAGCAGGTCTTGCAGCAAAAGCAGCACCGATTTCATTAGTAACCAGCCTCCGAATTGCTTCAGGGGTCATCTCGGGAGTTCCAGTAGAGGTAGGGGTAGTTCTTGTTCTTGCCATTTTTCTAAAGACATACACTCAGATTTCAGAATCATTCAACATAATTGTGAATTATTACAAAAAAAATATAATTTCATAATAGTCAAGATCATCACATTATATCAATAGAGTATAATCATCATAAGAAGAATCGTAACATGTTAGAACCACACAAGAGAATATATATATAAATGATCACTTCGATTCATACACTGATAAATAAGAAAGATCATCATACATGAGAACATCAAGAAATAACAACCATAGTGCCATATGTCTATCATCCATACATAGTGATACAAAACCATACAATGTCGCATAAATAGCTTGTTCGATAGTTTACAAAACATGCGAATACAAGGCCTTTATTAGTGCCACATGCGCGAGCTAAGGTACCGAAAACTAAATAGATGAATCACCACTCTAGAGGCTGTCAGGTGTGCTCCTCAAACGGCGTCGTAGGTCATGGACTAGCTCTGCCAGCTCATCCACCTCTCTATCTCGTGCCTCCAATCTCTGCTCCAAAGCAGTAGCACGAGTCTCCATGATAGTCATCCTCTCTGACTGTCGTCGCACAACCCCCTCCAACATCTCAGCTCTGTCCAGAAGTCCCAATCTATCGGACTCCATCCTCCTCTCTAACACTGTAACTGCTCCACTAGCTCTATCACTCTGGGAACCAATCCTCTCAAGCTCTCTCTCCATCGTACTCCTCCCTTTCAGGAGCTCTCCAACCTCATCCTCGATGTTCTCGATACGTACCAACGGAACCTCATCAACGAATGCTACAACATCCTCGAGCTGATCCTCAAATCGCAGAACTCGGGCAGCTATCAATGGGATGGTATGATGAAGGGTTCTCCGAACGGAAGAGTCTCACCATGAAGAAACCGATGCTCCCCAAGCTCCACGCTAGGTGCACCCTCCTCCGACCTCCATCGACTAATGAGCGGCATCATGTAAGACCAACGCCCAGCATCGACCCTCTTACGGGCTCTCGGCTCGAGGTACCAAACATAGCCCGGTAGTATGGGTCGAATATGCGGGTGAGAGACGGGCTCTCTTCCCAAGAGATGACACGGCTCGCAAGCGTCACCAAGGGTGATGGTGCACGGATGAGGATGAAACCGGTACACGGTGGTGGTCTGGTAAATGAATGTGGTAGGTGGTGGTAGTGGTGAAACAGGTATGAGTGGTGGTGCAGGTGTAGCTGATGGTGGAAAAGCAGAGGATGATGGTATGTCAGATGGTGGAACAAAGGTGATGGGTGCCCTCACTCGTTTCCGAGCGGTATGTACGAAGGTAGCACCCTTCTTTCGGTAACGAAATGGCTGACCAAAGGGCGCGGGCTCGTAGGGTTTGAGAACCCTAGCTCGCCTACGCCTTCGGCGAATAGGCAGTGATGATGGACAAGAGACAGAAGATACGGAATCAGTGGATGAGTGTGTCTGGGACATAACATCAGAGGGTGATAGCCACTGTTGTGACTCCAAATATTTGTCATAAGTGAGGGGACCAAAGATAGGTAAACGCTCAGGTATGGTCAAAGCAAGTGGGGTGGCAGCGACTTCACCCTCCTCGAAGGGCTCAGTCTCAGAGGACATGGGTGCAACGAGAGCCGGAGTAGAGTCAGAAGACATAGCATCCTCCATCTCGGTGTCGGATGTCAGGTCGATAGGGTGAGTAGCGGACGACATAGTACTGTAACAACCCAAAGAAAATATGTATTCATAAGTAAATAAAGTCATGCAGTAAATAAGATTTAGTTAGTCGCGCATAATCTGCCACGCAAATCTAAATGCCTAACCAAATGAAAGCTATCATCATAAGTTTATCATGCAAAGTTTTACTAGTCATGTAGTATCTACTAAGTGAATCTCTTACATGTAATCGGTACAGAAGTAGGCGCGGAGGACGTGAAGTGGTGGTGTAAACGGTCCATTTGAAAACGTGGTTATAGTCCAAATTGTTTTAAAAATACAAGTTGGTTCTCTATAACCTAGGCTCTGATGCCAATCTGTAACACCCCCAAAATCACAAAGTGACAGCGGAAGACTAATTGGGGTATTACATAGAGGATCATAGTCATAAGTTACAGAAAACGACTCTAAAGAGACGTTTTTAATAAAAGTTTGTTACCATTTCATAAACTCAGTGTTCAGAACACCAAAAGGAGATACCACATGTCTCGATGTTACATAAAAGATAGTTTAAATGTTTCGAAATGATAACTTTAATTTAAAACAACACCACTTCTAGCGCCTCGTGACGTCCACTCCACACCTTCATGTTATTCTAATTTGTACCTGAGATAAGCATGCTTAAAAAGATCAACAAAAATGTTGAGTGATATTCATAGGTTTAAATAATAAGTTGAACACAAGTAAGAGATGATAATTGCTTCGAATACAATCACCATGGAAAACATAGATTATTATTATGCGCTAAGCTCATGACACCAAACTAAGCGCATACACCTAATTCTTGGTGTAAGTAATAATATTGCCCTCGAGATGGAATTGCCAATTCCATAGTTAACCAAATATAGTGCGCCCGGTTATTTCCGATAACCGAGTCGGGTCGTTAATTCCCATAGTACTATCCACAATATTCGCGTTCACTAGCAAGTGATTAATGGTTCATGATGTAAGGGACTTATGGCGGGCAACTTAGGCTATAATAATAATGATCAGCAAGCATACAGTTTAAGAAAAGACTTGTGTTCTAGTTTATAGCATGCATCTCCTCGCATGGGTTTGAAATAAATAAGTAAAGGCGAGGCTATGAACTCACCTTAGCAAACAAAAGTCCGAGTAGTGTAAGGTCAAGTAGTGTGATCACGAAGCACCGCCACGCAACCTATAATTAGTATGGCAAGCCTTAGTTTATAGTTTTCATTCATAATTTAGTGTATTAAAACGGTTGAAGTATTCTCAAGAGTTTGTGTTTATTATCGCTTGTGTGGCAACGGTTAAGTTAAAATAGGTTTCAAACGTTCGTAAGTTTTGGCTCTTGGAAAAGTGCTCACGATATAATTATATGAAAAATAGTCATGACGAAAAAGTCCTCGGTTTGAAAGTAAACGAATTACTAGGTATTGAAAAATATGCGCAAAAAAAGTGATTGTGATGTTTATGCGGCGTCGGTAATTAATATATATTTACATCAAGTATTTATAATATAAGTGTTTATAGACTACGATAAGTATTTATATATGTTTATATGTACTATATTTAATTATTGGGTGATATGTAAAAAAATGTTAATGTTATATTTATTCTCTAGTTTTCGTGCTTTTAGTTATATATATGAAAATAAACTAAGTATTAGAGTTTTTAACAAAAATTGGGCATGACCCGATCGTAAATATTAGTTTTCCTTATAAATCAAGTATTGTAAAAATAACTCAAGTCAATATATTTGTTATGATAAGTTACCCAATTAAATATGTTTTGCATTAATTTAGTTGGGAAGACAATTAACTCTTAATGACTCAAAATACTAGAAAATTAATAATTCAAAAGTGAGGAGCACAAGGCTCGAACACCGTATCCCTACCATCCAAGGACGCCCAAACCAAGGGACCAAACAACCTTTTGTGTTTTAATATAGTAGCTGTTGTATATATATGTATACTAGTTTGACTTAGTAGTTCTCTTTATAAATTTTTCACAGTGAACATGCATGTGCCATCCTTTTCACTTTGTGCATGAGAATGGTTCATGTTTATACGCATGAAACCTTAGTCCAAGGTAAATAATGAAGTTCATAACAATCGAAAACAAGCTTTAGTTAAGCAAAATGAAGACCTTTCCATGACGAGCCAATACTTAAGCATACTTTAGATCCATGTTTTCTTAGTCGCTTTTAGTTCGAAAACTCAAAATATTCTCAAGTCATAAGGGTGTCGAATAAGCAAGTAAATAAGCACTAGCTTATATTTTTTCGAGATGCTTACAAGTAAAAACAAGTTCAAGATTTCACACAAGCTTTAAATGCAAACCTTAGTTATCTTTGCATGTAAATAAATCGTGTATATGCAATGTCGAGCAAGAAAAGTTCTTAAAGAACTCATTTTCTAGTTAAACATCAAGCATAATTATGTTTGTAATCATAAGAAACTCAATGAAAACTTAAGCTAAACGAGACCAAGAATCCTTACAATGGAGAAGTGATGGTGTCGACCAAGGTGAAACAAGAACCCAAGATTTTATAACCCAACTCCAAGTGCTTGCTTGCTTACCCAATACTTTTACCCAAGATCTTCCAAATACCAAGTTGTTTACCCAAGATTTTCCCAAGTGCCAAGTTGTTTACCCAAGCTTTTCCAAGCACTAACTTAACAAATTGTGAAGTAGTAGTAGTAATATTTGAAGAGTGAAATTGTGAAGGCATAGTGTGTGTGTCGTGTGGTATATATCATCAAGGGAGAAAGATTTTGGCTCCAAGATCTTGTGGGTAATAGTATGCCTTGTTCTTTAATTCCTTTTACCCAAATAACTCAATGTAAAGAAGTCTTGGATACCATGATCTATGTTAGCATGTGACTTGGTGGGATAAGCAAATTAAAAAAGGGTGTTTGTGGTGCTCGAGCTAGGCGTAAAAAGAAAGGAACAAAGTGAGAATCTTTGGCTAGATTTGAAGATGCCTAAAGATCTAGTAGATATTAGGTTACATGCTATTTTAATTCCTAATGTCCATGTAATGAGAAGCAAAGCTTCTTTTGTTTCTTCCTATATTTTGCATGTGATCACATATTTGTTTGCATGGGCGGCAAAACAAGATTTTAGGAGAAGAACTAGTTTCAATTTTTATTGTGTAGTTCGTGTCCCGTTGAGCTTAAGTGTGTGTCGTGGTGTCCGGTTTGACGTTTGACAAGACGTGTAATATATAATTTAGAGCACGTTTTATAAAGGTGAAAATAAATAAATAAAATATTAATTCTAATTTATAAAAATGTTTATTCGACTTTAGCCATAACTAATTTAGTGTCGATGCGTTAAGACGAAAATTTCTTGCATGCTCGTAAGACAAGAAAATTTCTTGTGAGACCGATCCTTGGCTATCGGAATAAATATTGGCATGATCAAATAAGACTACTCAAGTTGCGTAAATTTTTATGCAATAAAATGAAGCGTACATGCTAAAATGCTCAACTCGGCTCAAACAAGTTTTGATGAATAATCTAGTTTATTAATATGAAAGTTGATGATAGTGAAATTTTACAGTGGCTACTAGGTTAGCACCACTCTCCTTCATCGATCACATCTCTTGCCTTTATCTCGCTTTCTTGTCTTATTAGTTAATTTATTATTTCTATATCAAAACCATCTTAAAATTGTGACATAGACTTAAGTTAATTTCCGATCCTCGTAGCTCTTGGGACGACCTCGGTTTTACCGAATACTACACTACACACGACCGGGTACACTGCCCGTTAGTGCATTAGGGTAGACCATAGGTATAACGAGTAATTACAAATATTAAAACTTGGTCAGTAAAACCTGCATCAAAAGGAAAGAATAATAGAAAATGTATTAGATGTGGGAATACAAGTCACTTATTTGGAGAATGGCCCAACCACCCAAACAAAAGAACAAAAGGGCATTTGTTAGCGGTACTTGGATTGAAAGTGAAGATGACAACAAGAGTCAAAGAATGATGTGATTTGTCTCATGGCTCAAGACTCAAATGATTTACACTCCGATTCATCTTATTAGAATTCTTTCCTTGATGATGACACATTACAAATTGAGTATAACAAGCTTTGTGAACTTAGCCTTAAAATCATAAACAAAAACAAACTTTTGAAAACTAAAAAGAAGTTTTTAGATAATGAAGTTTATGAATTAAAAGAGAAAATGAAGCGTTTAGAGAAAAGAAATGCTATTAACGAAGGTTGCATATATTGTCAAGAGCTTGGCTTTGTAATTGGAAAACTTAAACTTACGCAAGAAAAGCTTATTAAACAAAATTCCAAGTTTACAAAGTTTAACCAAAATGCTCATTGTATAGATTAATTGCTAAGTATCCAAAAATCTCCAAATGAGAAAACCAGACTAGGATTTATAAACTTAGAAGCCTTAACTAGTTAAACAAATAAAACCAGAAAAGTGCAAATTACTGTTCTTGCAGAAACTACATCAAGTGCACAGATCTTACGGTACCCTTAAAAGGGTACCGGCTGTAGAACCAAACTAAGAGAGTTTTAGGATAGCAAGCTCGTAACTTTTCTCGTACTAATTTTGTCATTGTTTCTAGATAATCAAAAGTTGTTATAAATCAAGTTAAACATAAAGCATCTCTAAAACAAGGTGTAGGTCTTGTCTAAAGTGAGTTTAAATCCAAAACGTCTCAACCAAGGCTTGTAAAACCTATTCTCAAACACCTATTTTCCCCAAGAGTAACTACAACAACCAACCAAACTATTACAACATAGGCTGGAATTATAACTCTCCTAGTCATTTCCAAACGCCTAATTATAAGCCATGGAACTCATGTCGCTATTTCCATACATGAACCAATTGAATGGCATGTTTAACACTAATGAACCCATGAGATATTGGGGACCAAATGTTTGAGTTGTCTTTTTTCTTAGGGTGCTTGAAAGCTGGATTAGAATAGGATGAATGGATAAAAGATGTCTGTTGTTCAAGGCACATGACGGTAAACAAGAATCTCTTCTTAACCTACCAAGCTTATGATGGAGGTAACGTTAATTTTGGTAGCAACTTGAAAAGATAAATCATAGGCAAAGATACGATTACTCATGACTCACTCTCTATTGACAATGTTGCTCATATTGATAACTTAGGATTTAACCTACTTAGAATTATTCAATTATGTGGTAAAAGTATAAGGTACTTTTTAGCAAAAATGGTAGCAAAATAGTAAAAGACGGTATAACCATAGGAAAAGGAATTAAAGAACAATGTCTATGTTACGAAATGGATAAAACACCTATAGATAAGTTTTGTTTAACCACTATAGATGATAATTCAACTCTTTGGCATAGACGTTTAGGACACGCTAATATGAGACTTATATTATCTCTTTAATCTAAGGAACTAGTTAGGAATTTACCTAAGTTAAAATATGACCAATTTTGTGATGCTTGCAAAATTGGTAAACAAGTTCATGCTAGCCATAAGGCTAAAAACAGTGTCTAGAATTATTGCATGTGTATTTATTTGGTTCGTCCGCTATACAAAGTTACGGAGGCAACTTCTATAGTTTGGTCATATTAGACGATTATTCACGGTATACTTGGACAAAAATTTTTAAAAGTAAAAATGAAGCCTTTGATCGTTTTGAAATTTTGAGTAAGAAAATCCAAAACCGACAAGGTTGTCCCATTATGTCGATCCGTAGCGATCATGGTAGGGAATTTGATAATGAGGCACAATTTGAAGCTTATTATGATGCCAAAGGTATATCACATAACCTCTCAGCTCCTCGTACCCCTCAATCAAATAGAGTAGTAGAATGTAAGAACCGGACACTCCAAGAGATGATTATAATAATGTTTAATGAACAATCCATACCACAAAAGTTTTGGTGTAACGCCGTAAATTTCGTAAAATGTCTACTAACAAATATATATTTTTATTTGTACAAGAAAACTAATAAAGTTTCTCATAAAAATATTATAATTTACTTACACTTGACAAAATATATTTTATATTTTGATAAAAACATTAACTAGACATTTTTATAAAGTATACATACACGTTTTAATATACAAGTATAATTTCTTTGTTAAGAAAGTCAAAACGCATATTTACCTCATGCATGACATCAATCCAAAGGTTGACTTTATTGTTTAGTCACATCAAATAATATTTCCTGATTAGGGGAGATCCTAGGTTGATCTTATATGGATTTACAAAGATTTACACACAAGATCTAAGGGAGATTTTTCCTGTCGAGATCGGTGCGGTACCTTTGATACAACGCACGGTACCCTTTGAAAGGTCTTTGTGGGAATCGTTATTCGACATACTTTTGGCTATAAATAGTAGCCATTTTATCTTACTTGAATTCATCATTTGCACAACCAAATCGCATATTCTTTCTTTCTTTACATACTCGGTTCATAATCATTACCCCATTTACATATTCATATTATTGATTCTATAGTAACCTCTTATTAGGAAAAGATCAACATTATCATCCACGACTTCAAAGCTTCAAGTTTTGTTACTAGTCTTTACATTATACATTGTAGTGTATATTGTTCATCATCATACACCATCATTGTATCAAACCACCATAAACCTTCTAAAGTGATTGGTTAGTATTTTAGTCCTCAAAATATGTAGTGTGACGGGAGTGGTTGTACCCGAGAAAGAAGTTGACATTTAGCTTAGTGTCAAAAATATTGTATAAGCGACATGTAAGGATTTCTCCGCCGGATAAGGGAGCTTGTTGACTAATGAAAGGATACTCTCGGGTTGGATACTCGGGGAGTGGAGTAGGGCAAGGAAAGGAAGTCCTTGTAGGCTGATCCACTATAAACCCTTGTGTTGTGGTTTGATCGTTCTATCTTTTCTTTACTTAATATCTTGCATTTATATTATTAATCATTTGTCTATAACTATACTTGTCGATTTCATATCAAAGTTCGAAAGAAAGCATATTTAAAAAGATAAAACTATTCAATCCCCTTCTAGTTTTCCACAAATATGATCACTTAGCTTCAAGAAATTGAGCTTCCATTCCTTGAAATCATCCTTAATCAACCATCAGCTTTAGTCCTACACATCAAGGTGAATCTTCATCATCTAATGGATTAATAACATATCAATTTGAAGATGGGAAGCTTATTCAAGCCAGTGGTGAAGAAATTCAGAAAATAATAAAAGATGAGGAAAGAAGGAAGAATGAGGTTGCTTCAAGAGAAAAAATCATCAAGGTTGCAAATGAAGAGGCTTAGACATATGCTAAAACCAACAAGTCTGGCAAAAAATTCAAAGAACTTCAGCTTCAGGAACTGAATGCTGCTAAAGAAAGACAAAAGGCCAAGGCTGAGAAAAGGTTAAAGCTCTAGGAAGATTACAAAACAAAGATGCAATATCTCAAGAAGCCTAAACCAATCACTCCTAACACCAAACCAATAAGTGTAAGCATCATCAGAAACAAGGATGATTCCAACTTTGAACTTCTCACTGAATTCAAATGGAGATTGTTCGGTGTTAAGGAATGGGAAATAATGCTTGCCATACTGAAGATAAAAAAATGGGAAAATGCTGTTAAATTGCTCAAGTTACTTGTCAAAAGATTTTATAAACTCACAGAACAATAACTGATACTGGGCATTGATACGAGAAAGACACTGAGTCTACAAGATCCTACCAAAGTTACTCTTACTGAACCTTAACAATACATTGATGGCCTCCACCGCAACACCTCCTGAAGGATTTCCATTTAAGGAAAACCAAATAATTTAATCTCATGAACATGATATCTTTTTTACAGATGTATTTGGTAATCCTGCATTTCAGAGAGTATACGAGTTGCATCAGGTGGACACCTCAACTTTTTTCCTTTACAAGATTGTTGCATTATCAGAGAAGACCCTTGAAGCTAAAAGAATAGACCAAAAAATTGAAAAGAAGGAGGAGAGGCACATCCTTCTCTCTAAGAAAGTAAAGTTAGAAATGATGGGACTTCCTAATGAAGAAGACTAGTTAGAGTATTATGTAATTTTAATCCTTTGTTGTTTATGTTGTAATAGGTGAATAATAAATGAAACATTTTGTATCATTTATTAGTTTATACTTTACTTTATTTTAATTCAATTGCAAGAAGAATTTATTTTGTTCACTTACACTAGAAAAACACTTATGCTATATTTATATCTAAATAGAGGGAGATTGTTGGGCCAATTCAATGCTCAATGATCTTTGACTAGGATTTAAATAGAAAGTACTCTGAGTGTAATCAAAGTGCCTGAATGGATAGAAGCATTCAAGGAGTCATCTTTTAAGTTCTTCAGTGTTTAAAAGAAGACTCGATACTCCGAGATAGTTTGTGGTCTTTCTTCCAAAAAGAATATCCATATAGTAGTAGTCGCTTGGAGAGGTAGAGATGAATGCTTGTTCGTTCCCCCTTTCGTTCTGACAATACATACCCTCTCATGTAACAAGAAGTCTTTCCTCTTAAGTAAGGGCATTCCTAAACTTGCTTTCTCTCCCTTCTTGTCTTAGTATATATTATAGTCTATCTTGAACTTGAAGAGAGAGGGATCCATATAAAGGAACTCGCGCTGATTGCCTAACTTTGGGTACCTTGACTATCGAGAAATGAAGTTCCCCAGGAGCAAACTAAGCCAAGATTGTCAGTTCCATTCACTACCAGTCGCTGAAGGAGCTGCTCTAGCTTAAGCTTAAGTCGATCCTTACAACATAGAATAGCCGAACGAATTAGCCATAGAGCTCATCCCCGATTATATATTGATGATTTCTTGATGGTTGACTACTATATCTTAATTAGAGAATCGTGGTCACTCATGCTTGAAAGAAACCATGCATGTTAGAAGAAGGCTATAAGAGAGTAGCTCATGCCGGCAAAGTCCGATCGTAGAATAGAAAAGTATGTTTCCCAGGAGTGGTTCAAGCCTATGTCCGAGGATAAACTCAGGGAGTAAAGTACCTGAACCAGGAAGAAGATGATAGAGTTACTGAGTGATGACAATAACTCACTGACTCTCTGAAGATCTCCTCAACAATACCAGACATTCTGAGCTTAGATATTCTAGAAGAATATCAAGGTAAACATAAAGGCGGGAACTTTCGTGAGAAGATAGATAAGTGCAAAGCATTTATCAGAACGTTAAGATAGTACTAGAGTTGGTAAAAAATGACAAGCAGTTGTCAACATTGTTCCTTAAAGCATGGTTGGACATATTCCAAAAATGGAAGCATTTAATGTAAGTGTACTACACAGTTAAATATTCAACACGTTGTTATTACCCTACTACGTATCCACCTCGATCTTCGCCTATAAAAGGAATGTTGTAAATGAGTAAATGTTTTATCTCTTGCAATTAAAGTAATACACTTTTAAGAGAGCATTTACTCCTCTAAATAGAACTTTAATCTCTAGTATTCAGTTGGTCAATAAAATAGTTCTTACTTAAATATTAACTTTGGTTTACGTTTAAGTTTAGTGAGAAGATCAACAAATATTGTCAATCAACTTAGATTGTTATTCCGCAAACAATCATAAATTAATTTTTTGATTCACTTCTAATAAAAATTTAAACGTTGAAAATATCTTTGTGATTACTTATACCTTTACTTATCTTGTTTAAGTTAAAACTTATATTTAAGACTTGAAAGTTGGTTAGTTTAATTTAGTTAAAAACTTTATAATCGTCTAAAAGGAACAACAAACCCGTTGCCTATAACCCTTTGGAAACCCCTAAAAGAAATCTAGAGGACACAAAGTATCTACAAACCAAATATCGAAACTTGGGTTCCACCATGAACTAAAAGAAATGATATCCCTACAACAAGAAGAACCATTCCTTGTATATTACTACAGGTATAAAATCCAATTGGGACCAGATTTAGTATAACATGTACAGCATACCCATTAGTTGAAAGTTGACTTTTAACTACTTGTGAACCCCCACCGGCCACCACCACATCCCAATATTTTTAACACATGTATGATTTTAATTAATTTATTTGTAAATGTTTTGTTAAAGTAAAAAAATTAACAAAAGACCCTATTCAACTGACTATTGTTTTTTCATAATTAACGTACTTAACCGCATCAACTATTCTCACAAGTTTAAATGATTGATTATAACTGTAGATTGGTTTTCATTCAAATAAAGTAGCCTCTATGTTCAACATCCCGACCTAATGGAAGAGTGAACTTGATGCGGACATGGATCGTATAGAAGAGCTGCCGAAGGTTTATATGGAACAACTTGAGCACAAGAACAAATGGCAAAATTAAAAGCGGTCAAACTTCGAGCCTAGATGCGCTGCATCTAAGGACCAAATGAAGGTCACCAAAAATTTGCTTAGCAAATGCGCCGCATCAATCCCTGTTGCATCACATTTAGGGTATCTCTCAGCAAAAACGGATAATTAATGTTTTTGTTAATTAGGAAAATTTAAGGGTTGATATGTTTTTTTTTTTTAACTTTATTTGATAACTTTTTTCCAAAAATTACTTTTCCTATAAATATAGGGTTTAGAAACATTGTTTTCATTATTGAATTATCAATTAAACACTACTTTTAGTTTTCAAAATTCTCGGTCATTTTGTTCGACCATTGTTAGGGTTTATTCACGCTCCTTCAAAACTTTATCATTTTATTTTTAACCATAATATAAACACATTTTGATGGACCGGACACATTTAATATGCATTTTGAAAAATTGATGTTTTTTTCAAAATTAACACTATATCAAAAAAATCCATAGTGTCTCGAAGACCATGAACCCCTGGTCCCGTCCATGTGCAAACGTGTATATGATAAATGTAGTTATAGAAAACTGGTTGGGTTGAACTAATCATTAACAATTGTTGGTTAAACTGAACACAACACATTTTAGCATGTATCGAAAATTCATTATTCACCCGAACTTGTTTTATCCAGTTACCTACGTACGACACTTTGGTTTTGTCACATGTGGACGCTTGCATATAATTCAAAGCAATTTGAACAAAGTTTACGCGAATTAAGTATTGTGGTCAACCCCTAATGAGTGTCATTTTACTAAAAGAATTGCTAATTTTCTTTTGTCCTCACTCTAATTAATAAATTAATTGGACACATGTAGAGAACTACTATATGGGTTGGTAGTTGGTCTCTTTGGGTTCATAATTACCCCCAATGATTTTCATTTTACAAACTTTAACCCCCTTTAATTATTTGTTAGGATAAATCATTTTGCATTGCATACTCCAGAAACTTTTAGCTTCTAGAGACCTTCTTACTGTATTTTTATTAATACACATTTTAGATACTAAAACACTACTAAAATCGTTAGTTTTGCAATTGAAAAAGGCCACGCAGCAGCCTTCCAAATCATTAAAACACTAAGGTGTATTCGAGCCAATTAAACCAAAGTTCTCGATCAGATCATCAGAAAATGCGAGTTTGTGATTGTTCCTATACCATTTGTGAACTTAAGTATTAACCTACTCGGTACATATTTGTAAACTTACATACAAACGTAGATCAATTACACACCTATATACCACAAAATATTTCACACTAATGCATACGTAGGTCATTGGACGTAAATAAATCAGTTATTTACACACATGCATATGTTAAATATGACACCGGAACCCATAACATTTTGACTGACTGAAAACTCATAATATCGAATTATCGATAGGTGAAAGGCCCTTCAATGGAAATGATAATTAGTTATGTAAAAAGCGCTTGTTGTTATATGATTATTTTGATAATTTTATATATGTATAAAATATTAAAATATTACTCCTATCTAGAACCAAAGTTTTTAGATTTATAGTAGCATATGATTAAACAAACGGCGTTACGTTGGTCTTCACAAATACGTTTGGTTTCCATCACCGACTGTAATTATGAGACCACCCTGTTTCTCCCTACAGACACACTTGTCCACCCAGCTACACTTCACTATCCATTGGCCCGTTTAATATTATAGTATTTCTTAGGTTAAAAAGAGACTATCTCAAAATAAGTATATTTATTTTTGCAGAGTTATCTTAAAATAAAGAGTAGACTTGAAAATACACTTCTTAGATTTACATATTTTTCACGTCATGTCGTCATACACCCTTCGCCGATAAGCTGGAACATATACATCTTTCCATTAATAAACATTAGCCACCATACATCTATGAGGACGAACGGTGCAAATTTTTTGCCGTTATCTTCTAACTTGGATCTAACATGATGGAAATATTTGCACCGTTAGTTTTCAAAGATGTATAATGTCTAACCTTCATTATTTTATTTTTCTTTTTCTTTTTATTTATTTATTTATAATTATTTATTTAATTTTTTTTTATATTTTAAATTTGTAAATTTTAATTTTATATTTTTTAATTTTTAATTTTTTAATTTTTAAGCTTTTTTAATTTTAGGGTAAATTGCAAATTTCGTCCCTAATGTTTGCCAAAATTGCACTTAACACACCGAGAGAAGAAAAAAATGCAAATTAGCCACCGAGAGCTAAAGTTCGGTAAAATCGCAACCAGAGCTAATGAGCATTAGTTCTCCCGTTAACTGGACTCACCGATGATGTCCTCGAGGGTAATCTCGTCATTTCACGATTTTCACGCTTTGATTATCACCCTTGACAATTTGTCTTCTCAATGAAAACTTCTTTCCAAGGACAAAACTTGCAATGCTAAACTTTTGATCTTTGTACTAGATAACCATAGCAAACCGATCCATTTAACCATATCTTAAACACACAGTCTCTCATTTCACTCTGCAAACCCTAAAAATTGACACTCGTCAATGGCAAACCAACTTCCCCATCTTAATAAACTAGCAAAAGTTGTAAACTCGACAATGATGGTTAATCAAATGCGCATTTTAATTGTGAGGGAAGTAGACAAGTACATGAAGTTTGAGAAGAAAATTAGAGAGCTTTGTTTGGAGATCCTTGATACTGTGAAAGACAGGGTAGAGGTGATTGAGGAACTGGAAAAGTTTCCATGTTTACGTGCTAACCCTGAGGCTGCGGAAACTACTCTTGTGTTGAAGCGTGTCTAAAAGAGAGATTTAGAGACGGTGTCTCGTCTCCAAATTATGGTGAATCAATCCCATCTTGGTGCGCGTGAGAAGCTCTTCAATGCTACGAAGTTGAAGGACGGGATAGTAGGTTAGGGTTTTGGTGCACGAGTTTGTTTTGTGTGGCTTTTGGGTTGTGGTTGTGGCTTTTGATCTTGTGTTTAGGTTAAGTATGGTTTTATCATGGTTGTAGCTTTTGGATTAGGGACTTAGCGTGTTGTAAATGTCCTTATGTTTATGAATATAATAATTAAGTTTATGAAATATCTCACTGATGTTTGTCGTTTTTGCAATTTTCCTTGTTTATATTATCTTTATCTTTGCATTTTTCTTAGACCATATGTTCTTCATATGGTCGATGTTTGATCTTTCATGTTGATAAAGGGTGTTTGGAAAGTGGTTTATGGGATTACCAAGTATGCTTAAATTTGTTGTTTCATGTTAGATCACAAAATTATGCAAGCATTCCTAGGAAATAAGCATCGATTGTACCCAAAGAACAATGCTAAATCAAGAATCGATATGAATACCATGTTTGACGTTTAAAGTTCGACTTTTCAAATCAATCTAAATGCACACAATTGCCAAAATTGCCTAATTGGTAGGCTTCTATTTCATGTTAGATCACAAAGTTATGCAATCATTCTTAGGAAATAAGCATCCAATTGTACCCAAAGAACAATGCTAAATCAAGAATCGATATGAATACCATGTCTCGACTTTTAAAGTTTGAAGCAAGTCAATCTAAATCCACCTTTTCATGTTAGATCACCTCGCTTGGAGTTCCCGCCGCTTCCTTTGTTTCTACCACCTCTCTCATATTGGGCCTAGTGGGCCTCCAGGTATGAACTTTCGTTGGGCTTGGTATAGATTACCTAGATCAGGGCCTGATTCAGAAGAGCTTTTAGAGCTTGAGAGCCTTATCTCAAACATTCATCTCTTATCAGAATGTGATACATGGGAATGTCTCTTGGATGCTTCAAAAAATTTTACTGAAAAAAGTATGAGATCCGTTATTACTAACTCAAATGTCCCTTTAGATCAAACTCCAACAAGGTGGAATAATTTTATTCCAATTAAAGTCAACGTTGCATCATGGAGAATTGAAAATCAAAGATTGCCAATGAGAGTTAACTTGGACATTAAAGTATTGACTTGGACTAGGTTCGTTGCCCAATTTGTGATGAAGATCTTGAGACTGAATATCATCTTTTTATCAATTGTTTTATCGGAAAAAACATTTAGATCGACATCCTCAAATGGTTGAAGATCCAAAATATAAGTATTGACAATCTCAACGATGTGTTCTTTTTAGTAAGCGGGTAAACCTTCCCGCCAATATAACCAAGGTGTTTGATGTTGTGGCTATAACAAACCAGAAAATTTCACATTAATATTTATCCAAAACTTAAACGTTTTACCCTAAGTTGCGTAAAGGGGTGAAATTTATATATAACCATTGGGTTATCCTGCACATAACAAAAACCGTCTTGGACGTTTTACATCACACTAGATTAATTTATGGTCAACTTATAAACATTTGAATGGTCTTATTTTAAAGTCATTGTTTTCAAAATCACATAAGTCAAGATAACTATCAAAATCACATACTTATCATCCCTTAGCCCTATTTGGCGTTTATCATGAGTCACCAAGCCACATGGCTAGTTTAGAATTGATCTAACATTAGATTAGAACATGTTTTTATATTTCTTAGTAGCAAAGACTTCAACTAGATAAGCTACTAAATATCTTGGGCACTCAAACTCAACTTCTCTTGTCTCTAGCAATCCAACACCACCACCACCCCCTTCACACCCTCTATGACACTAAAAGATCAACTTTGGTATACTAAGGTATTTATCAAGACTTCCTAGCTAAGTTAAGTGAACTAGATATTTTCATTTTATTCTTCTATTAATAAGAACCCTATATTCTTTATTTAACACATAAACTCATCCAAAGCTACCTCCTTCCTTCCTCCCTCCTTGTTGTCCACTTCCACCACCACACCACCATTAATTTTGATTTTCACACTATAATCATAACATCAAAGTTGAAGACCGAGATATCTCTACCTAGTTCTCGGATTGTTTTGGTGATCCATTGGGTGAATTAGAAGCTACATAAGGTGTTTAGGAGCTAAGTTCCAAGTGTTCATAGCACAAGTTGATGGGGTTTACAAGAAGTCTTTGGGAGGGTTTAGATGTTGTTTGATCTTGGTTGTTCTAGTTCTTGTTTTTTTTCCCAACACCAAGCCTTGTAAGAAAGCTTATGCTCCTCTCCATTTCCATGTTTTCTTACTTAATATAAGTATATATGTTTAACTATATTGTTTATATGTTGTACATGGTCTAAAAACTCAATATAAACATGTGAAAGACTTTTTTTAACAACCTACTTGAAACAATGAATTGTCATTTGACCTTTGAAAGTATTCTTAAATGAAACTAGACTAAATTCCATTCAAAATGACGCGCGAGCACGACTGTAAACGACGACGGATTGAAATATACAAGTTCAAAACAACTCGAAAACATAACCGGCGGCCCACCCGATCAATTTAAGCCTCCAACCGATTCAATTTGGAGCGATCGAGTCTGCCAAAACCCTATAACCGATTGGCCAGATCTCCCAACCGATTGGCTGAAGCTCTAAACGATTGGCATACCATCCAACCGATCCGTCTTGATGGGACTGTCAACCCGAAGGTTTTAAAACCTTTTCGCAGTTGACCTAATTCCCGAACTCGATAACATATCAAACTTACTAGATTTCATTTATAACTTATAAATATAGATTTCATAAAATAACATCGCTCACTTGACCTTCGAAATAGTGTTCACAATTGACGAGTTTTATGACAAATAATCGATTTTGACCCATTTTGTTTATAACAAACCACCTTTACCACTTCCGTTACACATCGAACTTGCCCAAAACCATTAATATGACGTAATAAGATGTTTTCATAAACCACTTGACTTAGTTAGCACGAGATAAGTATAAATGAACAAATAGCCAAAAGACATTACATATTCCTTAAACCTATTCTATAACAACAAACACGATCAACTATAAACCACTATGTACAATATTATGGTCAACATAATAAAATTATATAGACTCGTTTATGTTTTCGCATTCTTTATTTCAAAACCTAAGGCACAACATAATATTCTAGGTTACTCGTAGAGGTTTTCACGACATATCCACCATTTACGTTATACACTTGATATCATTTACTCACGGTGAGTTCATAGCCCCCACCTTACTCGTTTCAATATTTATTTTGAACTACTTTGGGATGAGATACATGCTACAAGTTTATAACGATCACAATTATTTACAAACTGTATGTTTATCTGAACTAAATTTTTATTGGCGCTAAGTACCACTATTGCCACTACATCATGAACCATTAATCACTAGTTGTAGTGAGCGTGAATATTGTGAATATGCCTATTGGGATTGACGAATTCCATTTGTGTTGACCGGTTAGGCAAACAAACGCACTATATCGAGAACACCGTGTATAACGACAAATTTGCTACTAGAGTCACTATTGCAACGATTATGCCAATTTCTATTGGTAATCATAACACCTTGGTTGTCATGAGCTTAGTGCAATAATAAATGCTTTCAAATACGGGTGTATAACAACATAACCCACTATATGTTAAACTTGAAATCTTGTGATCAATTGCTTTACTATTAAACCTATGAATTCACTCAACCTTTGTGTTGACTTTTAGCATATTTTATCTCAAGTATTTAAGGTATTAGTTGGCATGTGAAGGCGCACAGATATTTTGAAGAAAATGCATCATTATCATTCTATAAAACCTTTTAAACGTTTACATTGTACTCTCTATGTCATCAAAACTTGTTGGTCCTCTTTATAAACTCTGATGTTTTATAGTAATCGAATGATAATTTATTTCAAAATGTCTCATTTAGAGTCGCTTTATGTAACTTGTATTGTGTGCCATGAGGTAACACTCAATGACACAATCTTCGTTGCGATAATTTTGGAGGTGTTACAGTGGCCCACTCCACCCGCTAGATTCTTTGGCATTTTGAATGACTCATTGTTTTCGTGAAACGTCCAAATAAGGATCTCATCCTCAATGATGTGAAACAATTTACTTTATATGGATTTCTAATAAATGTAAGAACTTTCATATTAGTGGATAGACCGCTATGTAATCCTTGTAATGCCATATCCTCTTCATTGTAATTTGTTTAGCTCTTTGCTAGTTTAATCCTAGTTTTTGTTCAAACAAAATGTTAGATCACAAAATTTTGCAAGCATTCCTAGACTACACACAAGATTGTACCAAAAGAACAATGCTAAAACACTAACTCATATGAATTCCATGTTTGACTTTAAAGTTTCACTTTTACAAGTCAATCTAAATGCACACAATTGCTCAAAATTGCCTAATTGGTAGCGCCCATTTCATATTCGATCACAAAGTTATGCAAGCATTCCTAGACTATTACACAACCATTAGATAAAACTAACAAAAACTACATACTGTCTTAATCTTCTACTACATAATCATAGTAGAAATATAAAAGTTTATGCAAGTAAACATAAAAGCATTCATTGAGCATCATCTTTAGTTTTGCTTGCCAGCCATTAGTCTTTTCATCTTGATTGATCTAGTTTAGTCTTCCAACATTTCTTCTACAACAGTTGCAGCACACAAATCATCTGGAATCACAACCCCATCAGGTTCACCATCAACAACTTCTTCTGCAACCATTTCTGCAACTACCACCTCAACTAGAACCACATCCCCATCATCATCAATTGCTTGATCATAAATAGCATACAACTCTGTTACTTCTTCAGTTGCAATTACTTGATCTAGTTCATCCAATGCTTGATCAATTTCAGCAAACATGTCACTAATGTCTTGAGGCTCTTCAGGTTCATCAACTAAATGGTATGGGTCATGTTGCCAAGATCCGCTTCCTCACTAAACCAAGTCTTGATCCACCTTTTCATCACTAAACCAAGTCTCAAGATCCCCTTCCTTTTCACTAATGGTAACATCATCATTTGTGTCATAAGATGAAAGATCAAACACCCTCTGTTTCAGAATTCACATCATCAAAATCGACCTCATTTGGAAACTCCTGGGAATCCTGACTTGAATTCTCTAACCCATACTCATGTTCAATCTTTGCCAATATTTTACTGATTTCAAACTCATCACTCAACATTTTTGACCTATTTGCAAGCATTTTTTTTGCAGACCATGGTCGTGGGAACTCATTTTCATAATCACTTTCATCCTTCCCAGGTTGGTTGGTTTGATTCCACCTTAACAATGGTAATTTACCACTATTTCCACGCTCACCATCAAGCTCCTTTCCAACAGCATCATTGACATGATTATCTACCATTTTTTTCTATCACCACACCTTTACCTTTACTCGTCATTTGCTTCATCATGTCCATCTCTACCGATGAAACACCCGTTTTAATGTACACCTCTACTGTTCTAAATCCAAGAACATACTCCATAAGTTTGATCATATCTTCGTTAGACATTACTGGTAGCAAACCTACATCCAATGACTCCTCGGGTATCCTAAAATGCGTGAACAAAACCATACCATCTATGTAACCTAAATCTATGGACAAAGCAATCTAAAATATTCAAAGAAAAATAAGCTTACCTTAAAGGAGACCTAAATTAGGGACGGGGGTACCACATGTAAGATTTTGCCAAACCTTAACCATTCTCAAGATCTTGTGATTTTCCTTGTGTTATTCAAGTTCACGGATAGAAAATGAAACACACGATATATATATATATATATATATATATATATATATATATATATATATATATATATATATATATATATATATATATATATATATATATATATATATATATATATATATATATATATATATATAACATTTGAACAATTGTTTCTTGGGTTTTGGGAAGATAAATTGCAGTGTGATAAATCAAGGGTGGGAAAATGTGAAATGATGAGATTACCCTCGTGACACCATTGGTCGAGTCCGGTTAATGGAGAATTATTGCTCGTTAGCTCTCGATGGCGATTTTGCATCGAACTTTAGCTCTCGATGGTTGTTTTGCATTTTTTTTCTCTCATGTGTTAAGTGCAATTTTGACAAATATTAGAAACTAAATTTGTAACTTACCCTTAATTTTATATTTTTAATTTAAATTTTATATTTTATATTGTTATTTATTTTTTATATTTTTTATTTTAGTTTTTAAAGTTATATATATATATATATATATATATATATATATATATATATATATATATATATATATATATATATATATGGGGATAATACACTATTATAATTTTTGTAGCCAATTGGAATCAATCCTCCATAAAAAAATACACCACAGATTAAATTTGGGACCCACAAAAAGATATATATACCATATAAAGAATATGAATATATATATATATATATATATATAAATATATATATATATATATATATATATATATATATATATATATATATATATATATATATATATATATATATATATATATATATATATATATATATATATATATATATATATATTATTATTATTATTATTATTATTTTCTTCATTCAATAAAAGTGAAATCCAAACACTTTCTCACTCCATCTTCATATTCTTGAACTTCATTATATAAAGTATGAACCACTTCATTTTAAAATTCTTCTATCAAATATCAACTATTTCATTTTAAAAATGAAGTATTTGATACTAGATAAAAGAATTAGGTTAAAAATATGAAGATGATGTGAGGAGGTGTTTTAGATTTGGGTTTCCTATCGAATGAAGATAACAATAATAATAATAATAATAATAATAATAATAATAATAATAATAATAATAATAATAATAATAATAATAATAATAATAATAATAATAATAATAATAATAATAATATTAATAATAATAATAATAATTTTAAAATTAAATTAAAAAATATAGGAGATAAAATATAAAATTAAATAACACTATAAAATATTTAAAATTTTAAAATAAAATTTCAAATTATTAATTAAATTAAATAAATAAAAATAATAATAATAATAATAATAATAATAATAATAATAAAAACCAACAACAACGAACATTAGAAATTATACATCCCCGAGGAATAACAGTGCAAATAATTTTCGTCATGTTAGATCCAAGTAGAATAGAACGACAAAAAATTTTACAGCGTTCGTCCTCATGGATGCATTGTGGTTAACATTTATTAACGGAGTGATGTATATGTCCTAACTTATCGGATGTATGGTGTGAAAATGGCTAAACCACAAGGATATATTTTGGAGTTTACGCTAAAATAATAAACGTTTATTTAATGTTTCATCAATCAAAAAGATTAATGTATATGAATGATATTTGGTGTGAAAACACAAAGAAATTATAAATCGTTCACATTATTAAACATATTATAAGAGAACTAGGTGTGATGGCTCAAGCCAAAAAGCCACCTCAACGTTCTCCATTATCACTTCTTTTATCACTCGCACATCAAAATACTTTCACTCATAACTCAAGCAAAACTATTTTTTGATTAAAACCTACCATATCTAATTAAAACACAAAAACCGATTAAAAAAAAGAAAGAACAAAAGATACTTGGTTTGCATGCACAATGGCACACAGGGGGTGGGGGTTATGGTGGCATACCTTTGGCTCAAGCCAAAAATAATCCACGTGTGTTTGTGTTTGTCGCTGAGTAGCGTTACCACATCTTAAGCTTTAAAGTTGTAAAAAAATATTCTCAGCAAGAAGTAGAATGCTTCAAATTGAAACTTCCAATGAAAGATTGTATCTGACGGAAGTAAATTTTTTGCGTGCTTACACGTTATCCATATGGAAGAAATACCAAAGGGCTTATGTTCTAATGGTACCTTATGTTGTATGAGAATCTCCTCAACCAAATAGTTATGGGTTCGAATCCTGCCTAAAATATCTAAGATAGATTTGTGGAATTGTGAGTAGTTAAAATTGCCGTTCTTAAAAAAATAAAAGCAGATGGAAGGAATGTATAACCAAGTTGATTAAATTAGATTGGTGATACGGTATTTGTTTATTTTAAGGCTGGGTGTAATGATTATCTCTCATCATTTATATCTCAACGGCACATCAACTTTTTATCACACCACATAACCTACCACTTAACAGTCATAGTGGTAACCACCTAACCAAACACATAAAAATATCTTAATCTATAAAAGCATACCTCACAATATATGTCCCGCACACACTCACAAACAAACACTCACAAAACAAAATGATATAGGTTTCTCCCTTCTCATTCTCTTCTTTGAAGAGCTTGAGAAGGATCTGATAACCCTTCTAAAGCGATCTGAAGTTTCGTTGACTCAAAATATTGGCGCGCGTCTTCTTGAGCATATTTTAGTATGAATAACTTTGCTATAGCTAGTGGAGTGAGGGCCCAATTAGTTTCTCTCCCCCACTAATTTCTTGTAAATCTTTGATTTTCTAATAAAATGATGTTTTATAAAATAATAATAATAATAATAATAATAATAATAATAATAATAATAATAATAATAATAATAATAATAATAAACATCACTTCATTAGAAAATCATAGGAAATTACAAAATTAGTGGGAGCCGAGAAACTAACTGGCTCCCACTCCTCTAGCAATAGCAAAACAAACCCTACTAAAATATAGTTAGCACCACGCGCCAATATCTTGAGTGACCGAGAACTTTGATTCGCTTCACAGGTCACCGCTCCTTCTCGAGTTCACCAAAAGAAGAGAAGGAAGGATGAACCCATATCCAATATCAACAGATTTGGTTTCGTGCTTGACACGCTTATACTGCAGCTTCAAACACTGCACGCCCGCCACAAAGTCACCATACCATTGCGTCCAGGGTGATGACCCAAGAAGATCAACACATACATCGCCTCTCTCCCACAAGTAATAATAATAATAATAATAATAATAATAATAATAATAATAATAATAATAATAATTAGTTTCTACCACCACTAATTTATTGTAAATCCTATGATTTTTAATAAAGTGATGTTTTATTAAAAAATAATAATAAAATAATAATAATAATAATAATAATAATAATAACAACACTCACCGCCTTTTTTTCCGCTAGATAAACTTCACCGAACCAATCTCAAAAGTGACCCTTGGCGTCAAATGATCACCCGCGTCATGCGTTTCATCGCCAACGATGGCTTTCGAAGCCATCTCCTACAACGCCCGGTCTAAGATTTGTTATTCTTTGTTTTCGATTTTAACTTATTTCTAGTGTCATAGCAGAGTAATTGTTTCAAATGAAAAACTCATAAAATATAACAAGTAATTGTACTACTGCCATGTTTGTGTGGTATGCATTATATTTTGTTATATGTTTAAATTTCACCGTGTCAAATAAATTAAATATATACACTTATTTATGTGTCAGGTAAGAAAGAATTTGATAAATAGTCTTTGGAGCTCTGATTATTGTTAGATAATTAACACATCTGTCAAAATTTGTGTATTCATGATAAACAAATCAGCTTGATGTATCACTGTATCAGTTGATGGCTAGGAAAAAGGTGCGGAAATGGTCACAAAATATCCTAGTTAAACAGCGTATATTTAGGTCAAAATTCATTAGATTTAAGTAATTTGAATAAGAAAAGCTTCATGCATCTACTCGTTTTACCAACTTGATGTACCAAAAGCTATTTATACCCTTTAATTATAAGATTAACCTTTATGGCACCCACAAAACAAATACATAGAATTGGAATTATCAACACATAGAAATTAGTAAAACATGATTTGCAGTATATGATTACAAATAATTTTGATATTTCTACTTTTGGGTGCCGATATAATGTAGGATCTTCTCCTATACACTTGGTATATTATTGACGTGTAAACCTCTTGCTGGCTGAATCGTAAATCAACCAATAACATTGCGGCATTTTCAAACATTTCCTGGACCCACGTTATTACATCTTTTTTCCATTAATGTTCAATGTTGAGTTATAAGTGGTAGGTGAGTGAAACATGATGATAAGTGTGCGAGCCTCAAAATTATCACTTGAATGGAAAAAAGAATGTTTCTCGTACATATTAAATCCGTTGTCTTATAAACCATCTCGAAAGTCCCTTTATTAGTCACAACATACTTTTGAGCTTTACATTATTATTGAGAATGATGTGACAAAAGTAACATACGTGATACCTCTATTATATTAAGCGTGGTCGCTACCTGGCTTTGGAACTTGGAAGATGGTTTCGGTTTGGTGAGGTATTTGCGATTACTCAGAGAAAGTACAACAACAACAACAACATACCTAATCCCGCCAATGCAGAGTATGAGGGAGGTAAAATGTACTCAGAGAAAGTATATGTTATAATATTATGCGGTGATTTGCTAGACCTTGATACTCTCATAGTCTCATAACTATTAGATGATAAGTAGGCCCAAGCCCGTTGTTGGGCCTAAAGCCCATTGTGTCCTAGGGTTTATCGTGTATATGTATGTCCTAGTTATGAGATTATCGATCAAGGAATCACAAAACAATATCATATCTTACATGGTTTCAGAGAATTAAGATCCATAAACCCTAATTCTTCCGCTACTTCAATCTTCCGCCGCCGCCTCCGGCTACACGCTGGAGGTTCGGAGAGCTCCCTTTTAAACCTTTTCTTTTCTCTTCTGGTTGTACAAGGTACCCTGTGCCACCGTCCTCATCTTCTTCTTCCTCCTCCTCAGCCTCTTCATCATCTTCGAAATCCCCTTCCTCGACCCCAATCTCCTCTTCACCAGTCTCTCCATCATCATCCTCATCTACATCATCCTCACCCTGCTCATGCCCATCAATCTCACCTTCCGTACTAGTCACCCACCCTGTACTCCCCGGCTCACCCACATCCCCATCATCATTATCAACCTCCTCGTCCTCATCTGCATCCTCATCATCGTCATCTTCAACCCCGTCCTCATCATCCTCCCTATCATCACTCTCATGAATCTCAATCACATCCTCCTCATCCTCGCCATCCCTTTTTCATCAATCTCATCCGACTCACCATCCCCATCGTCATCCCCCTCCCCGTCACCATCGTCATCATCCTCCTCCACATCAACCAGATCCGAATGAAAACCAAAATTCATCACTGATGAAGTTTAAAGAAAATATAACAATAGTGTTATATCATTCTCTGTGTTTTGTTCAAGACCAAAACACGAAACCAAATCATGAAGAAACCTACAAGCGACCCTCCAAAGGACCTTGAAGCCCTTAAAACACCTTCTTGATTCAAGACCGAGCAACAAATTGAAGAAACAGTCCGGTTGTGTTTGTGTTTGAGATGATTTGTTTTGTCGGGTGGGTTGTTCTTGTTCTTGGTCTTGAATAGCGTGAAATGACGATGATCGATTGTTGGAGATGAAGTAATTTTGATCATTATGTGATGGATTTGTTTGATGAGAGGAAATGAAAGTGGTAATCATAAAAGCACAAATATGTGGTGGGGTTGGTTATTATTCTTGTTTAAAATATATATATATATTTAATTGTTATTTATATGTCGAATCTAGGGTATCAATTCCCAAGACGACTTTTGTTGGTGTCGAATCCGGTATCAATTCCGAGACGACTTTTGTTGGTGTCGAATCCAGGTATCAATTCCGAGGCGATTTTTGTTGGTGTCGAATCTAGGGTTCTTATTCCGGGCGACTTTTGTTTGGTGTCGAATCTAGGGTTCTTATTCCTGACGCATTAAAAAAAAAAAAAAAAAAAAAAAAGTAGAATGGGGATACTTTGTGTTATCCGTTTTATTTTGGTTATTGTTTTATTTTGCTTTCTTAGTTTACTACTACAATTCGAGCTTCGCGATTTACGCTTTCGAGCTGGAGAGTATTAGATGATAAGTAGGCCCAAGCCCGTTGTTGGGCCTAAAGCCCATTGTGTCCTAGGGTTTATCGTGTATATGTATGTCCTAGTTATGAGATTATCAATCAAGGAATCACAAAACAATATCATATCTTACAATAACGACTTGCTTTGATATGATAATTTTAGACTACAAATCGGGATCATACGAAGATTTAGGAGTCGTCTTTGCTTCGACTTGAAACACGTTAGGAATGATGATAACGCTGACAAGAACGTTAGATTTAGGAATCGTGGAGAAAACGCTCACAAGAACGTGCCTAAAGAGCCTAGTCCTAGCCTTGTTAATGAACAGGCCACTCAAAACATTTGTGTGATAACGTTAATGAGGCTATGAATGATAATACTATGCACGTTAATACTATATTGAAGCCTACAAATGTGAGAAGTATCGACATCTCTAGCTGAATTCTTTGGTTGTTACTTATGAAACTTCTACGAAAAAAGTTAACTTAAGTTTTATTGAAACCAACGATACCATCAATGATGTTGATTTTATCATTCCCAAATCGTCGGTTGAGGAGGTTAACAACAGATGTGTGAACACATTGTATGGCTATTTTATTGGCAAGAGGGTGGCGTTTTCCTTGGTACAACATTTTGCTCGAACCATGTCGACAAAATATGGTCTTCAAAAGGTAATGATGAACTCGCAAGGGTTTTTTATTTAAATTATCATCAAGAGAAAACTTAGAGGCTGTTCTTATTAATGGTCCTTGGATGATTCGAGCGGTACACATTATTCTCAAAGCGTGGTCAACTTGTATTTGTTTATCAAAAGAATATTTAAAGAAGATATGGCCGCTTTTCTGGTGATGGTTTAAGTATAATTGCTACGAAATTGGGTACTCCTATGCTTCTTGACTCTATACAACTAAAATGTGTGAGGAATCGTGGGGTAGGAATAGTTATGCTAGGCCACTTATCGAACTAAATCACGGAAAATATATTGAAAGACAAGTTAGTTTATGTTGTCATGTTGCTAGACAAACCAAGGTACACTCTTTTTCATTCGAGAGGAATATGAATGGACCCGCTAGATGTGGTTTATGTAAGATTTTTGTCACACGGATGTTGAATGTTTAAAGAATATTGTTGTTCCAATGCCTAACATTACGGTGAATAGTGAGCAAAATGATGGGTTTAAGGAAGTTAAGCGAAGAGGTCCAAACTCTAAAAGTTTGACCGTGTACAGTAACAAACAGATGGCATATCGACCTATAGCTAAACACGGAAAGAAAAAGCAGGCGTCTACATCAAAGGCTAACTCAAACGATTCGTCTACATTTAGACAACAAAACAAGGATGCAAATGTGGTAAATACATCTAACACTTTTGAAGTGCTTATGATTTGGACGAAGGAAAAATGATAAGAATGTGCCTATTCTTTAGTCGAGTACTACAACTAATGTGGTTACATCGGAGGCCTTGGAACATAATGTGAATGAGGTGCAACATATTAATGAGAATACTTCCCTTATTAGTGTGAAACCAGTGGTAACAAAAACATAACCAGCTTCTTCGAATTTGTGTGCCGAAGAGGATAGTAAGGGTGATGTGGAACATGTATATGATGAAACTGGGCTTTCATGGCAAGTGAGAGTGGATATGGGACCAAAATTTTGTACGAACGTCGGAAGAAAATGAAGGATGATGATCCATATGATGATGATGTTGAGTACAACGCTCATGACTTATCTGAAGATCAATTGGCTTTTTGTGACGCTTGGGATATCAATATTTGCGGTCGAAAGAAGTAGTAGGTTATTTGGGGTTTAAGTCAAATGTAATCTAGTTATAGTCGTTACTTCATTCTTAGAAGTAGATTTGCTTGTTATGTTAGCTTTATCGCCTATACACTACTAGAAAAGTGTCAATAGCAACAACCCAAAGTCGTAGCGTGTATGGCATAAATTAGTTTGCTAAATCTGTTAGCAACGATATTGCCAACGAACGGGTTGGTTGCTATATCGCCCGATTAACTAAACCACATTTCGTTTGCTAAGTGACTCGATTCGTTGCTGTTGGCAACGACCTTGAAGTCGTTGCTAGTTTTGGGATATGGACAAGTTGTTGCTAAATCAAAGGAAAGCAACGAAATTATTATTGATGATATTACTAACCACCTTTTACACGTTGCTAAATTAGCAACTGAATCTCTAATCAGCAACAACTTTCAGCTTTTGGAATAGCAACGTAAAGTTGTTGGTAATTTTGGTTATGGTAGCAACCACATAAAGCTGTTGCTAAACAAATTCTTTATAGAAATCCACAAATTGGTTTGTTTCATTACAAACCATTTATAACCTGCAACTAATTAATCAAACATATAGACAAAAGATATTCATTCCAACAGTGCAATATATAAAGCTAAACAATATTCATCAACTATTCGTTCAAAATAACAATATAACCCATCAAGAAACGTTATGGGCGACTACGATTATGAATGTACAACATCATTACAAAATTAGCTACCTAAAAGTTAAGAGCTTATATACCGATAAAGGTTAGACATCACGAACTCACTTTTTAGAAGGCGTGGCCTTTTGTTGATCACTAAACATTTTTTCATCTCGGTAGTCATTTCTTCTCTCACATCTTCAAGTCGGCTTTCAACTCTAGCATTCATACGCTTGAATGTTGGCCTCATTGTCGACTGGTGTTGAATAGGATGAAGTTCCATGGCCATGCAAAACATCAGGATCTTGAGTAATTCCGTGACCATAAAAGTTCTTCTTCTTTGGATCGCCGATAGCTTTTTCCCACTTCAGAGTCAAAAGGAATAACAGATGGTGAATCCAAACCAACACCATTTGATGAATCCAAACCGACACCATCGACAGCTTGGACAGACTCTTTATAAGTTGTCACAATTTTTTCTGACCTTGTATCACACCAAACACCTTTACCTTTGTTTCTCTTGTGCAACCTCTCAAACATATGAACTTTTGATGCTCGTTTTCCTGTTTTTTTCTCCTGTAAAATCATATAAACATATATCAAATACTTCATGCTTTACATACGATGATTAGGTGCGGCAGATCCTTAAAAGCCGATATTGCTAAACAAAATGCATTAAAGCTGCTAAAGTATTTCATAGTGAGAAGCAAACAATAGTTTAAATTTATTCAATATCAACATTACTATCTTGTACGAATATTCCTTATGCGAGTATTAGTACCAATCCTTAAGCGGGAAAAAGAGCTCATATCGGTACCATAAATAAAATGTGTCCATTAATTTGTAACCAAATCGTTTTGCAAGAATTATTGAATTCCTAATAACATTGAGAAAGTCTTTGAATAAAGTGCTTACTCATTACCTATCCAAAAATATTCAAACAAACTGTTTACCCATTCATGACTATGTGCACTAAAAGCTTTTATACCGCGGTATGTCAAGCGTAGGAGCTCGTACCTTCCACATCCCGGAACCTTTTTCTATTGACGATAACACATCATTTGCCGACATAGTTACATTGTTTTGGTCATAACTTCTTCATACGAACTCCGCTTTTAATGATTCAAGAGGTCACGAAACTGAGAGATAGAGAGAGATCTACAACTTTCATTTAGAAGCTGAAAGCTAAAATTTTACCCAATTTGCGTCGCGTGTCAAGTCACATAAAGCATCCGTTTGTTGCGCGCGTCAAACACTCACGACGCTCAAGTTCACACTTTTAAGACATATAAACAATCTACGTTATTTATTTTCTCTAGATAAATGATAAATTACATATTTATGCATGTAATGGGTTGCATGTTATTTATATGTGTATACATTATCGTAAGTAGACTAAAATTAAACCGCCACTAATTAATAAGTTTTAATAAAAAGTAAAATTTTATTTCCCTTACATTTTTATAAACGTAGTAACTAGAAAAAAAAATTAATATAAAACTGGTTAACTTGTTCATTAAAAAATGGGAATTTTTCCTCTACTTTTTGATAGATTTAGCAACAAAAATGTTCTGTTAATACAAATAAGCCGTAAAAACGTTTATTTATATTTTACGATCTTCTAATGTTTTGTCGATAACAAACGTAAAATCATTTTAATGAAACAAATAAAATACGTAAATGGTTTGAGCCAATAGTTTACTAACACACATACGTTTTCATATAAAACACTAAACATGTAATAGTGCTTTTATGATTTAGTAGTGCATATGTACAACAACCAGTGTTTACATATTGGATAAATATATACATAATTAGTATGTATTATAATGAGTAATATAATGGGTAGAAGTTTAAGTATTTGACCCATCGACCAAATACATAGAATGTAGTTGGGTATAACCCAAAGTCCATGATCCATACCTATGGAGCATAACCCATAACCCATTGCATGGCATCATGCATAAGTCATAATGGGTATTATCCATGACCCATGGAGTTAACCCATGACCCATGGACTAGATGCATTGCACCTACTAGATACATTGTATCTACTTGGATACCCGTGGTCCAAATTCTAGGACCCATGACCTATAACCCATGACCCAAAACCCATGGGCAAAAGGAGCGTCCCAAGGTTCCCTAGTTTAAAGCGGACGGATCCCTCAAGTAAGGGATTCGTGAGGATCCGTGGAGCAAGATCTTATTTTCTTATAAATAGTGAGCCATTTCTTCATTTGGGTAACCACTTCACACATACTTTCTCCTAGTATTGTAAACCTTCTAACCTCGGATCCAAATGATCTTTCTATGTAATTTGTGTTTGTTTTGTATGATTCTCTAGGTTCCTCTTAAAGGCGAGATCACCACCTCTTGAAGTCGAGCAAGCTCAAGTCCATGAGTTGCCATGCTTCGTCATCATCAAGACTCTTGAAGTTCTCTTGGTGATAGTTCTTTCTTCTCTCTAGAAGTGTTGTGTCAAAGGCATTAGTGAAGGATGCGAAAAGAGTCAAGACGAAGGCATTAGTGAAAGGTGCTTAACGTCCATGTCAAAGGCATTAGTGAAGGATTCCAAAAGAGTCAAGGCGAAGGCATTAGTGAAAGGTGCGAACATCCGTGTCAAAGGCATTAGTGAAGGGTGCCTAGAAGTCAAGTCAAGAGGCATTAGGGTGTACAATCGATATGGTGTATCGATGTACAAATAGAGATAGGTTGTATCCAAGGATATTGATATCCTTGGTGATGTTTTAATAAGGAGTGGGTCTCCTTTGGGATAGGTGTTGTGTAGTGTTGGGTAGTAGTTCCTCTTTTGTAATAGAACTCGGTATCTAGCCTTGTACCGGATAAAGTGTAGGCGACGTTGTGATATGTGTGGTTCTACCTTGTGGAAGAACCCGGTGTCTAGCCTTATCCCGAAAAAGGAGTAGGCGACGTTGTGAAGGCTTCTCCGCCATATGGAGTTGCATCGTGTAGTGATTACAGACTCTCGAGTAGGTGACTCGGGGAGTGGAGTAGGGCAAGGAAGGTGTCCTTGTAGCCGAACCACTATAAATACTTGTGTTGTGGTTTTGTGTTTCTTACTCTTTACCTTTACATTACATACTTACATATCTATCTATCAACGTCCAACATACACATCTAAATAGATTGACATAAGTCGATCTAAATATTTTAAAATGAAATTTTAATCGGTAAAACTATTCAACCCCCCTTCTAGTTTTTCACAATTGGCATCAGAGCTTCGTTACCAAGTTTCTTAAAGTATGTTGTACTTTAAAAACTTGATACGATCCGTGTATGATTGAAAACTACAAAGAAGGAAATCTTTTAAAACAAATTGTTTCTTTTATGTTGGATAGTGATAGATTATTCTAACATTTTCTTTTTAAGAAATCTTCTTGCTTGGTACTCTCCAAAGTCTTCATTTCTATTCAAAGAAAATGAAGTCAACCTTCAAAAAAGAACCTAAAAGTAATCGCAACCTACTTATACTAAGTACAACAGATTACTTTAAAAGCTCATGAAGTATTTCGGTTTTATGGTCTCCATAAACCATATCAAAAGTTTAGAGGTATGATCACTTATCCACAAATTAGCTAATTTACGTTTACATGGATATGTTGATATTATCTCTTCATTAACTTAGATGTTAATAATTGCTAGTCTCTAAAAGTATCTTTTCGCCACTCTCCCGACTTACTCGTCATCGGGAATAGTATTCTCTTTGATTTTCTAAAGATCGTCAAACTAACGCCGTCACAAATAGATCCTTGATAGTTAACCTATCAAAACACGTTGACCAAACATCTATTCAATTAGGAACCTCAAAAGTATTTTTGTTCCATAAGCTAGTGTATAACTTATTACAAAATTAACACCAAACACCCTTTTTTTGTCCACAGTAGCCGGATCCCACAAGTTGTACTAGCCGGATCCCAATTACAAGGGATCCGGGGGAACCGTGTGACAGAAATCAACTATACGTTTTTCAAAACCAATTCTGCTCTTTTCCCTCTCCTCACAAAACACAAAAACGACCCAATTGATGCTTTCATCACCATAGGGCTTCAAATCCTCAAGCATCTTGATGCGTGCCAAACAGTCAAGCTAAATCACTCAAGCCTGCCACTTGTGAATGGCAGACCGTAATCGACTTAAAGCGCTCAAGCACGAATGCAATGAAGATCCGAGGAGTATAGAGTCTCCCGGTCGTTATGTCCCGTGAGCTATGCAATGGATTATCAAGCGTAAAGTGATCGAAATTTGAGCGAAAAGGGATTTGAATAGGATTATAACTACGGGAAAAGCCAACAAATTACAACGGCTTAAATGCAAATTAAAGAAAATTAAGAAGATAAAAATATTAAATAAACGCTATCACTATATTTAAAATGATGAGCGTTTAAAACTTAAAACTTACGTTTAAAATAAAATTACGTAGCGTATAAAATAAAAAGTGAAACTTACACAATATAAATCCTAAAAATATGAAAAATACATTTTACAATCCTTATGATAAAAGAAAATTTTAGAAAAGAAAATTATTTTATAACTAATTATCTAATTATTATTAATTAAAAACTATTTTAACTAATAAATAATAACCTAAAATAAAAGAAAATATGAAATAAAGCTTGAAAAATAAAATTAAGACTTAGAAAAATCTAAAATATCAAAAGAGAATTTTCAAAACTATTTTTGTAATTTTCTGAATATTTTTCTATTTTCTAGGAATTAAAAACTATTTAAAACTAATTAAATTACTTAAAATACAAATTTAACTAAGAAAAATCTAGAAAAATATTTTTCTCTTTTATATTTATCTTAACTTAAGAAAATGAAAAATTATTTTTTGAAACTTTTCTTAATTATTTGTATTTAAAGCTAATTAAAAGTGCTAAAAAGTAATTAAAATGCGAAAAATAGCAAACCAACTTGGAAAAATCTGAAAATTTCAGGAAAACTCTAAAATAATATTAGGAAGCTAGGAAAATTGGAAAATAGGGGCTTGTGTGTGGAATTTGGCGAAGTGGAATGTGCTTATGAAATAAGCACTTGGATAAGCTAAAGGGACAAAACCAAGTACCAAACTGATACACAAGCTACTATAAGCTAAAATTGACCAAATGCAACAATAAACAACAAGCCTTGACCTCTGGATATCAAGCTAGCACAGATTTGACTATATGAGATATAAGCTAAAAAGCAATTTAGGGGCTACTTTTGGACTTAAGCACAAGATCCAAGATAAGTTGGAAATGAAAAATAAAAGTTGGGGCATGATCTAGACACGGTTGGGTATCTATAAGCTAAAGATGAAGCCTAGACAAGCTCTTATGAGCTTTGCACAAGCTCTGCAAAACTCATAAACCACATGCGGACTTAATGCCTGTGGGATTTGACCCATTTTGAGCAACTTATTTGGGGCTTAAAGAAATTTAACAAAATTATACAAAAATGACAAAAGAAACTAGAGCAATAGAACTTTTAAAAGCCACAAATATCACCGAAATTGACTCGAAATGAGTCCATGAAAATTCCTTCTTGTTGCCCAACCGACTTTTGCAAGTTGACTTTTAAAGCGAAATTGAAAGTTTGACTAAATGGAACTTTGAAGCCAATTTGTGGATTGCAATTGATGTTAAATGATGAAACAAGGTTAATGCAAGCTATATCTAAGTATTTTAAACATAAAACAAGATTTTGATATTGCAAAACTCAACGAGATAAGTGTGGAGACGAATGAAAATGAATTTGACTTTGGAGCAAATGTAGGCACAAAAATGACTCAAATGAGTCAGCTAGAACTACACAAACATGAGACTACAATTTCTAACTCTTGAGCAAGCCTAAATCGAGATTGAATCGGCAATTCCAAACATCCCTTAATGAACGATATGCAATATAAATGAAGCTAACTCATGAGCAGAGCTAGAATTATTGATCAAACGAGTTTGAATGACTTAAACATAAGCGAACAAACACATTTAAACTAATTGTGACCACGCAGTTAAGCAGACAACCATGAAATGCAATATTGGATGGCGAAAAATAGAATACAACTCACATAGGTCCGGTGGTGTTGCAGGCTAAACCAAACCCAATCCTACACTACCCTAACCTATTTCAACCCAACATCACCACCTGCATCTCCCATTATCCATTACCAAGCCCATTGAGTTTCAGTTGACTTTTATTGACCATGATCCAATATTGTTTGAAAATGAGTTATTAGCTTTCTCACGACTATGAATAGCTTATATAAGCTTGATTAAGCTTACAAATAAACTTCTAAGAATTTGCTCATAAAATTTGAAACTAAAAGCGCAGCGATAAGCCTTAAACATGGAACTTAGATAAAAGACTTGGATTGATGTTCAAAACACATTACAAAGATGATTTAACTAAAATGTGATACAAAGAAGCCGAAATTACACTATTTTGAACTAAAATAAGACATTTAATTAAACGACATTAAAGAAAATTGTAAAACTAGCTACTCTCATTCTTGCTTCTATCTTCCTCTTTTATAGCTCCAAGTGTCTTCTTCTCTCTCTACGCAAATCCAGCTTGGTTTTGAGGCCATTGGATGACTTTAGGATCATCTTGGCCATTGGTCATTTTGGCGGGAAATGGATATATGGCGGTTTAGGTTGAGTGAGGGGAGGATAAGCAATAAATGCATCTTGGATGTTGTGTGGAGGTGGGGGACATGGAGGAGAAAGGTGGAAAAAGTGTGGTACAGGGGCATGGTGTTACTGAGGCTAGATGTTGAAGAAAGCGTAAAAAGCGCGTGAGGGGTTAGTCAAACCACATTTGACTTGGGCGATATTAAAAGGGGTCCAAAATGCTTATTTGATGTGGGGTCCAAGGTTAGTGACAAGGTCCAAAATGGTATTAAAGGTTTAATATGATAGGGACCATTGTTGTAAATTCTGAAATTCAAGGGACCATTGCTGCCATTTTATCAAAGTTGATCCAAGGGTTAAAAGTGACAAGTTTCAATAATGCAAGGACCAAACTTGTAATTTTCCCATTTTCCAAGGACTAATTTTGCCAAATTTTAAACTTGGAGGACCAAACTTGTAATTTCTCAAACTTTTGATATTTTTCACCAAAGGACTAATTTTGACAAGTTATGATTTTAAAAGGACCTTTGGTGATTTTTCTTTGAAATTAGGACTCGGGGACTATTTTTGACAATTTTAGAAACTTGGGGACTGAAAGCGCCAATTATGCAAACTTTGCTCATTTTTCATCCGAATTTAAACATTTTGCATCTGAAACATATAAAATGTAATTTTGGAATATTTTCGATATTTTGATGCATTCTGAGCATTTTAGGCGTTTTGCGCTTGATTGACTAAAATGATGAGTATTTACACACTCATCACATCTTCTTCTAGATCATCATTATAAGAAATTACACTCATATGTTCTACTCATCATCATCCTCATCTTAGGGTTTATGGTTTTCAATTTTTTTACATCAATTGATGAAATTAGGTTTTGCAAACTTGATCACTAGAAAGGGTTTTCATATAACTAAGATTCTATTGTGCTTACAACATTGTTAATACAAATCAAAACCATAAACCCATCTCAAAAAAATTTACCTAATTGGAATATTTGTTTTTCTGGGACCAACCATGCCTAAAGCTACCCAACAAGACCACCATGACACCGTTCACTACCTCACTAAATACTATCGAAAAGAGGGGTTTTCAAAAACCGATCATAAAATCTTCAAAATACTTAAAAAGACTTATCCATGAAGGTCGTGTGGTCAAGGAATGTTTCCTTGAAAATACCGACATTAAATCAAGTCTTCTCGGCAATCAACTTTGATTGTCTCCTTGATATTGATGAACAAATTTTTCCGGTTTTCATCTTTGAATTCTACAAAAGCGTTAGGATCATTCGAAATAATGATGATAGCATCTCAATCGCTTTTATCATCAATAATCAAAACCTTACTCTACCCCTCAACACATTTGCAAATTTCCTCCGCATTTCTTGTGAAGGAATTTGTATGTACTCCCAAGATTGGGCAATATCCACTCAATCCTTTGCACTAGATTCCAAACCAATCTACCGCACTCCTCTTGATGACCCCGCAATTGTTCGAGACACCATTTTCCAAATTAAAGCCGACCAATCTCGCTTCAACTGCAACAAAGAGCTTATTCATTGTGATCCCTTTCAAATGGAACTCTTCGAAATGCATCCCATCTATATAAAGTGGGAAGAAATTCTTAGGGAAAATGTCATTAGTTTGGTCGGAAACAAAGACCATCCAAATGCATGTCTTGTCCAAATGATATATTGCCTCATTCACCAAAGGCCATTTAATCTTGCCTATTACATGGTGAAGAGAATGGTTGGTGTATTCAAAGTCGCCAACATGGTACTTCCCTATGGTATGCTCCAAGCACGACTCCGTAAGTATGTTAGAATGCAACCTTCTCCTATCAATGATGATCATTTCTTGCCGATCACGTCATGGTACCACTCACTAAACAACCCTCTAAACGGTTCATAGTCAATGGAAGAAGACCTCGGGCTCTCCTGGACTCCTCGGACGAAGAAGAAGTAAATGTCAACCCCGTTGCCAACGTCGACTTGGACCCCATAACCTACTTTGAACCACTTCCAACTCTTCCTAACTAACTACGTCGTGAAGTCGGGAAAAGGAAGAGAAAAGATTGAAAAAAGAGACATTAGGATTATGGTTGTTCTTAGACGTATTGTTTATCATTTTGCAATGGATGCTTATGTTTGTGAATGATTTATCTTGATTGTTTGGATAGTATCACTACTTTTCTTATCTATGTTATGGTTTATGAGATATTTGCTTGTTTTAATGTTCATTTATAGTAGTCTAGTAGCAATTTGTATGAATAGCATAAGTGCAAAAGCTGAACATTTTTCTGTGATGCTTCTGATCTGCAGTTGCCGGATCCCTCCAGTTGTGCTAGACGGATCCCTCCTGTTAGGGAACTGTGGGATCTGGGGTGATAGAAATACAATGCAGACTCCCACACATCAAACCATCCCACTAGATCACTTCACTCTAGCTAAACATAATGCCTTAGGACCACTTAAGTCTTCCTCAAGCTCAGTAAGCTTCACACTCACTCGTAGCTCACTTAGGATCACACTCAAAGTGCCTTTCAATATATCATTTCACCAAAACTCATCATCCTTCCGCTCCTACACTCACACATCAACTCTCACATGTCAACACATCTAGTTTTATAAACCTATCAATTTTTAGCAAATTGATTCTAGTCATCTCTACCTCAAAATGGGTCAAAAACTAGCTTTTCAATTCTTGTAATTTTTAAGAAATTTTTAAATTTTATCACAAGTTGTCATCTGATCTCTAGGATCATTCAACATCACTTGACACTCTCAAAATTTCTAGTGTCATCCTTGATCACCCATTGGTGGTCGTAAAGTCCCATTTTCCTTCCATGAAAGGCAATCATTAGCTACCATTACTTATTACCCTTGATCATTTAAGTCACATTTCATCTAAAACACTTAAGAAGACTGAGATACTCAAGATGTATAGGTATAAGACTCTACAAACATCATTTTTGTTCTCTTCTTGACTGCTGATAGCCGGATCCCTAGGATTAGCCTAGACGGATCCCTCATTGGAGGGAACCGTGGGAACCGGCTGGTAGATTCAGCAAATCCTAGCTAAAACAATCATTTCAAGCTCTCCTTGCTAACTTGAACACTCCATCTTGTCTTAATTAAACTCATAGGTCAGTGAAAATCTATAGTTGACCCTTTTGCATGCAAATCATTACATTTCAAAGGATCTTAGTGGCTTAAGTCTTTAATGCACTTCCCAAATCCTTTCTTTTATAAGTCATCTTGTTAGAACTTCTTACTCACCAACTACAAATCAATTCTTAGCATTTAGAAACCCTTGCATCACTAATCTTTAGTCATTTCATCATGAGGAAAGCTCCTAGTGCTAACTCATCAACCAAAGGACCACCCAAGAAACTTGCTCGTGTTGTACATGAAATTTCCTCAACCGAATCTTCTCTTGTTAAATCCACAAATGCTAGGGTTTCTCCTCCACAAACACAACCAATCAAACCAATCCCCAAAAGGATTTTTCCAACAAAGATATCATCACCAAACACCATAATTCCTTCTAAACCAAACACACCCATTTCCACCCAACCATCACCTTTGGTTCCTAGAGCCATATCATTTACCACTTAACATTCATCTCCACATCTCTACAACTTGGAGGACTTGCCTCCTAGGTTATCCCATCCTCTACCATTGCCGACACTCTCTTCAATAGAGAAGATTGTGCAACAAAACCAAGGTGTTGAATCAACACTTGCACCGGCATCTTTTTCTCCATTTCCCTCAAATGGTCCATTTTGGATTATGAGGAATTATCAAAGTAAACCACCCGAACACATGGAAGTTGACACCTCCCTAGCTCCACCACCATCCTTTGTTGAGCCATCTTCGAATGTGCCTCGACCAATCCCTCTTTCTTTTGACGATCCTCAACCCTCTTCACTAGATCCTCCACATCAAGCCACTCCATTTCCACCACCACCTTTTCCGAGCCATGACAAGGATTGTTATCATTGTCAACACGTTGAAGGCTTGATACATGAACTACGTGAAGATCAACGTTTGTAGGATCGTATATTATGTTGTTTAGATGATTCGGGTGGTCTAAGTAGATGATTAAACAAGATAGCCATGTTAGAGAGATGAAGAGAGGAGAGGGTGTTTTCTAGAGAGAGAAATAACAAATGTAAGGTTAGATTAATGAAAAGCACCACCCTTCCCTTAGAGGGAAGGGTATTTATAGTTACAAACTAAACGACCTCGATGGCACGTGGATCGTGTATACGATGGGTAAAGACCCGTCCTTCCTCCACGGTGTTACTCTAAACTATTCTACGCTACTGACTAACTAATTAACTACTAAATAACGTAAAAAACGAAAAGTCTACGAGCTAACATATGCTAGACCATTATTGGGGTGACCGATACTTTCACATGGAATTTCCAATTCCTAACAATCTCCCCCTAAGGGAGGTCACCCCATGATTTACATTTTGAATCCTAGCATTCTATTTTATCTTCAGTCTTAAGCTCATAGACTTGAATTCTTCAACTTCGCATCTTTATGTTTTAGCATGACTCTTCATAGTCCGAGTAGTTTTGTACGTTCGGTGGAGGTCTTTGGCCGATCCACATCTTGATGATCTTCGAGCTTTCTTTGAGATCATCACCACATAGAAATCTGGATCACCCATTATTGTGTTGCCATCATTTGATGTTGTGAATTTTGGACCGACATGCTCACACTTTACGGATCATGACATCTTTTATCGAGTAGCGGAAGCTTTCTTTGGTTCAAGATATTTGCGCAGCAGTAGCGAAGCATAGTATAAAAATATATGAGCCAAGTTATGTAGATAGGCACTTGTCATGATGTTCTTCAATTAAGTGTGGATGTTGTGAGCATGCGGCTTTGGATTGACTTCTCAATTCGATCACCGCAACCGTCCAAATGTACCTACAAACAACGATTAGCAATACAACACACGAAAGTGTCTTTGATCACTTTCGTTGAATGGAGGTACACGGCCGTGGTTCCCGTTGATCAAGACAAGTAATGCACGTGATCGGTATAATTCGAAGAATCTCCTTGACGTGGTTTCGCGTTGTTCTAGCCGTTCTCAAACCGGGCGTCTCAAAGAAGACAACACGGAGTGAGTGAACCAAGAAATTGAGATTCACCGATTAATGAAAAATTGATTTGAAAACAATCGCGTATTGCTTGAAGAAAGAGTTTCGTGATGACGATGAAGGTTTTATAAGAAAGATCAATTTTCAATCAAAATACTTTTGTATTTGAAAAGAATACACATTCGATGTGCTAGAGAAAAGAAGAGATTTGCACATCGAACGGTTTTACAAAAGTAATTTTTCAATCGAGATACTTTTGTGTTTGAAAATGAATCGCATTCGATGTGCTAGAGAAAAGAAGAGATTTGCACATCGAACGGTTTTTCAAAAGTATTTGTCAATTCATTTCATGGACCAAGGTTGATTCACGAGTGAATCGCCCCATCGTTTCTATCCAGTTGTCACAAGCTTGATCTTTAGAAAAGATCTCACATGTCACCCACCAAGAGCTTGTTTGATGTTGGCTCTAGAAGGATTTCCATCTTCATGGTGAATATTTTTACATATCACTCGGATGTTCTGGAAATATCACAAGGATAATACGTAGGACTCTAAATATATACTTACTTTCGACATTGTGTGAAACAGTAAGTCTTCATTAATTTTGTGTCCTGATGAGATTTTGTGGATGATCTATTGGCTCTAGACTCAATTGTGCACTTTGGTTTCCTATCTTTGGAGACTAGGAGAGGTCTCCTTCTTCAATATCAACTATCTCTAAGAGAAAGTCGATAGATTATGTAGGTTCCCGTGAGAATGAAACAAGCCCTTTAAGAGGAACTTGAGTAGCTTGGGAAGTTTAGTGCGATCGTCCTTTGGGTCCTTGACGCCTTGTCTTCAATACCGGTGTTACCTTAGTAACAACCAATAGCATATGTATTGAACCCGGTTTACGCCCTAATGTTGAATTATTGGAGGCTAATTTGACCGAATTGAAAAGATCAAAAGCAGTTGAAGTACATTATTAGGCAAATAAAGGGAATTTGAATTTAACGTTCCTTCCGTCATTTCATAAACTTTAACTTTTCCCATGAGTCCCAATCGTCCCAACACGATTATACAAAGGATATGACTCGACTTAGCAACTTATGCAAGCAACTAGATAATTGAACTAAGGGTTTTAGGGTGATAACAATAATGCACTAAAAGTGAGTGCATACAAGGTAGGCTAAGGCGATTTTGGTGTACATTTGGGGTGGGGTGTAAACAATGCTCTTCATTGATATTCGGAAAACCGAAACATCACGAGAACCGCGAAAAGGATAGGCTCGAGGAGTTAACTAGGGTATCGTGTACTAAAGATGAGTACAACGCAAGGTGTGGGGAATTACTCAACCGATGTGGAAGAAGTAATTATATTACGGGTATCAAACAAGGGTTATCCTAATGCCTCTTATCATTTAGTTATTCCTAACTACACAAGTGTAGTCTTACTAGCGATCTCGGGATGCATCGGAAAAACAAGTTCTAGAATCTAATATACTACCGGTTCACACTAAGCATCAAAGATAAATGCTTTAATTCCTACTAATCTAAGTGGCGATCCTCACATTTTGGGTGGAATTTAAGTGGTAAAGGGTTTTTTTGTGCTAGTCATATAACTTCCTATCCGTGAGACGCTTTATTAAGACTAATGGCCCACTCCTATATGTCATGAAAATTTTAAATTTGGTGCCAAAATTACCCTAACCGACATTTTCTCATGGTTTATTACACAAATGCAATTGGACAAAGCAAATAATCAAGGATAAACATAGTTTCAAAGTTCTGTTTTATTTTCCTCCCTAAACTTAAACCGAACATTGTCCCAATGTTCCCCGAAAGTATCAAAGTTATGATAATGGAAGGTAATAAAAGATGAAAGAAACTAGTACTCCCCGATTAGCTCGGTAGGATCCGTGTAAAGTGGTGGTTACATCTTTCTTCAAAAAAGAACGTTTGCGTGAAAATCTCCTTCTCATCTTATGTATCTCCTTCTTGATAAATTAAACTGCACACTTGAAGAAAACAAACGAAACCTTCGCGTAAAATCGTGGTAATAATATATATAAGACTCTACTAAACTAGGATATAATGCTTGTGGAATGGATGTTTACAACTTCGGAAAATTAAGACACGGAAAATTCCAAAACAATTTATGAGTAGCTCGTAAAACGAGAAAAAGTAATCGATTGTTTTGCTCCTTCACGACGCGCGTCAGTTGCGTTCTGACAAAAGCGGTATGCGATTTTCGGAAACAATTCGGAAAATTTACATCTTTAGAATCTGAAAAATTTCTGCAAAGCATCCATTATGACTCGATACAAGCATTTGACTCGAACAAACACACATGTATATCTTTTAATTAATTGAAATTCTCATGTTTACGTTTCTTTTGAAAACGTGTAATTTTCTGCAAAGCATCCATTATGACTCGATACAAGCATTTGACTCGAACAAACACATGTATATCTTTTAATTAATTGAAATTCTCATGTTTACGTTTCTTTTGAAAACATGTGTAATCCTCCTACACTTATCCTTTATGTAAAATACCTTTATATGTAATTAAGGCGAGGTTAAAACAAAATAAAGCATTTTACAAATTTAAACATGAGAATAAGCAATCAATAAAAGATATATGACACAAACAAGCAAACAATTAAGCATGGGTTGCCTCCCACTAAGCGCTTTTCTTTATTTATGAGTCTTGTAGCTAGACTCGTAGTCATGCCCTACGCATCGATATAAGTAAGCATATCCTTAACAATGTCATAAGGATCAAACTTATCATTTAAGTTTCTAGTAGTACGTTTGGTTCGATATGCCTTTTCAAACTTCTCTCCATCGGGATCATAGATTGTTATCCTAATGTGCCACTCTCCATTACCATCACTAGGCGGTCTATCCCAATCCCATTTATGTTTAGTCTTATCGCTCTCAACTTTCCACTTATTCATGACAAGGTTGACGGGCAAGCTTCCTTGAACTCGGTCATCTTCCTAAACACTAAAGCGTCCTCGAGCAGTGTTTACTTCCATGTCCCTAGCCATTTATTTTCATGGAAAGTTGCTTTACTAGCAAATGTTTCATCTAGGTAGAAAGGTCGTTGGGGACCTATGAAGTTCTTATCTAACCAAGGTCCATATCTAGATGGCATTCTATCCAACCTAATCTCATGTGGGATTTCCTCTTCTTTGTAGTGCGTATGCTTTTTGACATCGTAAATTGACCTAGCACTCCCCTCTCCTACCACTATTTTGGACATCTTATAATCAATGATGGCACTAGCGGTAGCTAAGAATCCCCTTCTTACTAGCAAGGGGCATGTCGGGTCCTTTTTCATGTCTAGCACATGGAAGTCGGCCAAAAGAGTTAATTCTCCTACGTGTACTACCATGTCTTTTATTATCCCTACCGGATATGCAACACTACCGTCCGCTAGACCTAAGATGGTTTTCGTTGGTTCTATCTCACCTAAGTTAAGGCTTCTATGGAGGGACAACGGAACAAGATTGATGCATGATCCTAAGTCGGCTAAAGCATCGAGAGGTTTGGAAGTTCCAAGCCTACACGAAAGAGTAAATAGCCTGGGATCGTCTAACTTCTTAGGTAGATTATTTTGCACAAAAGCGGACCCATGTTTTCCAAGTTTAAGTTCTAACTCATATTTTTCTTTTAAAGCATTATAATAAGGTGCATTAGCTAAGACTTCAAGAACCGGTTTTTCTTGATGGAGTTCCTTGTACTCCTCCTCTATATTAGGTTTGGGTTCTAGGTTGACGGGTTTCTCAAGAGTGGGTTCTACCAATGGTGCGGGGCCTTGGTACCTCATTTTGGATTGCTTGGAACCCTTGTTGATAGCATTTACCGAGTGAACCATTGGGTGTGAGGGGCATGGATGTGCACTCTCCCATGGTGAACAAGAACATGAAGTCGATGAAATCGAACTCACTTTTGGGTTCTTTATAGTATCACTTGGGAGTGCTCCAATTTCCCGGTCATTAAAGGCTTTTAAGAGGGCATCAAGCTTGTTTGTCATCTCTCCTTGTCTTCGCTTAAAATCGGCTTCAAGCTTAGTCAATCGAGTTTCTTGAGATGACATGAATCTAGATGCAATTGCCTCTAGATTAGTGGGGTTCCCGGTGCTTGGAGGATTAAACCTATTAGGTGGACTAGATAAGCTTTGGGGTGTGCTTGAGTTTTGGTTCCACCTAAGATTAGGGTGACTTCTCCATGAGGGGTTGTAAGAGTTTCCTAAGTTGTTTTGTTCGGGCTTGAAAGTGTACCACTTCTCTCCCGCTCCATCGGTACGCGTAGAGGCGTAGTCCGCAAAAGCTTGTTCGGGGAGTCTTGTGCAATCACGAGTGTCATGGGGACCACTACATAACTCACAAGGCAGAGTGATTTTATTCACTTGATGTGAAGACTTAGGATTTTTGTAGGAGCTCATTAGGAATTTAACTTGATCTTCAAGTTCGAGCATCCTACGGTCGGAAGGTTGTGAGTCAATGGGAGGCAAGGAGATTTCCTTAACGGTTTTGGGCAACTCACGGGGTCATTCCAACTTCGTTGTCATAGAGAGCAAGGTCCTCTATTATACCCCATGATTCTTCCGCGGTGAGATCACTAAGTTTTCCACCGGCCGCTTGGTCAATGGATCGCTTGGTGGGAAGTTGACATGATCATAGAAGAGTTGGACTTGGAGCCAAAGATCAATGCCGTCTTGAGGACTTTATGAAGTAAGTCCTTGAATCGAGTCCATGCTTCAGAGAGATTCACCTTGACGTTGTTGGAACATCAAGATATCATTCCTAAGCTTAGTGGTTCTCCCGGTGGGAAAATTGTGCAAGGAAGCGAGAGGTGAGATCATCCCAACTTGAGATGGAGCCGGTGGAAGTCGCTCAAGCTAATTACTAGCTTGGTCCCGTAGAGAATTGGAAGAGACGCACACGTGGTCTCCCGAGTAGTAGCATCGAGGTCGATGGAATCGACAATTTTAAGGAAATCCTTAAGATGTCGATTAGATCTTGAACGAAGTCCATGGAATGCACATCCGCTTTGCACCAACCGGATGGTGTCGGATCGCAGGCCGTAGTTTGGGCTTGGTCGGAAGCTCAATGGTGTTCCTATAGCCTAGGTGGCTTGGTCTCGAGTATTCACCAAGAGTACGGCCTCTTGGCGGGTCATTTGGTGGTAGGTTGATGAATGGTGGTTGGTTATCACCTTCCATGATGAAAAGTGATGGGGTTACGAACAAAGGTCACGAAGAAGGGGATAGACTACGAGGAAGCTAAAAATGAGAAAAATTTACTTGATAGGAATCACAAAGAAACCTAACGAGGTGGACTCCTAACTAGCTATTCTATTCCCTAGCAATGACGCCAAAACTTGATACGCTTTACAGTAGCGTTGGGGTCAAAGGAACTTCCTTTTCGTCGAGCAAGTTTTTCAACACCCTGAGACAGTGAACCTAATCGTTGTAGTGTAGTATTAGGGTAAGCCACGGAATTGATATCGCTCTCAGGGAATAGGAATGCTAGTGAGAAGTTACTACGCTAAGGTTGGGGTTGAGGAAGATTAATTTTTATCTTTTTATGTTTTTTAGGAAATGGAAAGGTACGAATCTCGGGGTTTGGATTTGGGAGGTTGGTATTTCTACCGATTACTCTTTTTGTCTAATTATCTAATTAACTAAGGTGAGGGTAGTCTATGTCTAATTATTGTGTGCTCGTATGATTGTTTAAAGATGTGTTTACTTAGGTTTTATTACTCCTTAATTATCTCCTATTGATGGTTGAATTGTCACGTCTTTATTCTTAATCGCGTTGTGTGTCTAAGGTCGTAGGGTATGCGTTTATCCCTAACTCTTTGAAACTACCAAAGGTTATCGCCTACAAAGTCTCTAGGATTTATAAACTTTAACTCTAAGGTACTCTTCGGATGGTTTAGCCTACAACAACTCTAGGTGTTATAAACTAAAGTTCACAAAGATTAATCAAGCATTAACTACACAACGGATGACTTATCGCATTACTAGATCATTAACAATTAAGATAAGAGACAACCAATCAATATTTAATAATTAAGTTTCATATTCCCTAAGCAAACACACAAGTAAATTAGCCGGACATGGAGAACATGCAAGCATACACACAAGTAACTGAAGACATAATTAAATTGATGAAGTAAAACACTTATCTTGATGTAAGATAGGGTTTAGAACCCTAAAATACTATACAAGACAGCCTTGGTTCGGTTTAGGTTTTTAATCCAAAAGACTACACTCTAAAAACTAAAAAATTCGGATTCTATATATAAGATTACATATGCGACGGCGTCACCCTTTGATTTGTGACGCCGTCGGGTCGCCGTTATTAGGGTTTCGTCTTGGCCACGTTAGTCTTTGACAACATCACCTTATGCTTGTGACGCCGTCCCCTTCGGTCTCCTCGACCGTCGGATCAAATCTAGGCCGTCCGAGTTGCGACGACCTACTCTTTAAAGCCCCGACACCGTCACTTGTAAATAAGCAATTTGGCTCTCGAGCCATCACAAAGTGATGCGACGGCGTCGCAGTAACACCTAACGCCGCCCCTTCGCTTTTAGCACTGAGTGTCTCGATTCTTGACTTTGGCCATTTTCTTCATATTCGCGCCTTTTCGTCCGAATAAGTGTCATTCCAGCCTTTTGCCTTCAAGATACCTAAAAAGTGAAAAGGAACGATATTAAGTAATAACGGATACAAAAGTGATCAAATAAGGGCTTAAATGACCCCTCAAAAAGGTATATTTTAAAACCTTATCAGGTTTATTCCAGTTCTAGCTCTATCTCAGTCTGCATTCTTCCCATATTCTCATTTTCCTCCTTTTTTCATCATACCTAAGGACTTCTACATTATCTAGTGGATTGTCCATGGGTAGATCCCTCCGGCTCTGGCGGGATCGTGGGAACGAATACCTAACCTAACCATCCTTATAACACCATGCATAAAGTAAATTGGTCGGTCTTTTAATATTGTTCATTCCTTCTTGAAACCAATTGAAAAATCATTTGGAAAATCAATCAAGGTACTTGTGATATAATATCAAAGCATTTTATACCTTAATTGTTTTGATCATTTAGAAATGCCCCTCAACACGTGCATAGCATCTTGAAATTGTTTAGTACATGGAGGCAAGAGTTCTTTGAAATAATTTCTTGATCACAATTTCCTTAGAAAAGCCATTTGATTTTCTTGGTAAATTCTCCCTCAAAATGTGCGTTGGTTATTTGAAATCATTTAACACATAGAGGAAAGAGTTCTTAGAAGTACTTTCACGATCATATTACCATACTGAAAACCATTATAAAATCAATCAAGGTACATTATGTTGAAACATAAAATCTTTGTACCTTGATAGTTTATTTTTTTTGAAATGCTCCCTCAATATGTGCTTCGAGATTCGAAAGCGCTTAGCACATATGGGAGAGAAAGATGCACTTTGAATCAAATCGATCATCATTTATCATTTTTCATAATTAAATCACAAATTCTCCCCCGATCAAAAATATCAAACCATTTGAGATTTTGGATCCCAAGTAATTTAATTAGGTTTAGAAAACATGCGAGAATATGTGCCTGATTTAAAAGCTCTTCTGGTTTATGGTTAAATGCTCCTCCACAATCATGTGCATTATGTATTACAAAATAGTTTGGCACATGAAGGAATGAGTACTTTAGAAACAATCACCCTTTAAAATCGATGTGAGATTTAAATCACGATCTCTCCCCCGATCAAAAATTTCAAACCACTTGAGATTTGTGATCCCAATTGATTTAAATCATTTAGAAGATTTTGGGGAAAGCCGTGGCTTGATTTAATTTTTGAAATTGACTGACGAGGACCAATTATAGACATTAAAGATTGTTAGTGTCAGGTATGATAGTTTTTAAGAGATCTTTAAGTAAAATAAAACAATTTCACAATCAAATAAGAAGTAAAAAATATCATTTTGAAAGATCTAAGAGTTTTAAAGAAAATCATACCATGACATAACATTAAATATTTAGATCACCACTTATTTAACACAAACGGACTTGATAGATGAAATATCGCTTGAAAATATTTTATTTTAAATCACTCTCCCCTCAATCGATGACCGTAGTCGATGATTGAGTGACTTAGGTTTTGATAAAATGAAGTCCGTGATTTTAAAATTAAGTCCAATTTATTTTCGAAACCAATATTTTTCCATTTTTCAAAACAATATTATTCAAAAATTGTTTAAAAATGGTGTCATTACTATTATCCCGCACAAAGATACGTTAGGTGGTGTAGAAGTCGCTTATGTTGTGTTGTTGTAGGGCTTGAAGAAAACCGTCACGATGCGGTGAGACCTCTTAAGTTGCATTTTCATGCCAACTCTCCATAGAGGTCAAATTAAGCTCCGTTTCTTCATTTGTCAACCCAAGATATAGTTACCCTTTCCTTCGGCATCCAATCATCTTCTATCGTGGGATCCGGATCGGGAACATTCTTATAACCATCTTATCTCGCACACGTTAGTCAACACAAATGAGATATATGGTGGTCGACAACACCCAAACAAAGAATCGAATAATAAAAGTCAATTCAACATATCAATCGGATCATGTAAAGGCATGGGAATAATGTGTTCATCAAACTCTAATCATATAATCCTAATAATCATATCCTAGGCACCTAGTCCTTCAACGAGATTAACATCATTTTCGATTAAGCATATAGGATAATTAGATAAGTCCGATAGATTATATAAATTTGAAAACATTCTCCCTCAATCAATGACCCTTTCTATGAAAAGTTTTAAATAAGCTGAAGTCATTGATTGGGTTTTGAAAATTTATGAAAACTTAATTCTGATTGATTTTAAAGCAACTCATTTAACCACCATTTTGTTAAAACAAATATTTTTATGAAGAATTTTAGAAAGAAAAATATTTGAGTAGGAACAGCAGTCCTTCGACATACTTTCCTCATTTTGTTTTAGGATAAGTGCACGAAATTTTTGAAAATTGGTTTAGCGCAGCACTTTCCTTCCTTGAAGAGCGGGTTGCTATCGGAAGTAATAGCAAGCCATACTTTTAAGAACGGGTTACATTCTGAAGTAACTGCAAGCCATATTTTGGGACATGTTTTGGAAAAGAATATTTACACCTCCTGCTTGAACTTCATCTATGGTCACGTGCCATTATTGAATGACATTTCTAAGACCGTAGATGTTATCGATACTGAAGACATGTCTTAGAAAAACAATATTTTGGTCTTTTCAAATTTTCCGATTTTTATAGGTTTTGTTGGTTTTATATTTTCTATTTTCTTTTGTTGGTTTTATATTTTTGAATTTGGTTTTGATAAATATTTACAAATATAGAGTACATGATATAGTTTAAGAAGATGATGATACGAGTACCGAGATAAGGATATCGAGCAAAGACGTCGTAGAAGATAGAATTCGTCATCTCTTAAACTTCCACCACCAAAGCTTCGAGGCTCCGAATAGAAGATAGAACATGAGCCTTTGAGAAAGAGAGACTTTGCGCTTCCCCCAAACCGAAAATCCATTAGATGAGCAGATTCAAGCTCTATTTCAAGCTTGTCTTAGCGTGTGCAGAGAAGCACACCATTATCATAAATCCTACGCTCCTTTTAAGAACGATAGTCGAGATTCTTCGCTCGGGTTATATCATCAAAAGGAACAAAGAACGATCATCCCACACATAAATAACTCTTCTCAAATTTCATTCCATCAAGTCGAAGCTATCCATACCAAAAGTTGTCAAGATACCACTTTCCCCAAGTAGATGAATTGATGCGATCGGTCTCTTAGACTAGAGCTCACGAACCCGAATACACATATACCGAAGACATAGAGGCTTATACCATCAAGTAGCAGATTAAGTCCGATAGCCAAAGAATAACCTTGATGTATACTTTTCTCTCCCGATGATAGTGTATGAAGCTCAAGAACCCGGCACCGAATGCCCAAAGAGAGAATAACCGATAACATTGAAGAAGCGGGCCGAATCATCGATTATCTCGTGGATGACTATCTCTGCGAATGTCAACTCCGAGTAAGTGATTATATCTCTAAATCACCGATTAAGCACTCAAGTGAAACAAATTGCGCCCCAATGTACACAATCTCTCTCCCCAAGATTGCGATAGCATCGAAATCATCACACACTTGTGTACCTCTTTTATCACCAAAACTAACTCTTCCATCTCTTCCACCACATAGTTGGAATAATAACACTAAACGCCATGAGTCAAACCTTGAGTTTCTCTGTAATGAAATTTTTCTTCCCGTGATATCTTCAATCACTTAGAAGTATTAAGTTCATCAAGTTTACTCGCTTAAATGTGTGTCTCCTTCCCCTTGTTGGTTTTGATACTTGAATCAAGAACTCATAATAAGCCCAAATACTTGAAATCATTGAGAAGAATACTTAGAAGTCTTTGTGAGAATCAACTTGTCAAGTAGAATGTGAGCAAGTCTAATTAGGGATTAAATATGACTTATCACTCTCCCCAATTAGTGCTCTCCCTAAACCAACCATCATTTGATAAATGCCTGATTAAGAAAAGTCTTTAGATAATCAAATTCAACTCGCCTTTAGTCTTCTAACATGCAGAAAATGTAGAGCAGTTGTAGACTCGACCTTCTTCAAGATTGTCCGTTTGGGGATCGAAAGTTAACATCTTCAACTCACAAAATGCATTCCTCGTTAACTTACATAAAGCAAATCCCTTAACTCAAATCCCTCCCAATCAAACAAGAACGAAAGATGTTCATCAAGGAAATCGACCCATAATGGAAGCACTTTGTCATTAATCATATCGACTTGAAGATGTCCACCAACGGCTCTTAGAAGAAACTCCATGTAAAGATGACTCGATAAGAAGAAGCTCGGTTCTTACATGAGTTAGGAGCCGTATGACCATATATACTTAGATATAACTCAACATGCAGAGTTATCATACTTATTATCCCCCTCAAGAATTGCATACGGAGATGCCATTCTTGATTAAACAAGTGAGATCATCCTAATGTATTCTATTCACACTTCTCCTCTGCAAAAACTGCATATGATGTCGCCATCGCCATTATAATTGAGCAAGTGGAATAAGAGTACTAGCAACGATAGTCCGGTTCACTTTACAGCTGAAAGCGCATGGAAAAAGCATGAAGCATGTTGATGAGAATGGTCATAATAAGAAGATTTCTCTTCTTCAGAAGATAAAGCTCACTGAAGCGTACACTTTTCTTTTCTTTGGAGTACGAGGCTTGAACTGTTGTGTTCAAACGTCATAAGAAGATTTATCTTCTTCGAAGATAATGCGATCAAACGCATACATTTCTTTCCTTTAGAGTACGAGGCTTGAAGCTGTTGTGTGCAAACGTCATAATCTCTCTTTTCATCTACTCTTGGCAAACTTATAATCAACCCCATTATCATTCAAGAGGCTCTTTGTCGTTATAGTGATGGAGAAAACCCAATATGATGAATTAGACCTTGAAGTAAACTACCCCGAACTCGTGACTTAAACTTGCATATATGAAACAAAGAGAGGTGCCGATTTCCATTAGAATCTCTAAGTACTCTAAGTACACTATACTCTTCAACCAACCAACCATCAAGTATAAGACGACATCACCTCTTGAAAATCCACAATTGAATGTGACATCGAGCACTACAACGTAACTCCTTAAAGTGATAGTTATTTTGTGGTGGTAAGAGCCCGATTCCCCCAAGTGGTAAAAGAAAAGGAAAAAGTCACCCAACAATAACTAGATTTCCAAGTCTTTGTTTTTTATAGTAAGCTCGAACAAGGATCTTGAAGAATCTTCATCCAACCATACCCGATACCTTCAGATACTAAGTACACTCGCCCGTGATATTTCACTTCAACCTCAAATAAATAATAGTGAATTAACCCCGTTGTCACATCTTCTGGTTAAAAGCTCAAATCTAGCCTCCTTTCACATTTTAAGTGAACTATGATGATGATTTTCATCCCGACCATGGTTAAACGCACATAACCCTGTAAACCATGTAATAACCAAACTGCCATGACGAATATCCAAACAATCACCCAATTCATGAAGTACACCTTTTATCCTTCTTCAAGTAGGAACCGTGGCACCAACATAAGATCCCGAAATACACTTTCCTTTCTCCGTGATGGTTCCATCATCACGAGATTTTACAACTCTATGGTTTAAACCGAGGAATAGTTTCTTTCGCAGGATTTTACAAAACCAAGAATAAACCATAAGATAGATCCGGAAATGCACTTAACAATTACCAGGATGTTTCCATTGTCACGGGATTTTACAAATCTATGATTTAAACCGAGAAATAGTTTCTTTCGCGAGATTTTACAAAATCAAGACTAAACCATAAACAATGTCAGCTTGAATGTGATATGACAACTTTGGTTTCAGTGAATATATTTTTTAGGGAAACATGAAGTGGTTCATCAACGGTTCATTCATCATCATCACTAACTCTTCAACAATTCTTAACCCATATGTAGAAAACTTCACAAACCATACTAAGTAGAGTAGTATACACTACTTTCCCTTGGGGGTTGACCGTATAACATCAAAGTACACTTTTCTCCCCCATGATGGTTTCAACTTTCTAAGCATCATTAACGTACACCCACCGCACGAAAAGTTCATGTCATAAGCAACCATCTTGAAAAGTCATGACCGACGCTGAAGATTCTTGAAGGATTTCGCTTAGACTGTGAAGTATCATTATTAATCAGTGGTATCGAATTGCTGATCACATCTCACCCATTCAAACCCTTTAGAAAACACATCATTCACGAATTATGTCGGCAATTGCTGTGACCATTTGGTGAAGTAACTCCGATATACCAAACTTGAACATGACTTAAAATTCCCCAGAGTTGTTACTTAAACTTGCACTAATCCTTGTGAAAAAGAAACGGTGTACCCAATGTACAAATCCTCTTGACGTATCATCAACTGGGTGAGACACCGAAGTGATAGCTACGTTGTGGGTTAAGCGAGAAAGAATCACAACTGTAACTAAATAGCAAAGTTTGTATCACACTCTATAAATGCCCAAACAAGTCATCTTCGCGAAAGGGTAGAAAGAAAGAAGATGAAATAAGTAAACGTGCCCGGAAAAACCTCACTTCAAATCCGAATAAGAAATATCGTCCAACCAACCCCGTAGTCAACTTTGTTCAACCATCAATTCAAGCCGTGAAATAATATTTTCCGTGAAAATGTATAAACCAAGGTATCTAACCGTGTAACACAACAACATCATCATCAACTTGTATCAAGTCTCTTTGAACAATAAAAGCTCATCATCAACTCTTATTATCACAAGTCTCATCTCATAAGTCTCAATCTTGAGAATCTCATCCGACCCATTCATGTGTAAGGCTCAAACATGGTTACATGAAATACTTGAGGCCCTTTCAATGAAAATTAATCCAATCATCCGTGTTATAGCCCATGATAATCCAAGTCCAAACACCCCACATTCAATTCCAAGACCGGTCCAATTAACAATTCACCCCATGATCTAACATTACTTGAGGTCAATATTATCCGTACATGACACGCAATTACCATGTAGCCGTCAAACGTACAAATTCAAAAATAATACTTTCGTGATATGTGCGTTGAATGAGACCCAAGACAAACCAATCAATGATATATCAAATTGTGGTATTTTAACACTTAACTGTTAATACCCATGAAAAATTTGTGTCCCATTCAAATGGTATAACCTCACGAGCCAAGTCCAAATACCAAAATATCCAATCACATCCCATTACAATACAAATCATACAATTTGTAACAATATCTAAGATAGTATCCGGGAGGTCCATGAACGAATTAACTCCCAAAGCCCACTTTCCCATAGTCACCATTCGTCCAAGAGATCCATCCCATTAATCACGGCCCATGAACATATATCAACGCGGTTACCAAAGCCCATCGATGATTAATACTTACCCTAATGTTAAGAGTTATAAACGATATCACTCACTTAAATAACCCTAATATTTCTCATCATAAGTCCGCCCCACTCTTCCACTTCCGTAATCTCATTCTCATTCTAAATCATTTCTCAAAATACAAGCGTACCACGAGCATCTTACTCTCATCATATTAACAAGAAGATTTGGAGTTACATGATTCTAGGATGGGTCTCAAATATAAAAACATATTATAACACAACCTCCCACCTCGAATGAGGGAGCCACAGGGTTGGCTTGGACCCTTTTCGAATCAATATTGTGACAGCATGTAGGTATACTTTAATCCTTCAGATTATTGTATCGTGTGTAGATGAAGCATTTTTTATGATTTGAATGAAACGTTTTTGTGATTTATGTGACTTACGAATAATCAAAAAAACAAAGGTAACATAATTGTTATTTTTCCTTTTTGTTGATATTCGGATGTTTGGCAAACATTTAAGATCAATGATGACTTGTTCTTTTGTGTATAGATCTTATAAGATTAATGAGTTCAATGAACCACACACAATAGATACATGGCTGAGATCGTCCTTGTTTTGATTTATATTTTGTAATACCCGAATGGAAAGAGAGTTTGAGATATAAATATCTTGGACTTTCTTTCAAGTATTCGAACAGTCAATATGAAGGCATGAATCTTCAAAAATAGGATCGATGATGGGTTATTGTTGTGTAAATGATATCTAAGATCAAATATGAGTTGAAAAGACACACGACAAGACTGAGATCTTGGAAACAATTTGACTTTAATTAGTTTGTATTTGTGTCTCGTAGCTTGATGTCGAATGGTGTAGAAATTAGATGATAGACTGTTGGTATGTATAGTGATGAGGTTTGTAATGATATATGGCATGTTGTTTGATGTTTGATGTGTTGATGATTGTTGTAGTCCTTTGTACATCTTCGTTAATACACACAAACCGCTTGTTTATGGGTCAAAATGCATAGATAAACCACTTCTAGAATTGACAAACGCACCATGCCCTTTTCATTCAAAATGGTTTAATCAAATTGCATTTGACATTTAGCCTTTAAAGTACAAATCGCTTCATTTAAGGGTTTGACAAATCGCTTTAGATCTTGTAGTTTATACAAATCGCTTCATTTTCTTATCAAGTTGCTTTTGATTTAACATTAACAAGTCGCTCATTTAACCATTTCATGACAAACTTCTTTTAGACACAAGTCGCTTTAAATAAAGTGACAAACCGCTTACGCTTTTAAGTTATCAAATAGCTTTCAAAAAAATTTAGACAACTCACGCTTGACATTAATAGACAAATCGCCACTGCTCAATGAATCGACAAAATATGGACAAATCGCCATTGCTCAATGAATCTGGACAAAATATGGACAAATCGCTCAAAAGCAATATGACACAAATCGCCTTTGACTTTTTTAAAAAGTCAACAAACCTCAATAGGTTCATTGAATCTGGACAGTTTTGACAAACCTCTAAGAAAAACTTGACCACAAACCGCATTTTGGAACCTACCAGCAGCAGAACATAATTCTAATATGCAGACCCAAAAATCATTAACAACCATCGACAAGTCGCTTAGGTCAACAAAAATCAAATAACTTCTTCAAAATAGATTCAAAACCGGTTTCATGACTTAAAAACAAGATATGGACCACGATCGCTTTAATAACATGTTAAAAGCGCTTTAAACATACACTAAAACCATATCAACAAGCTTCAAACAATATTAATATCGCATCAAACCGCATCCAAGCATCATAATATCACGCCAAATCGCATACAAGAACCGAACAAACCTCATACAAAACCGCTGAAAACCATACGAATCACCAAAACAACAAAACCTTGGCTCGATACCATTTGTAGGATCGTATATTATGTTGTTTAGATGATTCGGTGGTCTAGGTAGATGATTAAACAATATAGCCATGTTAGAGATGAAGAGAAGAGAGGTGTTTTCTAGAGAGAAATAACAAATGGTAAGGTTAGATTAATGAAAGCACCACCCTTCCTTGTAGGAAGGGTATTTATAGTTACAAACTAAACGACCTCCGACGGCTGTGGATCGTATACGATGGGTAAAGACCCGTCCTTCCTCCACGGTGTTACTCTAAACTATTCTACGCCATCGACTAACTAATTAACTACTAAATAAAGTAAACAACAACAAGTCTACGAGCTAACATATGCTAGACCATTATTGGGGACCGACACTTTCACATGGAATTTCTAATTCCTAACAACGTTCATGTTTTATCACCTCCTCGAACATTTCGATGAGGTCAACAAACCTAAAAAACCGTGAGCTTAAGGATTCAAGAGGTGTCCTAGTCTTAAGCTCAACTTAGATAAATTTAGGAATCCCTAGTCATGTATTCTTCATTTTCTTAGTTTTTGGAGTTATGTACATCATTTCTCTAGTTTTATTAAATGAAAATACATGTTATATGCCATATTATCTTGAGAATATGCTATGTGCCTTGTTACATATCTCATTTTGATGTTAACATCACTTGTTACATCACCATAGTTGTCTTAAGCTTTCGATGCATGATCCTCGCTTGTTTAGACGGATCCCTCCAAAGAGGGAACCGTGGATCCGTGCAACAGAAGACTTGTTTACTACTAACTTGAGTATTATTTACAAGAAATTATGCATTATATTCTTGTTTTCTAACCTTTGTTTTGTAGATTTTTAATATACACATGAAGACGTTGACACCCTTAGCTAGGGGGAGTTTCGTGTCAGAGCGATACATTGCAAAATCATTTGCAATATAATTCACATTAGGATTACATTACATGACGTCCCCTTGGAAAGTTTCAATCATCAAGGGGGAGCATATTCGTCACAAAGACGAAACCATTTGCAAACATAGATGCAATGCACTAGTTTAGTATTTTTCTTACTTGACGCCTCACAAAGGGATGGACTCGTCAAGGGGAGCTAAGTCGAGAATTCTTCTCTCACTTACTCTCTATTTTTCTATTTTTTTCTTTCACATGTTTCTATTTAAAACAAGGTGTTAGTTTCTTTTCGACGCTCTTTTGTTTCGACAAAAACAGGAGAAGAGAGTAAAACTTCAATTCAAACTTTTACAATTTTAGTTTTCCTTAAAATAATCTTATGTTTTGTCATCAACAAAATGGGAGATTGTTAATACAAATAAGCCGTAAAAACGCTTATTTATATTTTACGATCTTCTAATGTTTTGTCGATAACAAACGTAAAATCATTTTAACGAAACAAATAAAATATGTAAATGATTTGAGCCAATAGTTTACTAACACACTTACATTTTCATATAAAACAAAACATGTAATAATGCTTTTATGATTTAGTAGTGCATATGTACAACAACTAGTGTTTACATATTGGATAGATCTATACATAATTAGTATGTATTATAATGGGTAGAAGTTTAAGTATTTGACACATTGACCAAATACATTGAATGTAGTAGGTATAACCCAAAGTCCATGACCCATACCCATGGAGCATAACCCATAACCCATTGCATGACATCATGCATAAGTCATAATGGGTATTATCCATGACCCATGGAATAGATGCATTGCACCTACTAGATACATTGTATCTACTTGGATACCCATGGTCCAAAGTCAGGACGATGACCCATAACCCATGACGCATGGCCCAAAACCCATGGGCAAAAGGATCGTCCCACGGTTCCCCAATTTAATCGACGGATCCTCAAGTAAGGGATCCGTGGGATCCGTGGAATGCAGACTTATTTTCTTTTATAAACTGCGTGAGCCATTTCTTCATTTTGGGTAACCACTTCACACATACTTTCTCCTAGTATTGTAAACCTTCTAACCTCATATCCAAAGGATCTTTCTATGTAGTTTGTGTTTGTTTTGTGTGATTCTCTAGGTTCCTCTTAAAGGCGAGATCACCACCTCTTGAAGTCGAGCAAGCTCAAGTCCATGAGTTGCCATGCTTCGTCATCATCAAGACTATTGAAGTTCTCTTGGTGATAGTTCTTTCTTCTCTCTAGAAGTGTTGTGTCAAAGGCATTAGTGAAGGATGCCAAATAGAGTCAAGACGAAGGCATTAGTGAAAGGTGCTTAACGTCCGTGTCATAAGCATTAGTGAAGGATGCCAAAAGAGTCAAGACGAAGGCATTAGTGAAAGGGGATGAACGTCCGTGTCAAAGGCATTAGTGAAGGGTGCCTAGAAGTCAAGTCAAGAGGCATTAGTGAAAGATGCCAAGGGTGTACAATCGATATGGTGTATCGATGTACAAATAGAGATAGGTTGTATCCAAGGATATTGATATCCTTGGTGATGTTGTAATAAGGAGTGGGTCTCCTTTGGGATAGGTGTTGTGTAGTGTTGGGTAGTAGTTCCTCCTTTGTAATGGAACTTGGTATCTAGCCTTGTACCGGATAAAGTGTAGGCGACGTTGTAATAGGTGTGGTTCTACCTTGTGGAAGAACCCGGTGTCTAGCCTTGTACCGGAAAAAGAGTAGGCAACGTTGTGAAGGTGATAACATCAAATAGTCCTGAATATTAAGTGTCAATTTCCCCCGATAATTCTCATATTTTATATCTTTTACATGGATTTTCGCTTGTTTTCCTCTATATTTCACTTTCGTGTAAATTACGAGCATTCGAGCTAAAGAGACGTGGATTTGGAGAATTTATTGAAGATATATCATAGTATGCTCATTTTGAAGAAGTTACTGGCGTAACTCCTCTCTCACATTACGCCAGAATCAAGCGTGGCTCGTAAAACCAACTCAATCAAGATTACGTGTAACTCTCTCCAAGATTACGACGTAACCAACTAGGTCGTAATTCATCGCCCCGCTTATGGCGTAACCAGAATTATTGAAGATACGGCGAACTCCGTAATTCATCGCAAGCTACGCCGTAACTACTTGCCTCAATTACGGCATAATCAGGAATTATTGAAGATATGGGCGAACTCCTTCCGAGTTACGCCGTAACAAAGATTTCAAAGGCAAAATACGAAGAATTGGATGTTACAACAGAACTCTTAACATTAGTTACGCCAGTAACGGATCTAGCCTATAAATACCCCTCAAATTCTAGCATTTCAAAGCATCCCATTTCACACAACACCAAGTGAACGTGAGTAGAAGTCAAGGCAGATCCAGAGGAGCATACGGGCTATCTCCAAGGAGAAATCACTCCCTACGATAAGCATTAGCATTTTATCTTTCTTTACTTTCAATTCATGTATTTCGTAATGTTAAACATTGAACCGATTGTTTTAGTTAATATGAGCTGCTAAGCACCTCTGGTCTGGTCTAGTTATGATTCCTTAATTGTTTTGTTTATGTTTACATTGCTTCCGTATAATTATTTCTAATTGTATGCATGCATAGTTTGTTGGTAGCTACCCTTGTTTGGTAGTTTGAATGGCGGTAGTGGCTAGTTACTTAGGAGATATGACCAATCGACCCTAAGTAGGTAGACCGAGTGGGAAGGGTAAGATGTGACCAACCGACGACCCTTTCGCTTGTGCGATATGACCAACCGATCACGTACCGCTTGGATGAACTTAAGTCTGGGATGAGTGTTTAAGATGCTAGCGCCCGGCACTCATTGTTACAAATCTAACATGTAGCGGTAATTAATGACTTGGCTAGAGGACTAAGAACAACTAGACTTATGACGGGTCACCTGATTTCTCCAGGGGACCCTCTGCTGTTAGGTTAGGACGATTTGACCAAATGTTGTCCTAGTGACTTTGACCGCACCTGAAGTAATTGGTAGTAATTAAACGTAAACATAACTAGTTAGGATGAATAACTAGGTTAGCACCCCTTTCCTCTATTGATCACAACCCTCACCTTTATTTGCTTTAGTAGTTAATTAGTTAATTCAATATCAAAATCATATTAAAATCTATGACACATAGACTTAGTTTAAATCCGCACACATGACTCTTGGGACGACCTCGGTTTTACCGAATACTACACTACACACGACCGGATTTACTGCCCGTTAGTGCATTAGGGTAGACCATAGGTTAACGAGAACTTATAAATATTAAAACCTAGTCAGTAAAACCTGCATCATAAGGCTTCTCCGCCATAAGGAGTTGTGTTGTGTAGTGATTACGAACTCTCGAGTAGGTGACTCGAGGAGTGGAGTAGGGCAAGGAAGGTGTCCTTATAGCCGAACCACTATAAATACTTGTATCGTGGTTTTGTGTTTCTTACTCTTCACCTTTACATTACATACTTACATATCTATCTATCAACGCAACATACACATCTAAATAGATTGACATAAGTCGATCTAAATATTTTAAACGAAGATTTAATCCAGAAACTATTCAACCCCCTTCTAGTTTTTCACATGTTCAAAAATTTTGCCAATAATTTTGTAACAAATGATTCTGCTAATAATTGATGTTTGATTGGCAAAATTTGAAACTTCGTTTTTTTTTTTTTTTTTTTTTTTTTTTTTTTTGCAACAAATATTTACGAGAAAGTCGTTGCTAAAATGAGAGAGAATATTCCCACCAAATATTGAAACGATAGCAAAGGATTTAGCAACTAAAATCTTTGCTAACCGAGGATTTCATTTTGTTGAATTTCATTGCTATATTCATTGAATGTGTCAATTTAGCAACGACTTATTGGTTGTTGCAAATTTTCGTTGCTATTGGCATTTTTCTAGTAGTACTTAAACATATATGTAATGGGTGAGATGTGAGATTTCACCCATATCTGTTGTACTTAAAACATTTACCGGAGAAACCATTTATTCAAAAAAACCGACAATTACAAATATTATGGTTAAAAGAGATCATTTTTCTACAGTTGGTTGTAAGAAACAATTCATTTAATAAGAAAACAAGTGTTAGTTGTGTATCCATATTTATACGAGATTGTTTCACCTTTTTCCGGATTATCATCTAATGAGAATCATTCATGAGTAATATTGTAGAGCAAACACAATCATAACGGCATAACGTCGTTAGAGCAAGAAATATCGCCGCTTATGGCGTTATACCATTGTAGGATCCGTGTTATTTAGGCGTTAGTCCTCAATGTTGAGCAAGCAACGCGTTAAAAAAATTCATTTCACCCCTAAACCATTTCAAATAAATATTTACTTACACCCCCCTCAACCTATTCAAATTCAAATTTAAATTATCTTGGTCAATTACAGGCGGGATAAATTCAAATTCAAATTTGAAATTTAAAAATCAAATATGAGCGGATTTATTCAAACTCAAAATCAACTTTGTTTATATATACAACTCTACCAGAGTTGTTTAGAACACACAACACACACAAGTTACACACACAACTCGGACACACAAAAATGTCTCGCAAAGATTTTTCTCACAAATTTCCAAGTCCGGAAAAGTTTGGGAAACAAGCTTTTCACCACTGATTTTCTCCAACTAGCTTTCCACCGAACTTGAAGTTACTCAACACCACCGAAAATGTCTTCCGGTGGGTTTTGAAAACATCCCATACCTCCCAATTGTTCCAACTCCACCGTGACAGTCCACGGTGGATCTTCAAACCACCCCAATGAGTTAAGTGAGGCTTCCTCCCAAGAACTAGAACAAGATGAAGAAACGGTAGGGAGATTATGGAAGAAGCAGACGCGTGAAGAAGTTGCTCGCCGTGAGCAAGAAGCACGGAAGCTCAAGACCTCAAGACAACTACTTGACATAATGGAGCGTCGGCTCTTTAATGGGAGTTTGATTCCCTTCAAGTTCCGAGGTTGGGTCTCGGATGATTCGCTTTTTTAAGTTTTAGTAGTTTTATTTTCATCAAGATGTGTTGTATCTTTAATGTTTAATGTAATTCGTGTTTAACGCTTAATGTACTTTGTGTTTTAATGTTAAATGTGATATGTTTTTAATAAATGAAGTGTTTGTTTTAGTTTAGGGTTGAAATTGAAAATATGAAATGTTATTGATGTTATTGGGATGTTATTGTTGTGGGTGTTTTTGGGGATGTTAAGGTGAAATGTTAAAAGGCGATACCGACGCGTGGAAAGTGTTATTTTATAACTCGAGTTATTGTTGTGATTGCTCTAATGAAATCATTTGCTTAGAAACAACCTAAACTTTAGGGTTAGTTTTAGCAAAACCTTTTTATTTTACCAAACTGAGGCCCATCATTTCTCATGTGTTACATTTTAAATAATCTTATATCTTTTTTACGAGAAGTGATTTTCACATTTTCATTGATTGATCGACACACTCAAATTACGAGTGTTTTGATATTATATATTTTTGGGTGAAAATAAATAAAATGATATGAAAGTATAAATGTTAAAACACTCATAATTTGAGTGTGCCAATCAATTATAGGAATGTGCAAATCATTTTCCTTTTTTTATAAATCATATGTCCTCACAAAAGGGAGCTAAGATACAAACATCACTAGATAGACACAAAGTGGCTAGTTAAATGGTCGGAAACAATTCCGATGATACGCCAGTTAAGCCGCGTATAGTCAAAGACTCGCTCTCCCCAATTAATATGAATAGGTAAATCTCATGCGTTTACCAGTTCACATATACTATTCTGCGGCAAAATATATTAGAAGGCTAAAACGATGCTAGGAGATACAAATATCAAAACACAAGCAAAAAATCTCATCTGGAACGACATTCGTCATTCCCGCCTCACAAGAGACCTAAGATCTCAAAGACACAAAACAAAATAATAAGACCTTGCAATAGAAATTACGGATCACCTACTTTAGTTTTTCATTTTGATTTGTCTGAGAATAAGGATAAAGTGATATGATTGATTAGGTGTGATATACATTCCGAAAGAACCTGAAATAAAATATATCAAACTAAGCATTATTTACATATGCATAATGTGGCACCTTGTCATAAAAGTCCTAATTTCCTTTTAAGCTTGTGCGATTTATTTTACACAAAGAACATATGGTAATTAAGACCAATTAATATGTTCTTTTAGTGGATGTTAATAGTTTCACTTTATATGATCAATTAATACTAATAGTTTACATTCACCCAATGACAACATGATTAATATACCTTTAGGTTCATATGTCTTCTTCAAAATTATGCTAATAATTACGCTTCTCATGTTTACGTGTACGATGATAAGAGACTAACACTAAGACATTTATTTGTCTTTTAAGAAAGTTGTGAGAATTAAATGTAGAAAAAGAAAGTAAAAGGAGTAGGCCCATCAGCCCATGATACAAGATAACGCCCAAAACAAATCCTTGAGCCCAACTGGGTGAGACCCAATAGAGTTCAAGCTTTAACAAGATAATAGCAATATGGCATGATGCAACTCTTTGTCTACAGCAATGTTGTAGACTTTGGGTTACAAGTTTGCAACTGTCCTGGCAACACAAGCTATAAACGAGGCAGTGGCCTATTTAGTGTCAACGAGTCTAAAAAAGGATTCGACATTCGTATGTTTAGTGTCCCCTTAATTATACTAAATATGTTCGGGTTTATGTTAGATGTGAGGTACAACTGTACAAGTTGCTAAAATAAACAGACGATCAGCAACCGATATTTTCAGCGTTATATCAGAATACCTAACAAAAAGCTAGCAATTAAACGTTTACTTTTCAGCGATTTATGCATATGTTTTAGATAAATGTTTTAACTGATGATCTATATAATAAATTTTCGAAAAGTCATGTTTAGTAAAGAGGTAAAACTGTAGCTTGAGCTCGGTAACCCAAAATTCCGAAAGAGCATAAAGACCAAACCAAGATCATTATGGAGTCTAGCAGCACAACTAAAAATCTAATAAAAGAATTTTATTATAAATAATGTACACAATTTCTTTTTACCGAATCGATCAAATAATGTAATGTACATGAATAAATAATCTTAAATAAGGTAGCTCTTCCTCACAACCCGGTGATGAACGGAACCTCAGTAGCTCGTAACCAGCCCCGACCTGTGATAAGTCTTTCAACGGTGAATTGTGACGCTTCACTCGGGGTTTCTATTATATGATATCCAGGCCATTTGACCCGATTTTGGGTTGCTGCACCAGGCCCAAAGTTCTCATATTCGCCAAAATACAATGTGCTAAACGCGAAGTCGCTACTTCCCCATGGTGACCATCCTTGTGGATCGACGTGAGTATCAATGAACGTTTTCATGTAAACGGTCCTAGAATATTCTTGCCAGGGCCTGCCCAAATAAGTCTGGACTGAGCCAACCACAGGTTTTAGGTCTGGTGCAGCCATTACACGGAATTATGAATTGAAATTCCGTGTTTTGAAATGGATCACCACGACCTTGAGCTGTTATCATATTGGCTTGCCCAAGCAACGGTTTTCTTGCCAAAATCATACAGTTTTGAAATACAACCGCTGCGTTACCAAATATGAAATCAATGGTACCATAAACATAACAAAGTTTGTAAATTGCCTTTGAGCTAGGACAAAGAGTGTGTCTTGATAGCCTTCAAAACTACAAGCATAGTAAACCGATAAATCAGACGCTGAGCGAAGCGCCACTGCTTGGTTCTTTTCCGGCCTGCAGTGTTTCTGAATGTTATGCCTCGAGCAATGAATCCGGTCCCATCGACACCTTGATATAGTTAAACCATAAAAACTCGAATTACTTCAAAGTAGATCAAGAAAACATTTAGAAAAAACTAGTCTTCTTGCTAGTTTCTTTTATAAAGATAGTAAAATATAAAAAATTCTTACCTACGGTTGCCGAGCTATATGTCGTGATACCATCTGCGACACTTCGGTCTCCGGTAATAATCGTGTACCTCGGTCCATCACCTAGAAACATGATGTTATTAAGATCATTTTCAATCTCAATGTTCTCTTTATAAACACCTCTTTTTATATGAATAATAAACCTCCCATTTCCACGGTTAATACTCGCAGCATGATCAAGAGCTGATTGTATTGTTAGGAACTTGCTCCCTTTCGCTTGAGACACGGTCACATTCACCCTCGAGTAAATAGAACTTGACTGCAACAGTTTTCGATCTTTCTTTGTAACCCATTCTGGAAAATCCTCCATTTTATTAGATTCTTGTGTTTGGTTCAAGAAAAAATGATTGATAGCCAAATTATTGCTTATCATCTCACTCAAGTTACTAGTCTTGATAGGAGACACAAAACTTGTCAAATTTAAATCGCCCGAGCCAGAGAAACAAGTTTGAGATTAGTCAACGAGGCGCTGAGCCACGTTTGAGCATCAATAGCGGAAATCTTATTATGTTTGATGCCTAATAGGGTTTGGTTAAGTTGTAGAATGGTGTTGTTTACGAGTTTGTAGCAATCTTTCCAAACTTCTTTTTTACGTTTGCTATGACACAATGTCTCAAGGCCATTGGCGCGACTTTGAGTATGATGTGCCAGGCCAAAGCGGCTTCTAAAGATAGTAATCGAAATCAGTTCTATTTCGTGGCATGCGAGGCTTGCCACGGCCTAGAATATACATGCAATGCTTGGGGTGAGGAGTCGTTTGACACCACGAGTTGATGTCCTCCGTGACTCCCTATTCATATGAGTTAAAATGAAGAATATACACAAAAGAGCGAAAATTGATAACAAAACATCAAGAAAATTTTAATACGACCCATTGTATGATGAATTTTATTACGTTGTTTGTGTTTTGAATTTTTACATCATGTAATAACGTATTAATTTTATACAGTAGTAAGCTATGAAAATTGTAATACAAGTTTAGTGAAAGTTGACATTTAAATGTAACGCTACGAATGAGTGTAGCTACATGATCTTCGTTATACGCATTGAGCTGCCATTACACTGTCATATAATCAGTAGAATATGATAGAATAAATGTTGCTATAAAGTATCTTTCGATTATTGTAAACTATCTTTTCATTTAACGTACAAAACTTGTTTAACAATGTCCTAAAGTATCTTTAAGATATGCTTTTTAAGTAGCGCTTTTATATGTAGAATAATATAGTATTGTCTTAGTCCACAATTTTGTCCTAAAGTATTTTGCTCTATAAAATAGATTGTTTAAGTACCATTGTAAGTCAAACCACCCTATCAGATTACTTGTTCAAAGAAAAGTAAGTCTGTTTTGCACGAAATAGGTGAAACATTATTTGGCGATATCTTCAACTTCAACTTTTTTTGCTATGTTGTAATTTATAACTAGTGTATAAATTCGAGTCGACGAAGCTATTTTCGTCGACACTCTTTATCCTTTAAAAACAAATAATTATCGGCTTAAACCCTTGTGATCATTATTTTGACCATAATTCTTAAACCGTAGTAGTTAACTAACGCCATCACCGCAATGGCGTCACAATTAAATTCAAGAAAAATATATTGAAATCAAAGCCATAGCCTCGGTGACATTCCGTAACAAGCCCTTTACTTCAAAAATGTAATTGGCTTGTCGTTAGCTTACAACTCCCAAATTGCTTAAAGTTAGTTGACGTCATCGTGTTCGTGACTCATAATTAAATTCGAATAAAAGCATATCGAATTTCCGTTAGATTATATTATCCACTCGTTGCACCTAAATGCCATCAAAGTCTTGATTATTTATCAAGATAACTATCGCTTGTTTTTATTTTATTTTTTTTTACTTTTAATTTTATTCGAACTTTGCGATTTCATTCGAATCATGAAAGAGTATATTAGACGGTATTAGGTAGTTGACTCAAACCCTGTTGTAGCTTTGATCCATTAGGGTTTCATCATATAAGTATTTGTCACTCCTAATGAATGAGGGTTATTACTTTATTATTTTTACTATCAAATTTAGGAAATTTTGACTTTTAAAATTTATCAACCCTAACTAGGGTTTCAAAAACAAACGATTTTAAAAATTGTATGGTTAAGTGACAAGAAACCTTAACTCACCTTTTGATGAATTAAGAAAATTTTAATTATGGAATTTTGATGCAAAGTTTTATTTCCTAAACGCATGTTGTGATTTAAATAATTAAAATCGTTTTCATATTTGAAGTCCCAAGTTCCAAAACAAGTAAAACTGAACTTACATTAGTTTGTGAATACCTACTGCTTGGTCATCAAGATTTCTGTTAGTCATATTTATGATCCCTACCTAGCTGGGTTCATAAAATCGATTTTCACGAGGTTAAGGCAAACCTTGATATGTTTCTTGTTACCCGAGCTATCTTGTTTACCACATGATTTAACTTGATAACATAAAATTTCCAAAAATAGTTTTAACATATTATTAGCAAACTTTACACTTTTTTAAAAATACCTAAAACCCTAAATCAAACTCACCCCTTTCTCATTTTGAGACGGTCGGCCGACCACCCTAACCCATAAGGGTTTGTAGTTTGCCTTTTATGTACTTATATATTTCCCGGATAAATATATACGTGTTGGATGATTACCGTTTTACCCTTTTATGAGAATATTCTCATATTCTCATTTGCTCATCATTCTATTTCATTTCAGTATCTCTTCTTATTACTAACTTGCATGTTATGTTTAGTGTGCACGGTGTGACCCATTAGCATTTCTATAAGTACCATTTGTGAAAAACGTTTTTCTTTGCACACAAATCCTTTCAGTATTAAGGTACAACCAGAAAGTGCATGAATAGATACGTTGACCATAGTAAATGTAAACATTTTCATAAGAGCACTCGGTACCGTAATATGTTAACGCTGAAAAGTGCCGCCACATAAAAAGTACCGCCACGTCAGCGCCACGTCATTTCAACACCAAACCATTTAACACCAAAAAATCACTTTTTATCATAACAACAAATAACACCACATTTTTGGAACCCACATTTTAAAAATTACAATTTACAAATTATACAATCAACAATTTCATTCATTAAACAATCTAATACTTTATTAATAAAATTAAACATTACAATACAAATTAAAAACGTTACAAATAAAAAAAATAAGCCTAAAAAATTACGAAAAAAAGTAAGAAGTGAAAAAACCACTATGAGTACATAAAAAAAAGTTACGGCAATAAAAATACAATAAGTAAATAAAATAAAACTATTTGGTTGGGGGTGGAAAATTATATTTTTCGGCGATTTTCTTCTTCTCCATTTCGATCCAAAACGCAGCGGCAGGATCCACCTCCCTTGTGTTAAGACCGAGAAATTTAAATTCTTCCAAATGCATTGTTGTCCGGTCTTTTTCTAACCGCCTCGTATGCCTCTCGGGCCGCTTCCGCCTAAGTCGAGCTCGGGTGACAAAGCTTCCAATTGGCTTGACGAACTTCCCGGTGCTAGTCGTGGTATCGTATTTTGTTTTTTCCGAGGCGTGGTTTGCCGGCGGACGATGGTCGTGCATCATCACCGAATAGCTATTGGTTGCTTTCACCGAGGGCGTCTCCGTAACGTCAACCGGTTTTGTGCGTCCTATTTTGGGCACCTTTCAAAATTTCTCACGCTAGCCGTTACATTCAAATGGGGGCGGTAGTGATTTTATTTATTTTATCTTTTTGGTATAATCGTTGCACCCAGGGTGCGTTTATAACTTTTCTTTTGTCGCCGACACGTTTCAACTTGAGTTGCTATAGCAACGCAACCTTAATCTTGTAACGGGGTATGGTAACACGCCCGCCGAGCCACCTAGGCAACAACGTCGTTGGGAGGTTGTCATCTGAGTGCTCTAAGGGTGGTGGCGGTCATGATCCCATGCCTCACCATCCACCAATAATATCATTCCACCTCATTCATGCCTCTCTCATGCCTCACCATACTTTTTAGTGGCAACCATGATCCCATGCCTCTTGGTGGGGTAGCAATGGCATCGGTTTAGGCTCGGTATGCCTCATGCCGGCGGCAACATCGGCGCAAGTGGTGTGGCATGGCTCGGTTTGGAGGAGCACGACAATCTTTGCCGAATTGGTATGGAGAAGAGGGCGTGTGATTCGACCGTTGCACATTAAATAAAAAATCCCCTTATAAATATACACGTAATAACCAATTTCAATTCACATTTTATTCCAACTCTCATTCTTTTTACACAAACAAATCAACTACAACACTCTAAACAAAATGTCTTCATCCTCCTCTTCTTCATCCGAGGGACGAGTTAGTTTTTCGACGAGTCTTCCGAACTATTGTTATCCGGTAGTACCCTATCAACCTATTTTGCCGTGAACGATTCCATTGAAGACACGGCAAGCTCAAGCACTACCGAAACCCGGCAGTCTCTCACCCGCTTTTGTTTAGAAGCATTACAAACTCTAATGAATGACTATTTCGTCGAACGACCAAAGTTTCCGACCATGTTTTCTTGATAGATTTCGAATGAATAAAAGCTTGTTTTTAAGAATTGTTAGTAATGTTGAGCGAGATTTGAATGGTTTCAAGAGGGACAAGACGAGAAAAAAGGTTTCACGGCGTTACAAAATGCACATCGCCATGCGCAACTCACAACGGGTGAACCTCGGATAGATTTGATGATTATTTAAACATGGCACGAAGAACGTCAGTTAACCTTCTAATATTTATTTTTACATTCGGTTTTTTTTATAAAGTTGTCATTTTTTTTGTTTTTCTTGTTTTTTTTTTACCATTAAATATTTTGTAGGAGAATGCCTTGATCATTTTGCCATGCGATAATTGAATTATATGGTCGAGAGTTCTTACGTGGTCGACTGACCCATGACGTTGCGGTTATTCGAGGCACATGAAGAAAACATCACATTCTCGGAATACTTGGTAGCATTGATTGTACACATTTCGTTTGGTGAAATTGTCCTAGACATTTGAAAGGCCAATATAAGAGGTGATCACCAATACCGACTATTATGCTTGAAGCCGTCGCTCAAATGATTTGTGGATTTGGCATTCGTTTTTTGGTCCTCCCGGTGCAAACAACGATATCAATGTTTTGAATCAATCTCCATTGTATCTTACGGAGCGAAATGGAACGGCGCCAAACAATTCATTTTCTCTAAATTGACGGCTTTACAAACGTGGATATTATCTTACCGATGAAATCTATCCTACGTATTCAACGTTTGTTAAAGCATATAAGTATCCCATGACCAAGGAAAAGCAGTTCAAGAAGCTACAAGAGTCGCAAGAAAGGATGTCGAACGAGCTTTTGGGTGTCTTAAGGAAAATGGATGATTCTCGATCGTCCTCTCCGGGCTAGTGATTTTATTTATTATTATCTTTTTGGTATAATCGTTTTTTTTTTTTTTTTTGTATAATCGTTGCACCCAAGGGTGAGTTTTATAACTTTTCTCTTGTCGTCATATCGTTTCAACTTGAGTTGCTATAGCAACGCAACCTCAACGCCGGATAGCGGGGTATGGTAACACGGTCCGTCCGAGCCACCTAGGCAACAACGTCGTTGGGGGTTGTCATACCGAGTGCTCTAAGGGTGGTGGCGGTCATGATCCCATGCCTCACCATCCACCAATAATATCATTCCACCTCATTCATGCCTCTCTCATGCCTCACCATACTTTTTAATGGCAACCATGATCCCATGCCTCTTGGTGGGGTGGCAATGGCATCGGTTTGGGCTCGGTATGCCCTCATGCGAGCAACACCAGCAAGTGGTGTGGCATGGCTCGGTTTGGAGGAGATCGACAATCTTTGCCGAATTGGTATGGAGAAGAGGGCGTGTGATTCGACCGTTGCACATTAAAAAAAATCCCTTATAAATATACACATAATAACCAATTTCAATTCACATTTTATTCCAATTCTCATTCTTTTACACAAACAAATCAACTACAACACTCTAAACAAAATGTCTTCATCCTCCTCTTCTTCATCCGAGGGCGAGTTAGTTTTTCCGACGAGTCTTCCGAACTATTGTTATCCGGTAGTACCCTATCAACCTATTTTGCCGTGAACGATTCCATTGAAGACACGGCAAGCTCAGCACCACCGAAACCCGCAGCTCTCACCCGCTTTCGTGAAGAAGCATTACAAACTCTAATGAATGACTATTTATTCGAGCGACCAAAGTTTCCGACCATGTTTTTCTTGATAGATTTCGAATGAATAAAAGCTTGTTTTTAAGAATTGTTAGTGATGTTGAGCGAGATTTGAATGGTTTCAAGAGGGACAAGCGCGAGAAAAAAGGTTTCACGGCGTTACAAAAATGCACATCGCCATGCGGCAACTCACAGGTGAACCTCCGGATAGATTTGATGATTATTTAAACATGGCACGAAGAACGTCAGTTAACCTTCTAATATTTATTTTTACATTCGGTTTTTTATAAAGTTGTCATTTTTTGTTTTTCTTGTTTTTTTTACCATTAAATATTTTGTAGGAGAATGCCTTGATCATTTTTCCATGCGATAATTGAATTATATGGTGAGAGTTCTTACGTAGGTCGACTGACCCATGACGTTGTAACGGTTATTCGAGGCACATGAAGAAAACATCACATTCACGGAATACTTGGTAGCATTGATTGTACACATTTCGTTTGGTGAAATTGTCCTAGACATTTGAAAGGCCAATATAAGAGAGGTGATCACCAATACCCGACTATTATGCTTGAAGCCGTCGCTTCAAATGATTTGTAGATTTGGCATTCGTTTTTTGGACCTCCCAGTGCAAACAACGATATCAATGTTTTGAATCAATCTCCATTGTATCTTACGGAGCGAAATGGATCGGCGCCAAACAATTCATTTTCTCTAAATTGACTTTACAAACGTGGATATTATCTTACCGATGAAATCTATCCTCGTATTCAATGTTTGTTAAAGCATATAAGTATCCCATGACCGAAGGAAAAGCAGTTCAAGAAGCTACAAGAGTACGCAAGAAAGGATGTCGAGCGAGCTTTTGGGTGTCTTAAGGAAAATGGATGATTCTCGATCGTCCTCTCCGGGCTAGTGATTTTATTTATTATTATCTTTTTGGTATAATCGTTTTTTTTTTTTTTTTTTTTTTGTATAATCGTTGCACCCAAGGGTGAGTTTATAACTTTTCTCTTGTCGTCATATCGTTTCAACTTGAGTTGCTATAGCAACGCAACCTCAACTGTAATGGCGGGGTATGGTAACACAATCCAGTAGCGAGCCACCTAGGCAACAACGTCGTTGGGGGTTGTCATACCGAGTGCTCTAAGGGTGGTGGCGGTCATGATCTCATGCCTCACCATCCACCAATAATATCATTCCACCTCATTCATGCCTCTCTCATGCCTCACCATACTTTTTTAATGGCAACCATGATCCCATGCCTCTTAGTGGGGTGGCAATGGCATCGGTTTGGGCTCGGTATGCCCTCATGCCGAGCGGCAACACCAGCGCAAGTGGTGTGGCATGGCTCGGTTTGGAGGGAGATCGACAATCTTTGCCGAATTGGTATGGAGAAGAGGAGCGTGTGATTCGACCGTTGCACATTAAAAAAAAATCCCCTTATAAATATACACATAATAACCAATTTCAATTCACATTTTATTCCAATTCTCATTCTTTTTACACAAACAAATCAACTACAACACTCTAAACAAAATGTCTTCATCCTCCTCTTCTTCATCCGAGGACGAGTTAGTTTTTCCCGACGAGTCTTCGAACTATTGTTATCCGGTAGTACCCTATCAACCTATTTTGCCGTGAACGATTCCATTGAAGACACGGCAAGCTCAGCACCACTAAAACCGGTCTCTCACCCGCTTTCGTGAAGAAGCATTACAAACTCTAATGAATGACTATTTAGTCGAAGCGACCAAAGTTTCCGACCATGTTTTTCTTGATAGATTTCGAATGAATAAAAGCTTGTTTTTAAGAATTGTTAGTGATGTTGAGCGAGATTTGAATGGTTTCAAGAGGACAAGACGCGAGAAAAAAGGTTTCAGCGTTACAAAAATGCACATCGCCATGCGGCAACTCACAACGGTGAACCTCCGGATAGATTTGATGATTATTTAAACATGGCACGAAGAACGTCAGTTAACCTTCTAATATTTATTTTTACATTCGGTTTTTATAAAGTTGTCATTTTTTTGTTTTTCTTGTTTTTTTTACCATTAAATATTTTGTAGGAGAATGCCTTGATCATTTTTCCATGCGATAATTGAATTATATGGTCGAGAGTTCTTACGTAGGCCGATGAGCCCATGACGTTGTAACGGTTATTCGAGGCACATGAAGAAAACATCACATTCACGGAATACTTGGTAGCATTGATTGTACACATTTCGTTTGGTGAAATTGTCCTAGACATTTGAAAGGCCAATATAAGAGAGGTGATCACCAATACCCGACTATTATGCTTGAAGCCGTCGCTTCAAATGATTTGTAGATTTGGCATTCGTTTTTTGGACCTCCCAGTGCAAACAACGATATCAATGTTTTGAATCAATCTCCATTGTATCTTACGGAGCGAAATGGATCGGCGCCAAACAATTCATTTTCTCTAAATTGACGGCTTTACAAACGTGGATATTATCTTACCGATGAAATCTATCCTACGTATTCAATGTTTGTTAAAGCATATAAGTATCCCACTGACCCGAAGGAAAACAGATTCAAGAAGCTACAAGAGTCTGCAAGAAAGGATGTCGAACGAGCTTTTGGGTGTCTTAAGGGAAAATGGATGATTCTCAGTCGTCCTCTCCGGGCTAGTGATTTTATTTATTATTATCTTTTTTTGGTATAATCGTTTTTTTTTTTTTTTTTTTTTTTTTGTATAATCGTTGCAAGGGTGAGTTTTATAACTTTTCTCTTGTCGTCATATCGTTTCAACTTGAGTTGCTATAGCAACGCAACCTCAGCCGGTAAGCGGGGTATGGTAACACGTCCGGTGGCCGAGCCACCTAGGCAACAACGTCGTTGGGGGTTGTCATACAAAGTGCTCTAAGGGTGGTGGCGGTCATGATCCCATGCCTCACCATCCACCAATAATATCATTCCACCTCATTCATGCCTCTCTCATGCCTCACCATACTTTTTAATGGCAACCATGATCCCATGCCTCTTAGTGGGTGGCAATGGCATCGGTTTGGGCTCGGTATGCCCTCATGCCGAGCGGCAACACCAGCAAGCAAGTGGTGTGGCATGGCTCGGTTTGGAGGAGATCGACAATCTTTGCGAATTGGTATGGAGAAGAGAGCGTGTGATTCGACCGTTGCACATTAAAAAAAATCCCTTATAAATATACACATAATAACCAATTTCAATTCACATTTTATTCAATTCTCATTCTTTTTACACAAACAAATCAACTACAACACTCTAAACAAAATGTCTTCATCCTCCTCTTCTTCATCCGAGGACGAGTTAGTTTTTCCCGACGAGTCTTCCGAACTATTGTTATCCGGTAGTACCCTATCAACCTATTTTGCCGTGAACGATTCCATTGAAGACACGGCAAGCTCAAGCACTACCGAAACCCGCAGTCTCTCACCCGCTTTCGTGAAGAAGCATTACAAACTCTAATGAATGACTATTTTGTCGAACGACCAAAGTTTCCCGACCATGTTTTTCTTGATAGATTTCGAATGAATAAAAGCTTGTTTTTAAGAATCGTTGGTGATGTTGAGCGAGATTTGAATGGTTTCAAGAGGACAAGACGAGAAAAAAAGGTTTCACAGCGTTACAAAATGCACATCGGCCATGCGGCAACTCACAACGGGTGAACCTCCGGATAGATTTGATGATTATTTAAACATGGCACGAAGAACGTCGAGTTAACCTTCCATATTTATTTTTACATTCGGTTTTAATAAAGTTGTCGTTTTTTTTTTTTTTTTTTTTACCATTAAATATTTTGTAGGAGAATGCCTTGATCATTTTGCCATGCGATAATTGAATTATATGGTCGAGAGTTCTTCGTGGTAGAAATGACCCATGACGTTGCACGGTTATTCGAGGCACATGAAGAAAAACATCACATTCCTGGAATGCTTGGTAGCATTGATTGTACACATTTCGTTTGGTGAAATTGTCCTAGACATTTGAAAGGCCAATATAAGAGAGGTGATCACCAATACCCGACTATTATGCTTGAAGCCGTCGCTTCAAATGATTTGTGGATTTGGCATTCGTTTTTTGGTCCTCCGGTGCAAACAACGATATCAATGTTTTGAATCAATCTCCATTGTATCTTCGGAGGCGAAATGGAAGCGAGCAAACAATTCATTTTCTAAATTGACGGCTTTACAAGCGTGATATTATCTTACCGATGAAATCTATCCTACGTATTCAACGTTTGTTAAAGCATATAAGTATCTCAACGACCCGAAGGAAAGAGATTCAAGAAGCTACAAGAGTGCAAGAAAGGATGTCGAGCGAGCTTTGGGCGTCTTAAGGAAAATGGATGATTCTCAGTCGTCCTCTCCGGGCTATGTCGGTCGAAAAGATTCGACAACTCGTTTATACGTGTATTATATTTCACAATATGATTTTAAAAGACGACGAGATGGCAATATCACCGGTTCATATAATGGATCAGCCGGTCGCGCCAGTTTATGGCGACAATGTATTATAGGAGTTACTCGACGAAGATATCCATAACCGTCTCCGATATGATCTTACGGAGCATGTAGCGGTTCAAGACTTAGCATACCTCGATGACTAGTTATTTTTTAAGTTTTATGTAATTTTGTTTTGATTATTAATGAAATATTATGTTTTTATTAAATTGTTTAATATAATTATGAATATAAAAAATAAAAAAATAAAATTAGGTGAGGTATGGAATCAATGTTGCCACTAGAAAAGTATAGTGAGGCATGAGAGAGGCATGAGATGAGGTGTAATGATATTATTGGTGGGTGGTGAGGTATGGGGTCATGACTCCCACCACCCTTAGGCAATCTTTGCCATGCCTCACCATACTCTTTTCCCATGCCTCTTCGGCAATCTTTGCCGAGTACCACCAAACCGCAACCATGCCGCTTAGGAGTCAATGGTGTTGCCGCTCGACATGGCCTCATGCCTTACCATACCGCATCCCATTGCCACCACCCTGAGACAAATTTGAAGCTTTGATGATTTTTAAAATTAATTTAAATTTTGAGGGAACTAATTGAAAAACTCATTAAACTTATTGCTATATATTTCTTTTGGCTTTTCCTCTATTTTGCGAAGGTTATTTGAATATTTTGATATTGTTTAATCATGACACATATATCGTTTGTATCAATGACTTGGCTAATCATGACACATATGTTTGGGGAAATGAGCTTGAGCCAGAGCTGTAGCCAGAGCTTATATTATAAACTGGAAGTTTGAGTTTATATTTTTATAAAGTTTTTGGTGAATTAGTTGGAGCTGAATCTTATTCATGTAAAATCACATAAAAATATATGAAATTAATTTAAGATATTTTTCTAGATTTTGTGTAATAATTCACTATATTTTGAAGGGTATTTAAATAATTTGACTAACTATACGCATTCATAACCTCATTTCAACTGATTTCAACTTATAGAGGCTTATGTCTTATAAAAGCTTTCATAAACTTATGTAAAAAAAAAACTTATTTTATAACGTAATAGAATGCGGGTAACCAAATACTCAAAATGAGTGGCCAACACTCAACATTGCAAATAAAAAGGTACCTTATAGATAAATCAATCAAAGGTTTGATGTAAGATGTTGGTATTAAACTTTTTCTTAATTGTGATAGTTAGTTATCTCGACTTATTGGTAAAAGGGTTTCTTTGGATTTAGCTATCGTAAATTAATAATTACTAAAAAAATTTGTATATGTATAAAGGCTAGATGTAATTGGAACTTTTATAAGTTCAATTAATTTAATTAAGGCTATACATAATTGGAACTTGTCCTAACGAAATTAACTTTTTGTTTATTCAAAAACAATGAGCTTTACAAATTCAATTAATTTGTGAATGTGAATTCATAAAATGTTAATTAGAACTTGTTTTTCTAATTATATTTCATCTCTAACTAGTATACATTATAACTAGTATATTAGACATGAAAATTTAAAAGTCATACGTAAAACCTTTTTAAATTAATAAATTATTAATTTATTGATATAATAATATCTCGTTAAATTAATAAAATATCTCGATCTCAACACTATTAATTTATAGACGTTTTACTGTATAGCTAAAATGAAAATGAATGAATTAAGTGAATAGTCACAAGCATGGAGCGGAACAGGGGTGTCTCGAAGTCCCGAGACACCAAGAATTTTTGCCGTAGTATTATTTTTGTTAAAAAAAAAAAAAAAAAAAAAAAAAAAAACTATATTTTTTGTAAATACTACGGTCTCAAAAATTTATGCATATAGTCTTGTTTAATTTCTAATAAATACACCTGGTAGTTTTGTCTTCTGATTTCGTCCCTGGTCACAAGCGCAATCTAATGCACTTAACATATCATTCCATTTTTACCATAGTATGCAACATTTTTGCCATTTTCATTATAAAAAATGATGTGACAACCAAACCATTTTTCTGGTACTAGTTCAATTATGTTTAATTAATTCAGTGAATTCTTTAGTATTCATATAAATTTTCCCTTATAACTTTAATGCTAAGTTTAATAATGAAATTACTTTATAGAATGTACCAGCGGTGATATATGTTTTCGTGCATGAAAGGATGTCGTGTGTTTAAATTGTGTACACTCCAAGGCTCCAAGCAACTTTTCACAAATGGCCTTTTTACCTTTCTTGCCTTCATCCATAATCATAAGAAAAAGGTGATAATAAAGATTGAAAAATACTTAACAACCAGTAAAGAAAGTTACGAGCAGAGTATAGCAAGGAACAAAAGTTAGAAAGTACGTAACTATCCTTAAAAAAAATCTGAATGAGAACAAAGAAAAGAAAATGTTTAATCTTTATTAGTGTAACCACCACATGAAACAATTCAACTTTAGATCAACTATGGTATTTCTGGCGTTGGATTGAAAAAATTAAAGGTTTTGTAACAAGATGAAGAGATTTTCATTGTCAATTTCAATCGTATGTACAGTAGTACGTAGGGTGTAAACAAGTTGAACCGAATCGAATTTTGGCATAACTCAACTCGACTCGACAATAATATGCTCGGCTCAATAGCTCGGCGAGCTTTCATGAGAGAAGCTCGAGCTCAGTTCGAGAAAGTTTGAATTAGGCTCGGGCTCAGCTCGAAAAGCTAGATTCATTTGTAATGATGCAAATTTGGACCCTAAAGTAACACAAATACGCAAGGATCACACCGAGATGACTTTTGTTGCAAAAAAGACATTAATGTTTACGTTTTTTTTAAAAACAATCACCGAGAGCTACTTTGTGCTAACGTCCGTTATTTATCTCATCCAGAGGCCCTACCCGCGAGGGTATTATTGCCATTTCACTTGTTTCCCGCCATTGTCTAGCCACACTTTTTTTCAAGGACCAAATTTGTAACATCTTAACTTATCTTTGCCACCTAAAACACATGGCAACCGAAGAGATTGCATGGGGACTATTAATTTCCGTATCTATCCCGGCTATTTATACGAACCAAACCACACCGACATATATCCCAACCCTATCTTTCCCCCAAAACACACATAATCCCAACGAACCAAACCACTAACGATGGAAAAAAAATAAAGGGAAGGCTATCTACATTAGTTCTGATGAAGAGGAGTGGGCAAAAGTGTTAGACAACTATTTTCTATCCGATTTAGATCTTGAGGGATTTAGCGATGAACCAATTATTGAATATGGTTCGTATAGGAAGATACCTAAAGTTGAGAGAAAAGATCACGAATTGGTTGAGGGAACAAAAGTACTACTATGAAGAGCTTTTGGGTGTTACGGAGGAGAAGCAAGAGGTGCGGATACCAGATTACAGAGGTTGATGATTTGTAAAGGAGGATTTCAAATCTTGAAGTTGTGTTTAAACATCTAAAGGATAGGAGGAAAGGAAGGAAAGGGATGATCACGGAAAGTAGCGGTTCTAATTAACTATATGTTTAATGATATGGAAATTTGTAATGGTGTGAACGCCTATTATCATCAATAAAATTTTGCTTGTTTATGATACTGATCTATGTTTTGTTGTAAATTGCTAAAGTGATGAATTTCAGATAGCCTGCAAATGCACAAACTATTAGAAAGGGGGTGTTTGGCATGAGTGTATACATAACTCCCATTTAGCATTTCCAGTTTGACTTTAGAAAGTCAAAATGCAATTGCTAAATGGGAGTTCTGAGTTTTGACTACATTAGATAAAGGGGGTGTTTGGTATGAGTGTATCCATGAGCATTTGCACGATTTCCAGCAAAATACACACATTACATACACTACATGACACTTGACATTAGAATGTCAAAGTAAGCAAACATGCACTACATGAAAATTGATTTTAGAATGCCAATGTAATGTGTAAACTGTACAATTAGTTTAGCTATTTATCAGTTGTAAATATGATGTAGTGTAGTATAGTTTAGAAGTAGTCTGTTTGGGTCAGTTTGACTTTTGACCCATTGTACTAAAAATACTCTTTGTAACCATTCCTATCATTTGAATTCAATGTAACAGTTTCCTCCCAACTTCTCAATACATAACATGATTAAACAAAGATAGACACATAACATTGTTCAAAAGACATTAAAGACAAACATAGAGTTAATCGTTATAATCCAAAAGACATGAAACTTAACACAATTCCTATTGTTTAAAGATCACTGCATAACAACTGAACAACTTTGACTTGCAAGCTCATCAATGACTTCTTCCTCTTCTTTGGTGGCACGTAAACTTGAGGTTTATGAATAGGTGGTATTATTCTTGTTTTAGACTCGACTAATGGCGTAAGTCTCGCCACTACAACCATTGATCTTGAATGAGTATATATGTACCCATGTTTCTATTATGTAAGTAGCATGAACCAGTCTTCAGGTATACCAAATCCTATTACATTCTCAATCATGTAGTTTATTGCTACCACAACATGTTTACATGGCATTCCAGTCAGCTCCCACTTCCTACAACAACACTCCCTTCTATCCATGTTAAGAACACACTGATCCTCGTAAGGCACAGTTACTTGATATAAAGAGCCTCAATCGAATCAAAACACAATCAAGTAGGATGAGTGTGTAAATACTCATCATTTTTATCAAAATAAGCGCAAAATCATCGAAAACACTCGAAACACATCAAAATGATCAAAATATCACAAATCGGTGTTTTATGTGTTTTAAATGCAAAAATATCAAAATCGGATGAAAAACATATCAAATTTGCAAAATTGCGGTTTAGTCCCCAAGTTTATAAAATTGTCAAAAATAGTCCCTGAGCCAAAATTTCAAAAGAAAAGTCACCAAAGGTCTTTTTAAAATCATAAATTGTCATATTTAGTCCTTTGGTGAGAAATCTAAAAATTTTGAGAAAATTACAATTTAGTCCCTGAAAAATCCAAAATGTTCAAAATTAGTCCTTGGGAATTTCAGAAATGTCAAAAATTAACCCTTGGATTATTTAAAGTTGGCAATACCAACCCTTGACTACATTTTCATAAGTTACATGTTTGGTCCCTTGGTTTTGAAATGTTACATCTTTGGTCCTTTGTATTAATAATCCTATTACAAACCAAGCGGACCTAAAATAATTACCCAAGCCCAAAACCTAAACACCTTGGCCCAAATTCCTTACCGGTCCAAAACCCAACCCGACAACCCAAACCCAAACATTTAAATAAACAAAACCCGCCCCTTTCCTGTCCCCGACACCATTTATGCGCACCACCTCCCCTCCTCAAACCTCCCATAGCCACCCTATTTCACCCATTGTCCCTCCCCACCTCACCTACCCCACCAATGCATTTAATGCACCCTTTCTGTCCCGGATATCAAAACCAATTTTGGCGCCAAAACTAGATGAATGGCTAAGATGAGTTTAAGACAATCAAGGGCTCAGATTATCTTTGGGATTTGCTCGAGAAGGTGAGAGAAAGAGCTTTGGAGCATAAAAGAGGCCAAGAGGAAGCAAGAAGAGAGTTAGTTTTAGTTTTCTTAAAATTGTATGTCGTTTTAATATTTCTTAGTCTTAATTAGTTTTCAATTTGTATTTTAAAGTTATTTTGTACTCAAGTTAATCATTTAAGTGTATTGCAACTTAATTTAAGTATCAATTCAAGTTTAAGTTCAATTTCATTATTTTTATGTTCTTGTTGAAATTTTCAATCTCAAAATCATTGTTAAATCTTTTAATAAGCTTGTTTTAAGCTCAAACAAGCTCAAATAAGCTTGTTAAAGCTTTTTATAAGCTTGTGTTTCAAGTTTCAACAACTTTTGAACCTTGGTCAACAAAAGTCAAAGCAAGAAGCAAAATGGGTGCAGAGATGGAATGGGTTGATTCAAAATTGGAAATGGGTTGAAATGGAAGCGATGGGTTGAATTTGATAGGTTAGGGTTCTTTGTTTCACAGTTGGCGAGCCATAGTGGCCATTGGACATATTGTAAGCTCTTTCAAAGCTTTTAGCATAATAGTAATTGTAGTTGTAATCTGTTTAATCTGTTCTAAAAGTAGTAATTAGGCTAAGTTAATCTAGTTTGATCATTTGTGCATGTTTAGTGGTTTATTATCTCATTTAAATTTGCAAATCACTATATTAAGGGGTGTTTGGTTTCTTGTTTAAGCTGTGATAGGTGAATCTCGGTGGTAGATTTTTGTTGGTTCAAGTTTGTTTAGTCACTAGTAAAACTCAATTGAGTCATAAAACTTTGTGCTAAAACACTAAAAGTCAAAATAAGTTTCAATCATCTTCTTGTTAAAGCTTTGGATTTTGGATTTGAAATCTCTTGATTTGTGTTAAAAGTGTTAACCATTGCTTGTAGTACACTCATTACATCATATAACATCATTATCAGTCATTAAAATTGGATCAAAGTTCACCAAAGTCAAAGTTCTGTGTCCATTTTCAAAAAGTCAAAATGTCAAAAATTTGGTTTTGTGCGAAGTTGCGGTGATTGCAGGACTCATTAAAGCTTTTAAGGTCTGATTTTTGGTTTACAAGTAGTCCTCTAGGTGGTCTTTAAGACCTAGTATCTGGTTTTAGCTCAAGTTTCTGGATAAGCTTGTGCATAAGCTCAAAGCAGGCCCTTTGTGCCTGCTCCAACTCGATTATCTTGAGTGTTTTCTCGACTTTAAACAAGCTTGCAGAGCTTGTATAAGCTTGTTAAGGGCTGGTCTTTTGGTTATAAGTAGTCACTTAGGTCTAGTTTAAGTCTCAATAATTGGTTTTAGTTTGTAGCTTATTTGGGTGCTTATTTGTTGAGCTGCAAGTTGGCACCATTTCTGTTTTTAGCTTAATATCAAAATCATCAAATCTGTGATATCTTGTTAATCGATGAGTTGTAACTTGTTGATTTTAGTTTCATTTGGTCATATTTAGTATATCATAGCTTACATTATCGGTGTGGTAGCTTGTTTGGTTCATTTGCTTATCAAGTGCTTATTTCAATAAGCACTTGATTCATCGATTCATTTTCTTCCACATAGCATACTGTTTTCCATTTTCCTAGCTTCTTAACATTATTTTAGAATTTTCCTGAAATTTTCAGATTTTCCTAATTTGTTTTGCTATTTTTCTTAATTTTAATTAGTTTTAAGCACTTTTTAATTAGCATTTAATACAAAAATTCGAGAAAAGGTTCCAAAAATAATTTTCAATTTTCTTAGGCTTAGATAAATATAAAAAGTAGAAAAAGTAATTTTCTAGATTTTCATAGTTCATTTGGTAATTTTAGTAATTTAATTAGTTTTAATAGTTTAAAATTCATAGAAAATAGAAAAATAGTCACAAAAATACAAAAATAGTTTTGAAAAGTCTATTTTGATATTTTAGACTTTTCAAGTCTTAATCTTATTTTTCTAGCCTAATTTCCTATTTTCTTGTATTTTAGGTAATTAATTATTAGTTAAAAATAGTTTTAATTAGATAATTAGTTTTAAAAATAATTTTCTTTTTCTATAAATTTTCTTTTATCATTAGGATTGTAAAACATCATTTTCATATTTTTAGGGTTAATATTGCTTTAGTTTCACTTTTTATTTTATGCGTCGCGTAGATTTTAATTTCGGTTTAGTAAAATCATAAAAACAAAAACATCATTTTAATTTTAGTGATAGCGTTTATTTAATAGATTTTATCTTTTAATTTCCTCTCATTTGCATTTTAGCCTTTGTATTTGTTTGATATTTACGTAGTTATAATAATCAAATCATAATCCTTTTCGTTCAAACTTCTCGATCACTAGGCGTTGATTGATCCATTGCATAGCTCATTTGGGACATAACGACCGGGAGACTCTATACTCCTCGATCTTCATTGATTTCGTGCTTAAGCTGTTTTAGGTTTTCTTACGCTTGCGTGAGAGAACTTAATGATTTCTTGGCGCATCAAATTTTAGGCGCCATTCTTGGGGTTGTCTTGATTTATCTCCGTTTAGCAGATTAGTTGTTTGAATCCTCACTCTTTGTTTATATCATCCATCTTTGTATATATATATATCCATATTTTCTTCTAAAAATCCAAAAACCAAAAACAACCAAAAACGTATAAAACACAAAAATATTTTTCTTTTGTTTCTATATATGTATCAAAATAAAAATACAAAAGAATCGTCGTTTTCTCTAATAATTAACAACTTAAAAGATTACCACGAAAACCAAGGCGATTGCACTACCTAGCTGGGGTGCGACCATAATAAGTTCGAACTAAAGATATAAAACTTGCCTTTGTGTCCATTGTGATTGGTGTACCTTTTTCAAAAAGCCATTCATCTTGGATTATTGGTTAAGTTCCTTGTTGTTTTGCCTCGATTTTGTGTTAATTGATTTTGTTGTGATATCGACGTTTGAACCGGAAAACCCATAAAGATTCTTCTCACCACGATTTTTACAAACCGTCTTCATAATTCTCATTCTCATCGAAAGATTTTCATAATTCCATTTCTCTCCTTAACTCGAGTTTCCTTAGAGTTAACTCTAGTGTATCTTTTCGCTCTTCTAGATCTGTAAGCCCATTTCGTGAGCTTGTCAAGATTCCAAGAAGGCGTGTTCGTGAACTTCTGCTCCATCGATCGGATCGAGATCCGGTTATTCGCACTACTTCCGTTATCATGGCGGATGAGATTCCTATGTGCGAGCTTCTCCGGGCACCCATCGGCGGGTATGGAGATGCTATCGTTATGCCGACCATCGTGGTGAAAATTTTGAACTCAAGACCGGGTTCTTGAATCTTGTAACCTCTAATCAATTCTTTGGTTTTGGCGGGACGATCCTCATGCTCATATTCGATGGTTTAACAAGATTGCATCTACCATCAAGTATAAGAATGTCCCTTACGATCTTTGTTAAGCTTCTTACATTCCGTTTTCTCTTGAGGGCAAGCCGGTTTGGCTTGAAAAACAACCCCTCAATCTATAGAGACATGGGAAGATCGGTGAAGAAATTTGTGAATGAATTCTATCCACCTTCCAAGACCACGAGTCTTAAAATGAAATCATCAAGTTCACTCGAAGTTTGATGAATCCTTGATGAATCGTGGGATCGTTTCAAGGAATTGCCGCAAATGTCCTCACCACGGTTTCTCGAGTTGATGCAACTCGATACTTTCTACAATGGGTGAGTCAATCGACCAAGATTCTCTCAATTCCTCGCGGGAGGAAATTTCCTAGCAAAGCTGTCAAAGAAGCTTTGGCGATAATCGAAAACAAGTCCAAGGTCCGCCTTGCGAAGCAAGCGGTTGTTTCCCAAGTCGGTGTTGGTCCTTCTTCTTCTTCATCGCCCGTGAGTCGGTCTAGCACCGATGCTAAGATTGATAAACTCACGGAAGCTATCAAGCTTTGGTTCTCTCCAATCAAAAGAAAGTCTCTTTTCACAAACTTCACCTCTGCTTGAAGTTAAGAAAGTGGAAGTCTGTGTTACTGTGGTGGCCCCATGCTTACTATAAGCTGTATGGCCACCGATGGTAACCCTTTGAAGCCAATCTTTGTGGGCGGGATGTCTAATCAAGGAGGCAATCAATATCGTGCTCTGAGACCCGAACCACCGTCCTAACCACTACTACTGGACCTCCGGTTTCAATCGAATCAAAACCGTAATCGAATCGAATAGACCGAACCAAGGTTTTCAAAACCAAGGTCATTTCAATCAAAACAACGGTTTTCAAAATCGAATCAAAATTTCCAACATCAAGGAAATTACAATAGAAACCAGTCGGGAAATTTCAACCAAGGGTATTATCATGGCAATAATCCGAGAATTTTCAAAATCAAGGCCTAATCCTAACAATAGAGGCGAATTTTCTGTGCAAAATCAAGCCATTGTTCCAATGGACCATCATCGATGAGTTGTTGAAACAATTCATGAAATCGGGAAGAAATGAATCGGTTGTTGGTAGCCAGATTTACGAGATCAAGAAGTCTTTAAATGATCGACCCTCGGGCTCGGTACTTTACCTAGCAACACGATCGCTAATCAGAGGCGATGCAAAGCGATCACAACCAGTGGTGCTTCTTATTACGGACCCATTGTTCCTACTACCTCTTCTTCCTCTCTCCCGAAGGTAGTGGAAAGCGAACACGAGGCGACAAAGGACAAGGAACTTCCTACTAATAACGGAGGTGCCAACAATGTCCATCCTCGGGTTGTCCCCAAACCCAAGCACAGGTTGTTTTGAACCTCCGGTTGTTGACCCTAAATCCAAAACTTCTATTCCTTACCCTCACGGTTACATGAGCAAAAGCTCATGAGAAAGCTAGTCATCGGATGGAAAAATTCTTTCAAATTTTCCAAGAGCTTCACTTTGACATAAGCCGCGGATGCCATCATGTTGATGCCCAAGTTTGCATCCACTCACGAAACATATCTTTGAGCAACAAAGAAAATTTGTTTGAAATGGCTAAGACTCCTTTGAATGAAAATTGCTCGTGGTCTTGTTGAAAAAGCTTCAGAAGCTTGGAGATCCGGAAAATTTCTTCTTCCTTGTGTTTTCACGGGATGATTGAATGCTTTGCCCTTGCCGATCTTGGTGCAAGCATCAATCGATGCCGTATTCGATATGGAAGAAACGTCTCTTAGGAACTTATTCCTACGCATGACTCTTGAGCTTGCGGATCGATCTATCTCGCGTCCTCTTGGCATCGCCGAGGATGTATTTGTGAAAGTAGGGAAGTTCCATTTCGGTGACTTTGTGGTCGTTGATTTCGATCTTGATCCTCGAGTTCCCTCATTGTTGGGCGGGATTCACGAGGACGGGCCGTGCTCTTATAGATGTATTTGAGCAAGAGATCACTCTCCGTGTGGGTAATGAAGGCGTTACCTTTAACCTCGATCAAACTTGAGGTACTCCTCAATTATGATCTTGAATCAATTAATCGAGTCGATTTAATTGACATTGCTTGAGGAGTACTCTCGAGAGTTTCTTGGTTATCTTCATAATTACGTGAGTGGGAATTCCAATTCCACCACATCTTCTCAACCTATCATTGCCGACTCTTCCCTCTCTCACTCCGTTTGAGGAGGTGACTTCCTCGGAAGAGATCGATGAATTCTTGGCTCTTGATGAATCAATTCCGCTGGAATTGATGGTGTGTATGATTCGGAGGGATATTCTCTATCTTGAGCAATTGCTTAATGAAGATCCATTACCTTCACTCCTCGAAAGAAATCACGATTGAGGAAATCAAATCGGTGCAATCTTCCCTTGAAGAATTTCCGAGGTTGAACTTAAGGACCTACCTCCTCATCTCGAGTATGCATTCTTGGAGGTGATGATAAATTACCGTCATAATTGCTAAAGACTTGGCGAGGAGGAAAGCGCTCTCATAAAGGTCTTGAAGTCACACAAGCAAGCAATTGCTTGGAAACTCTCCGATATTAAGGGTATCAACCACGAGTTTTGTACTCACAAAATCTTAATGGAGGATGACTTCAAGCCGGCGATCAAAGTCGAGAAGGGTGAATCCTAAGATTCACGAGGTTATCAAACAAGAGGTTCTCAAACTTCTTGATGCGGTTCGATTTACCCGATCTCGATAGTCCTTGGGTTAGCCCAATTCATTGCGTTCCAAAAAGGGTGGCATTCTTGTTGTCACGAATGAAGAAAGCGAGTTGATTCCAACTCGATTGGTTACGGGATGGCGTGTGTGTATTGACTATCGAAAGTTAAGCGAAGCCACCCGTAAAGACCATTTTCCTCTACCCTTCATGGACGGATGCTTGAGAGATTAGCGAGGCAGTACTATTGTTTCCTTGATGGTTTCTCGGGTTACTTCAGATCCCCATTGATCCATTGGATCAAGAAAACCACATTCACCGCCCATACGGGACGTTTGCCTCTAGGCGTATGCCTTTTGGCTTATGCAATGCTCTGGCACGTTCAACGTTGTATGATGGCCATTTTCCACGACATGATCGGAAACTATGGAGGTGTTTATGGATGACTTCTCGGTCATTGGGGACTCATTTCGGACTTGTCTCTCCCACTTAGACAAAATGCTTAAAGGTGTGAAGACACCAATCTATGTCTAAAGCGGGAGAAGAGCCACTTTATGGTCAAAGAGGGCATTGTCCTCGGCCATAAGATTTCTAAGAATGGGATTGAGGTAGATAGAGCAAAGTTGATGTCATTGCTAAACTACCTCATCCCACTCTTGTCAAAGGTGTTAGGAGTTTTCTAGGTCATGCGGGTTTTATCGTAGATTTATTCAAGATTTCTCTAAAATCGCTCGCCTATGACCCATCTTCTCGAAAAGATGCTCCTTTCATCTTCTCTCTGAGTGCATCGAAGCTTTTGAAACACTTAAGAAAAAGCTACGGAAGCACCCATTCTAGTTGCCCCATTGGGATTTACCCTTGAGCTCATGTGCGATGCAAGTGATTTTGCAATCGGTGCGGTCTTGGGGCAGCATAAAACCAAGCATTCCGGCCAATCCACTACGCGAGCAAAACTATGGTGAAGCTCGGACCCATTACACCACTACGGAAAAAGAATTATTAGCGGTGGTGTATGCGTTTGAGAAGTTTCGACCATATCTTATCTTGACCAAATGCGTGGTGTATACGGATCACTCGGCACTCAAATATCTCTTTGCAAAACAAGATGCAAAGCGAGATTGCTCCGTTGGGTTCTCCTCCTACAAGAATTTGATATCATCATTCGTGATAAAAAGGAGGCGAGAACACAGGTGCGATCATCTCTCGATTAGAGAACCCTCACCAAAATGTGTTCGAGAAAAGGAAATCAATGAAACATTTCCTCTCGAAACACTCAATGTGGTTTCTTTTCGTGGAGATTCTTCTACCCCATGGTTTCTTGACTTTGCAAATTACCATGCGGGTAACTTTGTGGTGAAAGGGATGTCGTCCCAACAGAAAAATAAATTCTTTAAAGATGTGAAACATTATTTCGGGACGACCCTACTTGTTTAAAATTTGTGCGGATCAAGTCATCCGGCGATGTGTGTATGGTCGGGAAGCCGTTGACATTCTCAAGGCTTGCCATTACGGACCTCTTGGGGACATCATAGCCCCAACTACACCGCCAAGAAGGTGTTTGATTCGGGATTCTATTGGCCCGCGATCTATAAGGATGCCCATGAATTCGTCAAAACTGTGGCGCTTGTCAGCGTCACGGGAATATCTCACAAAGGAATGAAATGCCATAAGCGCCATTCAAGTGTGTGAGATTTTTGACATATGGGGCATTGACTTTATGGGGCCATTTCCTTCTTCTCACGGAAATAAGTACATACTCGTGGCGTTGACTACTTGTCAAAATGGGTTGAAGCTAAAGCTTTACCCACCAACGATGCCGAGTTGTTGTGAAATTCTTGAAATCCTTATTTGCTAGGTTTGGAACTCCACGAGCCATCATCGGTGATCGTAGTGCGCATTTCTGCAATGACCAATTTGCAAGAGTCATGCAAAAGTATGGTGTAACTCACCGTACCTCTCTGCGTACCACCCACAAACAAGTGGGCAAGTGGAAGTTTCTAACCAGGGATTAAAGAATCTTGGAGAGGACGGTTGGTGAAAACCGTGCCTCTTGGTCGGATAGGTTAGATGGCGCACTCTGGGCCTTCCGTGCGACCTACAAAACACCCATCGGGTGCACTCCATCTGGTGGTGTGCGGAAGGCGTGTCATCTTCCGGTTGAGCTCGAGCACAAGGCATCTTGGGCCTTGAAGCATGCTAACTTTGATATTCGAGACGGCGGGTGATCATCGGAAAGTTCAAATGAATGAATTAAATGAACTCCGTGATCAAGCTTACGAGAACTCTTTGATCTATAAACAAAAGACAAAGAAGATTCATGACTCAAAATCAAGAACCGCGTTTTCAACGTTGGTGATCGAGTCCTTCTTTTCAATTCAAGATTGAAGATTTTCTCGGGAAAGCTCAAGTCCGTTAGTGCGGTCCATTTACTATCGCTAAGGTTTATCCTTATGGTACCATTGAGTTATCTCAACCCGATGGTCCTAATTTCAAAGTGAATGGTCATCGGTGAAGCATTATTTTGGAGAGGACATTCCATCCATGGTTGTCCGGATCTTCAAACTTTCCCCATGAACCAATGAATGCGGGGATCGAGTCAAGCTAGCGACTCGGTAATCAAAAACGATAGCATGCCATATGGGTTTTCACCCATATTTACGTCTTCTCACCTCTTTCTACCACCCTAGTGTGGGGGTTGCCCACATGTTTCAAAAAAAAAAAAAAAAAAAAAAAAAAAAAAAAAAAATCTTCTTTCTAAATAATGGCCGTAGTATTTCCCTTTCACGTTCTTTGTTTCGGCATAACCGCGGTACTTTGAATATTGAGGGCAATATTCATTTCTAAGTGTGGGGGATTCTCACGAATTTTATCATGTAATTATACCGCTTAATCCCCGTTTTGGCCAAATTTTTTTTTTGGAGTAAGTGTTCTACACTTTCTCATTTGGTTATCGATCCGCCATGTACGTAAGACAAAAGGATTAGCTAATCCGAGCAAGCGGCTCTTGGTAAAGATTTCTCAAATCCGTTTATATGGCTTGCAATTTGCCCAAAATTGTATGGTATTCAACTCACCATATCCTAAAAAGTGAAGAGTTGGCTAGCCCGCAAGATTATGGCTTGTGGTAAAGGCGATGGAAAAACCATAATTGGTAATCGACTCACCAAAGATAATATTGATAATTTATCTAAGAGTTGGCTAGTCCGGAAGTGCGGCACGGTAAAGACAAATCAAATCCGTTGAAAGGCGGTGGTTTGCTCAAAATCACATGGTTATCGGTGTACCATGGTTCTTACTTGAGCTGAAACATTTGGCTACTCGAGTAATGGCTTTTGGTAAAGAGATTAAAATCCATTATGTTTTCTCAAATCATTGCTAGGGACTAGCAATATCTCGATGTGGGGATTGATGAGTGTGTAAATACTCATCATTTTATACAAAATAAAGCGCAAAATCATCGAAAACACTCGAAACACATCAAAATGATCAAAATATCACAAATCGGTGTTTTATGTGTTTTAAATGCAAAAATATCAAAATCGGATGAAAAACATATCAAATTTGCAAAATTGCGGTTTAGTCCCCAGTTTATAAAATTGTCAAAAATAGTCCACGAGCCAAAATTTCAAAGAAAAGTCACCAAAGGTCTTTTAAAATCATAAATTGTCATATTTAGTCCTTTGGTGAGAAATCTAAAAGTTTTGAGAAAATTACAATTTAGTCCCTGAAAATCCAAAATGTTCAAAATTAGTCCTTGGGAATTTCAGAAATGTCAAAAATTAACCCTTGGATTATTTAAAGTTGGCAATACCAACCCTTGACTACTTTTCATAATTTTCATGTTTGGTCCCTTGGTTTGGAAATGTTACATCTTTGGTCCTTGTGTATTAATAATCAAACAAACCAAACCGGACCTAAAATAATTACCCAAGCCCAATTACTAAACACCTTGGCCCAAAATCTTTACCGGGTTTACCCAACCCGACCAACCCAAACCCAACCATTAAAATAAAAAACCCCCCCCCTTTCCTGTCCCCACCCGGTTTATGCTGCAACCCCCCCCTCCTCAAACCTCCCATAGCCACCCTATTTCACCCATTGTCTCCCCACCTCACCTACCATCCCAATGCATTTAATGCACCCTTTCTGTCCCGGATATCAAAAGCAAAAGTTTGGCGCCAAAACTAGATGAATGGCTAAGATGAGCTTAAGCCAATCAATGGCTCAGATTGATCTTTGGGATTTGCTCGAGAAGGTGAGAGAAAGAGCTTTGGAGCATAAAAGAGGCCAAGAGGAAGCAAGAAGAGAGTTAGTTTTAGTTTTCTTAAAATTGTATGTCGTTTTAAGCTTCTTGTGTCTTAATTAGCTTTTGATTTGTATTTTAAAGTTATTTTGTACTCAAGTTAATCATTTAAGTGTATTGCAACTTAATTTCAAGTATCAATTCAAGTTTAAGTTCAATTTCCAATTTTTATGTTCTTGTTGAAATTCTCAATCTCAAAATCATTGTTAAATCTTTTATAAGCTTGTTTTTAAGCTCAAACAAGCTATAATAAGCTTGTTAAAGCTTTATATAAGCTTATTTTCAATTTCACAACTTTTGAACCTTGGTCAACAAAAGTCAAAGCAAGAAGCAAAATGGGTGCGAGATGGAATGGGTTGATTCAAAGTGGAAATGGGTTGAAATGGAAGCGATGGGTTGGTTTGATAGGTTAGGGTTCTTTGTTTCACAGTTGGCGAGCCATAGTGGCCATTGGACATATTGTAAGTCTTTTCAAAGCTTTTAGCATAATCAGTAATTGTAGTTGTAACTCTGTTTAATCTGTTCTAAAAGTAGTAATTAGGCTAAGTTAATCTAGTTTGATCATTAATGCATGTTGGTTTCGTGTTTTATCTCATTTAAATTTGCAAATCAGTATATTAAGGGGTGTTTGGATTAGTTGATTTAACTGTTTTAAGGTGAGATCTCGGTGTAGATTTTTGTTGGTTCAAGTTTGTTTAGCTCATTTGAACTCATTGAGTCATCAAAATTTGTGCTGTATAACACTAAAAGTCAAAATAAGCTTCAATCATCTTCTTGTTAAATTTGTTTGGGATTTGGATTTGCAAATCTCTTGATTTGTGTTAAAAAGTGTTAACCATTGCTTGTAGTACACTCATTACATCATATAACATCAATATCAGTCAAAAAATTGGATCAAAGTTCACCAAAGTCAAAGTTGTGTGTCTATTTCAAAAAGTCAAAATGTCAAAACTTGGGTTTTTGCGAGAAGTTGCGGCATTGTTGCAGGACTCATTAAAGCTTTTCAAGGTCTGATTTTTGGTTTACAAGTAGTCCTCTAGGTGGTCTTTAAGACCTAGTATCTGGTTTTAGCTCAAGTTTTCTGGATAAGCTTGTGCATAAGCTCAAAGTAGGCCCTTTTGCCTGCTCCAACTCGATTAATCTTGAGTGTTTTCTCGGTTTTAAACAAGCTTGCGAGCTTGTATAAGCTTGTTAAGGGCTGGTCTTTTGGTTATAAGTAGTCACTTAGGTCTAGTTTAGAACTCAATAATTGGTTTTAGTTTGTAGCTTATTTGGGTGCTTATTTTTTGCTGCAAGTTAGCACCAAAATGCATTTTTAGCTTAATATCAAAAACATCAAATCTGTGATATTCTTGTTAATCGATGAGTTGTAGCTTGTTGATTTAAGTTTCATTTGGTCATATTTAGTATATCATAGCTTACATTATCGGTGGGTAGCTTGTTTGGTTCATTTGCTTATCAAGTGCTTATTTCAATAAGCACTTGATTCATCGATTCATTTTCTTCCACATAGCATACTGTTTTCCATTTTCCTAGCTTCTTAACATTATTTTAGAATTTTCCTGAAATTTTCAGATTTTTCCTAATTTGTTTTGCTATTTTCTTAATTTTAATTAGTTTTAAGCACTTTTTAATTAGCATTTAATACAAAAATTCGAGAAAAGGTTCCAAAAATAATTTTCAATTTTCTTAGGCTTAGATAAATATAAAAAGTAGAAAAAGTAATTTTCCATATTTTCATAGTTCATTTGGTAATTTTAGTAATTTAATTAGTTTTAATAGTTTAAAATTCATAGAAAATAGAAAAATAGTCACAAAAATACAAAAATAGTTTTGAAAAGTCTATTTTGATATTTTAGACTTTTCAAGTCTTAATCTTATTTTTCTAGCCTAATTTCCTATTTTCTTGTATTTTAGGTAATTAATTATTAGTTAAAAATAGTTTTAATTAGATAATTAGTTTTAAAAATAATTTTCTTTTCTATAAATTTTCTTTTATCATTAGGATTGTAAAACATCATTTTCATATTTTTAGGGTTAATATTGCTTTAGTTTCACTTTTTTTATTTTGTCGTCGCGTAGATTTTAATTTCGGTTTAGTAAAATCATAAAAACAAAAACATCATTTTAATTTTAGTGATAGCGTTTATTTAATAGATTTTATCTTTTAATTTCCTCTCATTTGCATTTTAGCCTTTGTATTTGTTTGATATTTACGTAGTTATAATAATCAAATCATAATCCTTTTCGTTCAAACTTCTCGATCACTATCGTTGATTGATCCATTGCATAGCTCATTGGGACATAACGACCGGGAGACTCTATACTCCTCGATCTTCATTGATTTCGTGCTTTGTTTTAGGTTTTCTTACGCTTGCGTGAGAGAACTTACGACCATCAAAAAGCTCGTTTCTTTTCAAAATTAGATTTAAGTAGTTATCATCAAGTCAGAGCATGCGTGATCAAGACTTGCTAATTATGGAAATTTAGTGCAAATTGAGCGTTGAGGTCATACTTGGAAATGAGTTTGGAGGTACGGAGTGTATACCCATTAAATCACTGAACCTCTCTGACTCAAATAGTGGTGTTGTAGATATTAGGTAGTTGATAAGTACAATGATTTATACTCTTCAGTAAGTAGACTCTGAACAATCTCATCAAGGAGTAGTCTCATCAGAGGGTTCAATCCTTCAATGAGAAAGTTCATAAGTAAGAGAACTCATCGGAGAGTATGCTCCCTGAAAGCTCGTTCAAGTAGCATGCTCATTAGCGAGGAAACACATTAGCAAGTATGTTGATGAAGTTTACTACTAACTTGTAACGTTTTTTACCTATTTTACGGCAGCTTTAACTACGGTTTAATGATCATAATAAATTGGTCTTGTAACCACTAGGCTATAATGGAGGAACATTATAAGAAAATTAATGGCCTTTAATTCTCATAATTCCATTGACTCGAGTATTCTCTATATAAGAAACATAATGCATGAGATATGAAACCAAACCACTCATAAGCGTAAGAGTTCTCGTATTCGTGCCTAAATTAAGAACATAACTCTCTGAATTATCTCAAAGAGATATTCGTGTAATTAGACAAATAGGGTCAAGTATTTTCTTTTGGAAAGTGATTACATGATTCGTTGAGAGATCCAGTTTGATTATCTTTAGCCTACTGGTGTGTTATGACCCCAACAATCAAAAGTAAATATTTTGTGATAATCAATGGCGGCTACAATGAAGCATATGGCGGCTAATTTTATCTAATTTGGATAAGTTTGAAAGAATGGATTTTAGGAGATAGCAAAAGAAGATGCACTTCTTCCTTGGTGTATGTTCTTAGCACAACATTTCCAGAAGAAGGTGTTGATGATGCTACTTTGGAACGCATCAGAAAGAGGAGCAAATGAAGGACGAAGATTATGTGTGTCGTGAGTTGATCCTCAATGGTAGATCTGATTCCTTTTGTGATATTTATCAAAACCATGCTAAAGAACTATGGGACTCTTTGGAAACTAGGTATATGTCACAAGATGCTTCTAGTAAAAATAAGAGTAAATTACATGGATGGTCCTTGTGGTTTGTCAAAAGGCAATTTTCATCACTGGTAGTTTAAAGTTGCAAGGAAAGTCTCTATCTTTGCAAAGAATAACACTCGTGGTCCTTTTTATCTGGCGTTAAGTGGATTCTGTAATCATTTACACGTTATCCCTTTTGGCTAACGACCGTTTGCATCGTCTAGCCTTTATAATAACAGTCGTTTATAATTTAAAGTTTTTCGTCCGTTTTATACGTATTCGTCTGTTTTATACGTGTTTGTCTGTTCTTATGCGTTTTCATCCGTTTTTATACGTTTTCGTCCGTTTTTATACGTTTCATCTTTTTTTATACGTTTTCGTCTATTTTTATACGTTTTCGCCTATTTTCTTACATTTTGATCCTTTTTTATACGTTTTCGTCTGTTTTTATACATTTTATACGTTTTTATCCTTTTCTTACGTTTTTATCCGCTTTCGTCCGTTTATAAACGTTTTCATCCGTTTTTATACCATTTTATCCGTTTTTATAAGTTTTCGTCCGTTTTTGTACGTTTTCATTCTTTTTATACGTTTTCGCCCGTTTTCTTACGTGTTTGTCCGTTTTTATACGTTTTCAAGCATTTTTATATGTTTTCGTCCGTTTTTATATGTTTTTCTAACAATTTCATCCGTTTTTATATGTTTTCGTCCATTTTTATACGTTTTTATCCGTTTGTATTAGTTTCATCCACTTTTATACGTAATTATCTGTTTGTATACGTTTTCATTCGTTTGTATATGTTTTCATCCGTTTTTATACGTTTTCGTCCATTTCTCTTAGGTTTTTATCTGTTTTCATTCGTTTTCTTATGTTTTCGTTCGTTTTTATACATCTCCTTACGTTTTTGTCCGATTTTATATGTTTTCTTACGTTTTCAAAATAGATGAAAACATATAAAAAAACGTATGTAAATGTAAAAAAACAGACAAAAAATTATGACAACTGTTGAAAACTTATGAAAATGGATGAAAACAGATAAAAACGTGTTAATACAAATATCGTCATTAAACGTTATTTATATTTTTGATCTTTACCTAAGTTTTGTTAACGACAAAAGTAAATTTAATTTTTATAAAGCTTAAAGCTTGTTAAGTTTAATAGATATTAAAACAAGCTTTTTCAAATAATATCTTCATCACTCAAGCATTTACATTGTGATTAATCATATATTGATATGACTCTAAACCATAATGTATGATAGTAGTTTTTAGTTCAAGAATGTTTTGGTTTCCTAAAACAAAACATTACATATGTATTTACATTTTAACATATTTCTAAAAATAGAAAAACAAACACATGACATCATGTGATGCATCATTGAAATTCTTAGAAGATTTCACTAGATACTTTGTGTAGATTTAGACTCTACATATCTTACACAATCTTGGATAGATATGGTTGACTTTGGTAAGATTTTGAGATCTTCTTTGTCGGACCCGTGACACCAAAAGTTAACACGGGCGGAACCCTTTGAAGGATTTTGTGGTCCGTGGTGCTTGCTGATGTTTTTGGCTATAAATAGCACAGACAAACCAAGTTGTTTTTCATCCCTTTCTATCATATTCTCATACATTCCTTCTCTCTAACATTTATAACTCAGTTTCATATCATATTAGTGATCTCTTTTGTAGCAAAGAAGATCAAGGCGCATTCAAGCTTCAACGAGAAGTTAGAAGTCTTGTTTGTTTGTTGTTGTATGATCTTGTGTTGATCCATACATCATTGTTACACCAAACCATCATAATCTTGTGAGTGTGAGTGGTTAGTATTTTAGTCCTTAAAATACATTGTGTGTGGGAGTGGTTGTACCCTTGAAAAGAACTCGACATTTAGCTTAGTGTCGGAAATAGTGTGTAAGCGAAGTGTAAAGGTTTCTCCGCCGGTGAAAGGAGCTTGTTGACTAGTTAAGTTAAACTCTCGAGTGCGAGACTCGGGGAGTGGAGTAGGGCAAGGAAAAAGATTCCTTGTAGACCGAACCACTATAAACAACTTGTTGTGGTTTGATTATTTCTTTCCTTATCTACTCTTTACATATTGTTGGTTACTATTCACTAACATATATAAGATCAATATCAATTGATCTTTCAATAAGTTTCAAAACAAAGTTTTTAATCGGTAAACTATTCAACCCCCCTTCTAGTTTTCCACAATTGGTATCAGAGCCTTGTTGCTCAAAAATTTCTAAAATATTTTGTATTTTATAAACTTGAAATGATCCATGGATTCTGAAAACTTTAAAGAAGGGCAATCTATGCAAAGACCACCACTCTTTGAAACCAATGGATTTATCTATTGGAAAAACCGTTTTGAAACATATGTAAAATCAAAAGATATAGATCTTTGGTTTGTTGTTGTTAAAGGGGATTTTAGTTCTACAACAAAAGATATTTCTGTTGATGATCAAAAGAAATTAATAGCTAAAAATAATAAAGCTAAAATGATGCTTTATAATGCTTTGCCTAGAAAAGAATATGAAAGAATTTTTATGTGTGAAACCGCTAAAGATATTTGAGAATCTTTGATTATTACACATCAAGGAAATTCACAAGTCAAAGATAACAAAATTGATCTTCTTGTCAACAATATGAACAATTTGTTATCCCTGAAGATGAAACCATTGATTGTGGCTTTGCTAGTTTTAATACTATTATTACATCTCTTAAAGCATTTGATGAATCTTTTCATAGTAAGAACTTTGTCGGAAATTTCTTAGAGCACTCCATCCAAAGTGGAGAGCTAAAGTGGCCGACTATTGAGGAATCAAAGATCTCTCAAAAGTGACACTAGGCGAGCTTATCGAAACCTCAAAGTACACAAAATGGTGATGGACAAAGATTAGGAAATCAACAAAGGAAAAAGAGAAATCAAATCCGTTGCTCTAAAAGCAAGAACGGATTGATAAGGATTTAAAAGGTACACTTTTGAGGGGTCATTTAAGCCCTTAATTGATCACTTTTGTATCCGTTACTACTTAATTTCGTTCCTTTTCACTTTTAGGTCTCTTGAAGGCAAATTCTTTGGAATGACACTTATTCGGACGAAAAGCGCGAATATATGAAGAAAATGGCCAAAGTCAAGAATCGAGACACTCAAGCTGCTTTGGAATTGAAAGGGACGGCGTCCTTTGCTTAAATGCGACGTCGTCGCGACACATCTTGAGGCGACTCGGAGAGCAAATTGCTATTTTACAAGTGGCGGCATCAGGTTTAAAAGAGTAGGGCGTCGCAACTCGGACGGCCTAGATTTGGATCGAGACGGCGTCGAGAGGTTGAAGCCGACGGCGTCACGAGCATAAGGTGGCGCCGTCACGAGTTGACGTGGCCAAGACGAAACCCTAATGGCGGCGACCGCGGCGTCACAATTAAAGAGTGGCGCCGTCGCATTTTGTAACACTATATATAGAATCCGAATTTTTCGGTTTAGAGAGGTAGTTTTGTGGAGTAAAACCTAAACCGAACCAAGGGTGTCTTGGGCGATATCTTAGGGTTCCATACCTATTTTACAACAAGATAAGTGTTTTACTTCATTGATTCAATCATGTCTTCAATTGTTTGTGTGTATGCTTGCATGTTCTCCATGTCCGGCTAATTTACTTGTGTGTTTGCTTAGATAATATGAAACCTAGTTATTGAATATTGATTGGTTGTCTCTTATCTTAATTGTGATTGACCTAGTATTGCGATAGGTCATTCGTTGTGTTATTAATGCTTGATTAGTCTTTGTTGAACCTTAGCTTATAGTTACTAGTGGAATTGTAGGCTAAATATCCAAAGATAACCTTAGTGTTAAGTTTATGAATCCTAGAGATTTCGTAGTCATTAACCTTAGGTAGCTTCAAAGAGTTAGGGATAAGCGCATACCCTACGACCTTAGAAACACAACGCGTTAAGAATAAGGACGTGACAATTCAACCATCAATAGGAGATAACTAGGGAGTAATAACATCTAAGTAAACACATTTTTAATCATCATAAGAGCACACAACAATAGACATAGACTACACTCACCTTAGCTTAGTAATTAGATAATTAGATAAGTAGAGTAATCGGTGAAATACCAACCCCAAATCCAAACCCGAGATTCGTACCTTTCAATTTTCTAAAAAACATAAAAAGATAAAAATAATCTTCCTCAACCCCAACCTTAGCGTAGTAATTTCTCACTAGCATTCCTATTCCCCAGAGAACGATATCAATTCCGAGGCTTACCCTAATACTACACTACAACGATTAGGTTCATTGCCTGGGGTGTTGAAAAACTTGCTCGACGAAAGGAAGTTCCTTTGACCCCGAAGCGCGTTGCAGCGTATCAAGTTTTGGCGCGCTGCGGGGAATAGAATAGCTAGTTAGATTTCCACCTCGTTTAGGTTTCCTTGCTTGATTCCTATCAAGTAAGCTTTTTCCCATTTTTAGCTTCCTCGTAGTCTATCCCCCTTCTTCGTGACCTTTGTTAGTAATCCCATCACTTTTCATCATGGAAGGTGATAATCAACCACCACTCATCAACCCACCACCAAATGACCCGCCAAGAGGCCGTACTCTTGGTGAATACTCGAGACCAAGCCACCTAGGCTATAGGAACACCATTGAGCTTCCCGACCAAGCCCAAACTACGGCCCTGCGATCCGACACCATCCGGTTGGTGCAAAACGGATGTGCATTCCATGGACTTCGTTCGAAGATCCTAATCGACATCTTAAGGATTTCCTTAAAATCGTCGATTCCATCGACCTCGATGCTACTACTCGGGAGACCACGCGTTTGCGTCTCTTCCAATTCTCTCACGGGACCAAGCTAGTAATTGGCTTGAGCGACTTCCCCCGGCTCCATCTCAAGTTGGGATGATCTCACCTCTCGTTTCCTTGCTCAATTTTTCCCACCGGGAGAACTACTAAGCTTAGGAATGAAATCTTGATGTTCCAACAACGTCAAGGTGAATCTCTCTATGAAGCATGGACTCGATTCAAGGACTTACTCCATAGAGTCCCTCATCACGGCATTGATCTTTGGCTTCAAGTCCAACTCTTCTACGATCATGTCAACTTCCCCACTAAGCGATCCATTGACCAAGCGGCCGGTGGAAAACTTAGTGATCTCACCGCGGAAGAATCGTGGGGTATAATAGAGGACCTTGCTCTCTATGACAACGAAAGTTGGAATGACCCCCGTGAGTTGCCCAAAACTGTAAAGGCAATCTCCTTGCCTCCCATTGACTCACAATCTTCTGACCGTAGGATGCTCGAGCTTGAAGATCAAGTTAAATTCCTAATGAGCTTCTACGAAAATCCTAAGTCTTCACGCCAAGTGAACAAAGTTTCTTCCTTGTGTGAGCCATGTAGTGGTCCTCATAACACTTGCACTTGCACAAGACTCCCGAACAAGCTTCCGTTGACTACGCATCCTCGCGTACCAATGGAAGCGGGAGGAAGATTCCTACAACACCGGACCTAGGACTTTTAATGGCCCGAGAAGCATGGAAGGGCAAGCCCGACTTTTATTGGGGACAAACCAAAGAATTCACATCTAATGATTTCTCATGGCCCCCATCTCACGGCCCTAACCAACAAAACATAGAAGGGATGTTGCAACACCTAGTCACATCCCAAGAAGCTCAAATAGCTAAGCTCTCGGACCGTTTTAACCAACAACAAGCCGAGATGGATAGGAAGATAGATAACCTCTTGAAAGCCATGACCAATAGTGATAGGAAGGTTAATGCTATCTCAACTCCCGAAGCCTCTGGTGTAGAGATTAAGGACCCAAGTAAGTTAGCTAAGCACGTTCAATTCGTCAATACCATCGCCTTAGTGAAACCTAATAGAACAAATGACGAAACAAACCATGAGACGGTACTTGAGGTTAGTGAAACTCCTAAGGATGAAACAACCGAGGAACTAGATGAAGTAGGTGATGACTATTTCAATAAGTTTCCTACGGAAGAAGAACTCTCTCACCACCCACACTTAGTACGAGACCTCTGTCACATGTATGTTAGGAGAAGCCCTAGGATCAAGTTTGGGAACCCTTGGAATCTTAACATACCATGTTGCATAGGACACCTTTTCGTGGCAAAGGCCTACATTGATCGCAAGTCCCCGATAAATATCATGACTAGCACCTACTATAATTGGGTAATGAAGAAGCCTATCCCAACTAGGCAAGACCCCGATAATCCTAGGGTTAGTTGCAATTTTCTTGGTAGAGTTAAGGGATTGCCCGTCTATGTAGGAAGTTTCACTTTTCCTACGGACTTCATAGTTGTGGATGATATTAGTACGGCCATAGATCCTAGCTTGTCCCACGTTATTCTAGGAAAGCCTTTCATAGAAAACACCGGGATGACTTATGATCCGTCGTTAGGAATAGTGAGATTCAAGGATGAGACCGATGATGTAGCCTACCAAATGCCCTTTAAGATTGAGAAATTTTCATCACTATCCAATGATGAAAAAGAACTTAAGCTATCGGTCTACTATAGGAATGAGGAAGATAAGGAAAAAGGAGTTGATTATGTGATGAATAAGATTTTCGGGTTCTATAAGGATTGCTTGAAACTAGGACCGGAATATAGAACGGATTGGGGAGAAGATGACTTCTTAGAAAGATGCATAATAGGGCATTACTATAACATGGAAAACCCCAATAGAGACCGTCATGAGGAAGAAGGTGACGGTAATGAAGTCACGTAGGGGCACGACTTCGAGTCTAGCTACAAGACTCATAAATAAAGAAAAGCGCTTCGTGGGAGGCAACCCATGCTTAATTGTTTGCTTGTTTGTGTCGTATATCTTTTATTGATTGTTTATTCTCATGTTTAAATTTGTAAAAATGCTTTATTTTGTCTTTAACCTCGTCTTAATTACATATAAAGGTATTTTACATAAGGGATAAGTGTAGGGAGGATTACACGTTTTCAAAAGAACGTGAACATGAGAATTACAATTATTTAAAAGATATACATGTGTTTGTTCGAGTCAAATGCTTGTATCGAGTCATAATGGATGTTTTGGGAAATTTTCCAGATTCTAAAGATAAAAATTTCCATAATTTTTCGAAAATCGCAGACCGGTTTGTCGGGATAACTGACGGCGTCGAGTCGCAACTGACGGCGTCGGGAGGAGTAAAGCGCTTACTATTTTTCTCGTTTTCGAGCTACTTATAAATTTTGGAATTTTCAAGGTCTTAATTTTCGGAAAATCAGTAAACATCCATTCCACAAGCATTATATCCTAGTTTAGTAGAGTCATATATATATTGTTACCGCCGATTTTACGTGAAGGTTTCGTTTGTTTTCTTCAAGTGTGCATGTTTAATTTATCAAGAAGAAGATACATAAGATTGGAAGGAGCTTTTAACGCAAACACTCTTCTTGAAGAAAGATTTAACCACTACTTCACACGGATCCTACCGAGCTAATCAGGGGAGTACTAGTTTCTTTCGTTTTAATTACCTTCCATTATCATAACTTTGATACTTTCGGGGAACATTGGGGACAATGTTCAGTTTAAGTGTAGGGAGGAAAATAAAACGGGAACTTTGAAACTATGCTTATCCTTGACTATTTGCCTTGTCCAATTTCATTTGTGTAATAAACCATGAGAAATATCGGTTAGGGTAATTTTGGCACCAAATTTAAAATTTTTCATGACATGTAGGAGTGGGCCATTAGTCTTAATAAAGCGTCTCATGGATAGGAAGTTATATGACTAGCACAAAACCCTTTACCACTTAAATTCCACCCAAAATGTGAGGATCGCCTTAGATTTGTAGGAATTAAAGCATTCCACTTTAATGCTTGAGTGTGAACCGGTAGTATAATAGATTCTAGAACTTGTTTTGTGATGCATTTCGAGATCGCTAGTAAGACTACACTTGTGTAGTTAGGAATAACTAAATGATAAGAGGCATTAGGATAACCCTTGTTTGATACCGTAATATAATTACTTCTTCCACATCGGTTGAGTAATTCCCCACACCCTTGCGTTGTACTCATCTTTAGTACACGATACCCTAGTTAACCCCTCGAGCCTATCCTTTTCGCGGTTCTCGTGATGTTTCGGTTTTCGAATATCAATGAAGAGCATTGTTTACAATCCACCCCAAATGTACACCCAAATCGCCTTAGCCTACCTTGTATGCACTCACTTTTAGTGCATTATTGTTATCATACTAAACCCTTAGTTCAATTATCTAGTTGCTTGCATAAGTTGCTAAGTCGAGTCATATCCTTTGTACACGTTTTGGGACGATTGGGACTCATGGGAAAAGTTAAATTTTATGAAATGACGGGAAGGGCGTTAAATTCAAATTCCCTTTATTTGCGTAATAATGTACTCCAAGTGTTTTGATCTTTTCAATTCGGGTCAAATTAGTGTTAGAGTAATAAAAACTCAAGTGTAGGGATGTGCCTATAAATCCCTATCATTTTGATGTTATCGTAGAGGATGGTAGAGTAAAAGTGTATGAAAAAAAAAAAAAGAAAAAAAAATAAAAAAAAAAAAAAAAAAAAAACAAAGGGCTACCATCCTACATCTATCTTTAAATTTATGTTTGTTTGTTTCAATTTATCTAGAGTTTAGAGTGTCGAGTCTTGGCTTAGCAACGCCATTCTTCGCATGCTTGTAACATAAAGATTTTGACTTGCCACCACTAAATCGCCTATCCCACCAAACCCTTTGTTTCCTACCGTAAGCCTAACATTACAACCCTTTAAAAGACCTCTTGGATAGTTTTTCCTAGGTGCTTACGCCAAAGCGATGGAGGTTTGATCTAGTCTCAAGCCTATGGTAATCTATGTACTAGGACCGGTTAATGAGTGTTTATCTTCCATTTCCAACTTGATATATTTCATATACACCGAGATGAGAGTATCCAAACACCACTTGTGAGGTGCTAGTATGTAATTTCCGTGCTTGTTATGACTTTTTGGGGCTTATATGTGTTGTGAATCGTTCTAAACTAATGCTTCATGACCCACAACTTATAAATTAATTGGCTAAAAGCACATTTGCTTGAGGACAAGCAAATACCAAGTGTAGGGATATTTGATAAGGATTTAAAAGGTACACTTTTGAGGGTCATTTAAGCCCTTAATTGATCACTTTTGTATCCGTTACTACTTAATTTCGTTCCTTTTCACTTTTAGGTCTCTTGAAGGCAAATTGTTGGAATGACACTTATTCGGACGAAAAGCGCGAATATATGAAGAAAATGGCCAAAGTCAAGAATCGAGACACTCAAGTGCTTGGAATTGAAAGGGGACGGCGTCTTGCTTATTGCTGACGCCGTCGCGACACATCTTGAGACGACTCGAGAGCAAATTGCTAATTTACAAGTGGCGGCATCGGGTTTAAAGAGTAGGCGTCGCAACTCGGGACGGCCTAGATTTGGATCGACGGCGTCGAGAGGTTGAAGCCGCGGCGTCACGAGCATAAGGTGCGCCGTCCACGAGTTGACGTGGCCAAGACGAAACCCTAATGGCGGCGACCGGCGGCGTCACAATAAAAGTGGCGCGTCGCATTTTGTAACACTATATATAGAATCCGAATTTTTCGGTTTTAGAGAGGTAGTTTTGTGGAGTAAAACCTAAACCGAACCAAGGTTTGTCTTAGGCGATATCTTAGGGTTCCATACCTATTTTACAACAAGATAAGTGTTTTACTTCATTGATTCAATCATGTCTTCAATTGTTTGTGTGTATGCTTGCATGTTCTCCATGTCAAGCTAATTTACTTGTGTGTTTGCTTAGATAATATGAAACCTAGTTATTGAATATTGATTGGTTGTCTCTTATCTTAATTGTGATTGACCTAGTATTGCGATAGGTCATTCGTTGTGTTATTAATGCTTGATTAGTCTTTGTTGAACCTTAGCTTATAGTTACTAGTGGAATTGTAGGCTAAATATCCAAAGATAACCTTAGTGTTAAGTTTATGAATCCTAGAGATTTCGTAGTCATTAACCTTAGGTAGCTTCAAAGAGTTAGGGATAAGCGCATACCCTACGACCTTAGAAACACAACGCGTTAAGAATAAGGGCGTGACAATTCAACCATCAATAGGAGATAACTAGGGAGTAATAACATCTAAGTAAACACATTTTAATCATCATAAGAGCACACAACAATAGACATAGACTACACTCACCTTAGTTTAGATAATTAGATAAGTAGAGTAATCGGTGAAATACCAACCCCAAATCCAAACCCGAGATTCGTACCTTTCAAATTTCTAAAAACATAAAAAGATAAAAATAATCTTCCTCAACCCCAACCTTAGCGTAGTAATTTCTCACTAGCATTCCTATTCCCAGAAAACGATATCAATTCCGAGGCTTACCCTAATACTACACTACAACGATTAGGTTCACTTGCCTAGGGTGTTGAAAAACTTGCTCGACGAAAAGGAAGTTCCTTTGACCCCGAACACGCGTTGTGCAGCGTATCAATGTTGCTCATGTCGATAGGTTAGGATTTAATCTACTTAGTATTAGCCAATTATGTGATAAAAGTATAAAGTACTATTTGAAGAAAATGGTAGTAAAATACTAAAGATGGTATCACCATAGCTAAAGGAGTTAGGAAAAATAATATATACGTCATGAAAATAGATAAAACATCTAATGACAAACTTTGTCTAACAACTTTAGATGATAGCTCAACTCGTGGCATAGGCGTTTAGGTCACGCTAATATGAGACTCATACAAAACCTATCTTCAAAAGAGCTAGTTAGGAATTTACCAAAACTAAAATATGACCAACATTTTGCGACGCTTGCAAAATTGGTAAACAAACCCATAGTAGTCATAAGGCTAAAAACATGGTGTCCACATTTAAGTGTCTAGAACTTTTGCATATGGACTTGTTTGGTCCATCCGCTATAAGAAGCTATGGAGGCAACTTATACACTTTGGTCATAGTATATGATTACTCAAGATTTACTTGGACGTTGTTTTTGAAAACCAAAAATGAAGCTTTCGATAACTTTGAAATTCTTAGCAAGAAAATTCAAAATCAAATAGGTGTTAAAATTGTGTCGATCCGAACGGATCATGGTCGTGAATTTGACAATGAAACACAATTTGGAAACTTTGGTGATGCAAATGGTATAACACACAACTTCTCGGCTCCTAGAACACCTCAATCAAATGGAGTTATAGAACGTAAAAATAGAACCATTCAAGAAATGAGTAGAACAATGCTTAATGAACAAAACATTCCTCAAAATTTTTGGTGTAACGCCGTTGACACTTCTACATATATTTTAAATAGAGTCTTAATACGTCCTTTCTTAAACAAAACACCATATGAGCCATATAAAGGTAAAAAGTCAACTTTAGGATATTTTAGAGTATTTTGATGTAAATATTTCATTCTTAATACTAAAAATTATCTCACCAAGTTTTACCCAAAGTCTTATGAAGCTGTATTTCTTGGTTACTCACAAACTAATAAAGCTTACATTGTCTTAAACAAAGAAACAATGAGAGTCGAGGAATCGTTGAACATAACATTCGACGAAAGTCCACCTCCCTCTAAGACATCACCTTTGGTAGATGATGACTTAGTTGAAAGTCAACTTGTAGAAAGTCAAGAAATAATTGAAAATGACAAGGAAGATGAACCACTAAATAATGAAATTATAAACATCAAAGAATCCAAAAGTCATCCTTTAGAAAAGGTCATAGGACAACTTAATCAAAGAACCTTAAGATCACAAGCCCAAAATCAAAGTAATCATTTTTGTTTTGTGTCTACCATTGAACCAAAAAACATAAATGAAGCAATAAAAGATGAATCTTGGGTAATTGCTATGCAAGAAGAGTTGGACCAATTCGTTAGAAATGATGTTTGGAAGTTAGTTCCAAAACCTAAAGATCAAACTATAATTGGAACGAAATGGGTTTTTCGAAATAAAATGGATGAAAATGGTGTAGTGTCTAGAAAAAAAGCTAGGCTTGTCGCACAAGGTTATAATCAACAAGAGGGGATTGATTATGATGAAACTTATGCACCGGTAGCTAGGCTCGAGTCTATTAGAATCTTACTTGCATATGCATGTGCTTATGACTTTAAATTATTTCAAATGGATGTTAAGAGTGAATTTGTTTATTAACGAAGAAGTATATGTTGCTCAACCTCCCGGTTTTACCGACTTTGAGAAACCACATCATGTCTTCAAACTCAAGAAAGCATTATACGGTCTTAAGCAAGCACCAAAAGCTTGGTACGATAGACTTAAGACTTTTCTTGTTGAAAACAAATACACTATGGGATTAGTAGATAATACTCTTTTTACCAAGAAAAATGACTCACATATTATCATTGTTCAAATATACGTTGATGACATCATATTCGGATCAACTTGTCAAGAGCTATGTGATGATTTCTCTAAAATCATGCACGATGAGTTTGAGATGAGTATGATGGGTGAATTAAACTTCTTTCTAGGACTTCAAATTAAACAACTAGAAGATGGCATATTCTTTAACCAATCTAAATATATAAAAGATATGCTTAAGAAATTTGGTCTTGAAGACTCAAAACCAACTAAGACACCCATGTCTTCGGACACTAAACTCACCAAGGATAAGGAAGGTGAATAGGTAGATAACACTAAATATAGAGGAATGATCGGTAGCTTACTCTATCTCACAGCTAGTAGACCCGACATTATGTTTAGTGTTTGTCTATGTGCTCGCTTTCAAGAAAATCCAAAGGTATCACACTTAGAAGCCTTGCAAAGGATATTTAGATACATTAAGGAGCGACATGTTTAGGATTATGGTATCCCAAAGGCAGGTGTAGAAACTATAGTGTATGCCGACTCGGATCATGAAGGTGACTATGTCGATAGAAAAAGTACAAGTGGTATTTCCACTTTTGTCGGACATTGTCTCACCTTATGGTTTGCAAAAAAGCAAAAGGCTTTAGCTATCTCAACTCTTCAAGCCGAGTGCGTCTCGGTAGGAAAAGCATGTCAACAAGCTCTTTGGATGAAGCAAGCTTTAGGTGGATTACGAATTCATCTCAACGATATCGTTATATTTTGCGACAACAAAGGAGCTATTGATCTCGACAAAATCCCGTCCAACATGCTCGTCACGAAGCATATTGAAATCCGTCATCACTTTCTTGCGACAATGTTCAAAATGAAACATCTCAATTGAGAAAGTATCCTCCGAAGACAACATTGCCGACATTTTAACCAAGCCTCTCAAACGAGAACCATTTAATCTTCTTAGACTAGGTTTGGGATTAATGGAACCAAACATGTAGGTAAAACATAGTCCAAACCTTAGAACAAACAAAACAAAACAAATTTGTTTGAAACTGCTACTGTTCCCACGGCACCAAACGACAACAAAGGCGGAACCATTTTTTTGGTGTCGCCTGGTCCGTGGTGACAACAGTAGCAAAAATGCTACCTACAAAACATCTTCTTCCTCACAACCTACTTTACCAAAACGTGTAAATATTAGACCTAACTCATTGTTGACATTTTCTCACTCACTAATCACTGAAGATAACATCATTGTAAGTATCTTAACTACATTTTATCTCTTAGTTCTGAGTCTAGGATTCGAATTTGTGCACAAAATCATTACATGGGGATTATGTATATTCTTGTACAAAACATGGATTCAATTGGCAAATTGCGTAACTAGTCATTGAAATTAGGTCTTGCATTGTCACATTGCATAAACAAATCATGTTTCCCACTAATCAAAAGATAATGACTATAAGGTTTTATTCAAATAACCAAACACCCCATGTCAAAAAAATCAAAAGCTTCTCACTTGTAGGAAAACAATTTTCATTGTCAATACAAATAGAAACGTTAAATTTTCATCACTTGCATGCTCTTGAATACTAAAGGTATTGCATAACTAATATGCATTCTTGGGTATATTCAAATGAAGCCACATTGAATTAGGGCGTTTGGGTTATCCATATGGTTTCCAAACACCCCACTAAAAACCATTTTATGCATAAATGAGTCAAGATAACCGCAACTCAAATCGTTTTCATATAGGCACACTAGAACCAAAGCGTTAAGTTTGTTCTCATTTTAACATGTAAATTCTTGCTCATAGGAGTAACCATGGTAGCCGCAAGATTCTATGACCACAAGGATACTCTCAACTACATTCCCAAACATCACAAAACCAAGGGCCTCTCCAAAGAACAAGTCAAAATCTTTAAGAGTCTAGAACAAAGGTACTTCCATGAGGGTAGAACCATTCACTCCTCCTTCGTCGACGGAACCAATCTCCGTCAAGAACTAGCCGCCATTCACTTCGATTGTCTCCTTGACATCGATGAACCCATTTGTCCTAGGTTTGTGTTAGAGTTCTATGCTAGTGTCACCGGTTTCATTGATGAGGATGATGAATTTAGCCTTAGGTTTAGGATCAATCAAAATGACTACACCATCTCCTTAACCCAATTTGCTCAAGTGCTAGGAATTCCCAACCGAGGGACATGTGTGTACTCGGATAAGTGGTCACTTACTATCCTTGATGCAATAAATGACCGCTCTCTTCCCTACCAAACCCCTTTAGCGGATAAGGATGTCATCCGTGAGCACCTCTTTAACCCAAGAGCCGCTCCAACCCGTGTCACCCCGAAAGGGAAAGGAGGTGAACCGAGATCCATATGGAATGGAGCTCGATGAACTTAAGCCAATTTAAGAAATGGGAGGAACTACTTAGAGCCAACGTCATTAGCACCATAGGAAATAGGGATCATATCAATGCTTGCCTTTGTCACATGCTCTACAACTTGTCCACCCGTCAACCATTCAATTTAGCCTACTACATTGCTAGGAGAATGATTGACATTCCAACTCAAGGATCGGTTTCTCTTCCTTACGGGATGCTTCTCATCCATCTTTATAGAGCCTTTGCACCCATTCCACCAATCCCAAAAGGGTTTAAGCTTGACTATGAGCTCATCCCTCACATTTTTGTGCCCTTGAATGACGAGCGAGTGGCTAAGACTAAAGGCAAAAGAGCAAAACCTCCAACTCCATCATCATCATCATCAAATAGCTCCGAGGATGGTCTTCAAAATTCTCGCCTTCCACCTCATGAGTACTATGCGTCTCTCCTCGAGATTGAGAATGAATCGGTGGAGTTCAAGCAAACCAAGGGGATGTTCAAGTGCCTTGGTAGGATGATGAACAAGATTTACAAGAAGTTGGACAAGTGAGGCTCTTTTTAAGGAGTGTTTGGAACAAGACAATAACTTTGATGTATGATACAATTTGGTTGTTTTTAATTTGTAGGATGATAATATAACTTAAAATAATGATGTATGCTAACAATTTCATGGGGGATAACAAGTGTGTTATCAAATTTTACCCATTTTCACTATTATGTGAAAATCGTTAGTATGGTCAAATTCTATGCTCCACTATGTTTGTATATGTGTTATTTACTTTTCCTAATGGAAATAATTAACGTCACATGTTTTGAGCAAAATTTCGTGTTTCGGAAAGTCCACGACACCTAAAAAGCTGCTCTGTCTTGATTTACGGTGTCCACGGATCGAGACGGCACCAAATTTATGGTACCGTCATTATAGATTTTGGTACCGCCGCACATGTCAGCGGACCAGCGACACCCTTTAAGGGTTCGCACATGTATTTTTTGGTGTCGTGGATCCTACGGGTAATTTTTGAATTTTGCTTATTTCGACATTCCAAATTACTATACATTGGTTCTAAGTTAATCTTAACTAGTTATTACCCATATTAGAACTAATATAACACACTTAGGCACATAGGATATCTATTTCTCACCAAAATTCAAAAATTTCAAAAATCCACCCAAGGAGTCCTTTTGCATAAAGGAAGGAACCAAAAATTTGGTTCCTTGCAATCCGTGGGTAATCTGATTGTTAGGATCTCATAATCATTAGAACACATTTATTTCAAATCTTTGTCTTTTCACTCCATCCTTCTTGTATGGATTGACTTGGGCGATATGACTAGCATTAAACCCACTTCAAAATCATTAGGAACCTCATCTCTTCTATGGTTTAACATCAAATCAAACACATTTCTCCATAATTTTCCATTCCTATAAATTAAGAGCCTTTTACCATGATCATCCTCACACCTTCACAATTCTCATCATCTACTAGCAAAAGCTTAAGTCAAAATGACTAAATCTTCACCATTTACCAAGCCTTGCAAAAGAACCGCTAGAATGAGCGTAAGACCTTGTTGTTTTGTCAACATAAGCTCTTCTTCCGAGTCCTCTCCATTCACCATCTCATCTCCCATTAGAGATGACACCACACTTACTTTGGCTACTCCTACACCACCTCTACAATCACCTATCACTACCACTACTCCACCACCAACAAAGACTCCTAGCTCACCACCACCGGCTCCTATCCAAACATCAAAAATCACCATCACCTCCTAAATCTCCAAAACTCATCCCATTAGAGTTATTCTCTACACCACCTACATCTCCAAATCCAATTTTGGAAGACTTGAGGACTTGCCTCCTAGGCATAATCATCCACCACCACTACCATCTTTTGGTACTATTGAGCGAATAGCTCATGAGTCTCCGCGTCCATCATTTGACCCAAACGCCCGTTAGAACAAGACCTCTTCTTTCCATCCCATCCACAAGGAAATCCATGGTCCTTTGTATGAGGATCAACCACTTCCTACATCAATGTCTCCTCGCATAGAGGACATTGAGGAATCCATGTGGAAGATCACCCCACCAAAGAAGAGATTCAAGCGAACTCCATCATCTCCACCAATTTTCAAATATGGTGGATTCTCATCTAAGTGATGCTATGCAAATGCAAAGTGCTTTGCTAGCCTCCATAATCACCACTCCAAACACCAACACCAACACCTCCACCATTCCACCACAACAACCATGAACCATACTACCCTCACTAGGCATGGTTGCTCCAATTGTGTGAACCAGCCCAAATAACGAAAAGACCGGGTGATGGTCCATGAGCTTCAAGAGGAAATGAGGTTCATCCTCAATCACATCCTAGAGCGCCTCAATACTCTTGCTCATCCACCACCTCAATAGGAGGGTCCTAGCTTATTTTCCTTAAGCAATTTTTTATTTTTCTAGGATTTTTCTTGTATTTTTTTATTTTCTAGGATAATTTCTTTTTTTGGATTTTATCATTGTACTAAACACTTCATTGTGTTCCCTTTTCATGATTCTTAAATCATGAATAATTTTAACAAATGAATGGTGTTTCTTATATTGTTGTTGCTTGTTACATGGTGTTTGGAAATGCTTGTGATGATGCTTATAACTAACAATTCTTTTTGTAGCTTTTTCACAATCCATGTATCTTTCTCTTGGCACCCAATTTCGGGGGAGCATTGGTCAAGGGGGAGATAATGGCTCGGGCTCATTACACATACTGCCCGCATCTTCTTTTTGTTGAGACAAAAAAGGGGAAAAATATTTAGAACTTGGTTATATTTGACTTTCTGAAAAAGTCAACTGCATACATTGACTTTCTGAAAAAATCAACAATCATATTTCATTGGTTATATTGACTTTTTGAAAAAGTCAACTACACACTTTGACTTTCTGAAAAAGTCAACATCATGCTTCAACTAGTGAAGACTTTGACTTTCGAAAGTCAACATCATGTCTAAATTGGATATACTTGCATTATCATTTTATCTTTCAAGTTCTAAAACTAATATTTTTATAACTCTTGTACAATCTTTACATCTTTTATAAAAATAAAATTTATGTTTTGTCCTCAACAAAAAGGGGGAGATTGTTAATACAAATATCATCATTAAACATTATTTATATTTTTATCTTTACCTAAGTTTTGTTAACGACAAAAGTAAATTTAATTTTTATAAAGCTTAAAGCTTGTCAAGTTTAATAGATATTAAAACAAGCTTTTTCAAATAATATCTTCATCACTCGAGCATTTACATTGTGATTAATCATATATTGATATGACTCTAAACCATAATGTATGGTAGTAGTTTTTAGTTCAAGAATGTTTTGGTTTCCTAAAACATTACATATGTATTTACATTTTAACATATTTATAAAAATAGAAAAACAAACACATGACATCATGTGATGCATCATTGAAATCCTTAGAAGATTTCACTAGATACTTTAATGTAGATTTAGACTCTACATATCATACACAATCTTGGATTGATATGGTTGACTTTGGTAAGATTTTGAGATCTTCTTTATCGGACCGGCACGGCGCAAAGTTAACACCGTGAAACCCTTTGAAGGGTTCCGTGGTCCATGGTGCTTGCTGATATTTTTGGCTATAAATAGCAAAGTCAAACCAAGTTGTTTTTCATCCCTTTCTATCATATTCTCATACATTCCTTCTCTCTAACATTTCTAACTCAGTTTCATATCATATTAGTGATCTCTTTTGAAACAAAGAAGATCAAGGCGCATTCAAGCTTCAACGAGAAGTTGGAAGTCTTGTTTGTTTGTTGTTGTATGATCTTGTGTTAATCCATACATCATTGTTATATCAAACCATCATAATCTTGTGAGTGTGAGTGGTTAGTATTTTAGTCCTTAAAATACATTGTGTGAGGGAGTGGTTGTACCCTTGAAAAGAACTCGACATTTAGCTTAGTGTCGGAAATAGTGTGTAAGCGAAGTGTAAAGGTTTCTCCGCAGGTGAAAGGAGCTTGTTGACTAGTGAAGTTAAACTCTCGAGTGTGAGACTTGGGGAGTGGAGTAGGGCAAGGAAAAAGAGTCCTTGTAGACCGAACCACTATAAACAACTTGTTGTGGTTTGATTGTTTCTTTCCTTATCTACTCTTTACATATTGTTGATTACTATTCACTAACATATCTAAGATCAATATCGAATGATCTTTCAATAAGTTTCAAAACAAAGTTTTTAATCGGTAAACTATTCAACCCCCCTTCTAGTTTTCCACAAACCGGATAAAAAAGCAAGAAAAATGTATAAAATACGTAAGAAAAATAGATGAAAACATATAAAAACGGATGAAACGTATAAAACGGATATAAACGTATAAAACCGGACGAAAACGTATAGAAACGAATGAAAACGTATAAAACGTATAAAACGGATAAAAATGTAAGAAAACGTATAAACGGACGAAAACATATAAAAGCGGATAAAAACGTATGAAACCGTAAGAAAACGTATAAATTGGATAAAAACGTTTGAAAACGTATAAAAACGGACGAAAACGTATAAATATGGACAAAAACGTATGAAAACTTAGAAAAACTTATGAAAACGTTAGAAAACGGGCGAAAACATATAAAAACGTAAGAAAACGTATTAAACGGATAAAAACATATAAAAGCGTAAGAAAACGGATAAAAATGTATGAAAACGTATAAAACGGACGAAAATGTATAAAAACAGAAAAAAACGTATGAGAACGTAAAAAAACGGGCGAAAACGTATAAAACGTATAAAAATAGACGAAAGCGTATAAAAACTAAGAAATTGGGCGAAAACGTATAAAACGAACGAAAACGTATAAAAACGGATGAAACGTATAAACATAGACAAAAACGTATAAAATGGACGAAAACGTATAAAACGGACGAAAAACTTTAAATTATTAACGGCGGTTATTATAAATGATAGATGATGCAAACGGTCGTTAGCCAAAAAGGCTAACGTGTAAATGATTACATAATCCACTTAACACCAGTTAAAAAAATAACCACGAGTGTTATTATTTGCAAAGATGGGGACTATCCATGCAACTTTAGACTATAAGGGACGAAAGTTGCAACTTTTGACAAACCACAGGGACCATCCATGTAATTTACTCTACAAATAATTACAAAATAGTCGATTGCCGGTCATGGAACAATACAATAAACCTCTTGGTCAATTCACACGACACAAAATGAACATGGACGAGGCTATTTCAGTTTATGGGTCATTAATCCCTGCTTCTTTTTTGAAAAGATTTTAAGCATACTTTGAAACATAAGAAAGAGGAGTTAACATATGTTGAGTTGGGTAGTCATTTGCGCATTGAAGAATCACTCAGGGAGCAGCGGAAAAAATTGACAAGCCAAAGAGCAACAATGTTGCTAGTACGTCCGTTGTCAATATAGTGAAACATAAAAACTCCACCAGATACAAAGACAGTAAGGGTAAACGTAAACATCCAGATAACAACATTGCAGAATTTTCGATGGTTGAGCCTGAAATAGCATTTGCTAATATTGAGGTGCTTGGACTTTTGGACATTCATAATGATTTCAGTTTAATATTAAAATGATATATTATTGAAGTTTTCCGTTTTCTAAAGACACATTTCCACCCACTTTTAGCAGGCACTGACTGATCCTTATCTTATCCTTACTAAATACATATTTAAATACTTATGCAGGATGATATGAATTGCGCAGAGGCGTATGTTAGGTTTTTGTGTCAATGGTTACTTGACAAGTGTCTTGATGATACAGAGTTTATGGTTGAGAACGTCGATGAAAGTGCTATTAAGCGGCTACAAATGGTTGCTTGAACCAACTTTGTACGCCTTTCATACTCAGAAGCAGTGGCTATTCTTGAGGAAGCTGTATCTAAAGGTCACAAGTTTGAGCACATAGTAGAATGGGGAATTGATTTGGCATCTGAACATGCTTTGATGCAGATACTTGACAGAGACAGAATTTGAGTCTCCTGTGATTGTGTACAACTATCCGAAAGGGATCAAAGCATTTTACATGAAAGTCAACCCTGATAAGAAAACAGTAGCTGCTATGGATGCTCTTGTGCCAAAAGTAGGTTTCTCATCCTTAATGTGCTCTGCTATATTTTGTTTTTACAGCAATATATGTTTTTTAGTTGTCATACTGCAGAACTTTAACATATGATATACTAATATTCTGCTTCTTTTCAATAGGTGGGTGAACTAATTGGAGGGAGCCAGCATGAAGAGAAGTATGAAGTCCTCAAAGAAAGGTATGAGAAACAGTCACCACCTATTTTCATTATCGTTTCTTTAGTAATCCTAGTTTTGTCACACGCGAGATGAATCCTCTGGAAGATCAAGGTTTTGTGAAGTGTAAGGATAAAACTAAACCTTCTGTTAGAGCCAGAATATGATTACAAAAATTATATATTTTTTATAGTAATCTAATTATATTATACTAAATGATTTAGAAGATTTAATGTAATAAAAAGGCAATTTGGGCCACTGTCGATCCATTCGACCCGTATTCATGTAATATCTGACCCGTTTGGCCTGTGGGATATAAAACTAAACCTGATTTCACCCATTCATAGGTAGTAGGCTCCTTGCTTCAAAATAAACATGAGACCTTTATAAGATCTGTTATAAAGATTGAACTATGTTGAATACGCTTAAAACATGATTTTTCTTCAATGGATATGCAGGATGCTTGAGATGGGACTGCCACTTGAGCCATATGAGTGGTACTGTGGTACCTTGACTTGTGTCGCTTTGGGACTGAGAAGGAACATCGGAACGATATCAGATCTTATCATTCCTTTTGTTTTAGTGATAGCAAGTTAGTGTTTCCATTGCTGCACCGATTTGGATACACATTATTTAGTATTTTGTTGCTGCTTGTTTTTTTAATCTACTTATGCTGACAAGATTTTGCTTCTTTAATCTACTATTAGTGATGTTTATGCTTCCTAACTGTGACAAAATATAAATTGCCCAAGACTAAGTCATAAAGTGGAACAAATTATTTAAAGTTCTACGGGATGACTACATTACGGTTAGAAATTACAACATATATTGCTGGTGTATGCTGTATGACTTAGTCTTGGGGAACTAGATGACGGTGAGCAAAACATTCGTTGCTTTGATTTCTCTCAACGTTGAAATCCTTCAAAACCATTTTAATTATGTTACGAGTATCATATTAAGGGACGGTGTACATTTGGATTTACAAAGTATCAGATTTAGTTTTCAAAATAAGAAGGCATTTTGATATGGTTTAAGCTTACGGTTCAATAGACGTAAGTTCAAACTTATGTTATAGAGTTTTATGGGGTTTGTTATTCTCATCTAGGTTGTTGCGCTATTCGAAATGTGGTATGTCAAAGAACTTATTCCTTAAATTTAAAATTCATGGACACCAAAAACATGACATAAATATATGTTCCTCATATTGATCAGTATGTTTCAAACATGAAGGATCTATGTCAGAGATTTAATGAAAAAACAGTTGCCTAAATTCCGTTTTATCCTTTTTTTTTCCCTAGTAACAGCTAAATATGATATCATATTTCTATCATTTAATCAGAAAGTGACCAATTACTGATCGCTTGACCCTCGCGAAGGCACTTCAATGGTCCAAACAGCAAGTTGAGTAGCGATTATCAAATCTTGAACTCTTTTAAACACATCTTGTTTAACCTCGCCTTCCAATCCAGGCATTGCTAGATCATCATCTTGGCAGGATTGAAGGGCATTAACCGCGGTTTGCAGCCAAGTTTTAATGTTTCCACCATGAAACCTGAAATTTTGCATATCTTGTGCCTTCCTAGCCACTTCTAATTCATCCACCTCCTTAAGGGTTTTCCTCAAATCGTCTACGACATCATCAATGTTGTCTAAGCAACCCTTGATCGCAGCATACTCGTTGGCCAATAGATCTCTATGATGGACCCAATCCGTCATGTTTGATTTAACGATTAAGCTTTTTTGAAGGCCAAAATTGATGATTTTACGAATGGTGTTATCTGGATCAACCTCTCTTTCTTTCTTTAACCTTTGTATTGTTTTCTTGCATGCCTCCGGATTGCTAGATTCTTTGCATAAATCATCGTTAAACGTTAATACAGGATTCGTTGCAATGAGGCAAAAGATCGATAACTTCAATAATAAGGAAGTGGTAAATTTTGTCATATTTTACCTAGACTTTGTGTGAAAAAGGCTTATTGACATTTTTGTGATTTGGGATTACCAAAAATTCGGTAACTTCTTGTATGCATGTCCCTCATCACATGATATTTGGAGGGTGCAGCATAAAGATTAGGCAAAAGCCTTCCTTTTTTTTGGCGGTTAAATAGGCTTTCTTTTTCCAAGAAATTATAAATTTATCAACAAAATTTACAATTCTTCGACACCTCTTTAATATAAGAAAGACCTTTAGCTTTTGACTTCTTAGCAAGAAAGAAAGCAGATTTATAAAAATTAAAAATAATAATAGAGAATAAACAGACATCTCTGTCCCATCTTAGCAAAACTAAATACTTCTTTTTACTCTGGCCCGGAAACTGTAAAAAGTAAACAAAGGTAACAAAGGGTTCAAACCTACATGACATGTAAAACTGCTACAAGGCACGAGCTACCAAATATAAGTAAAAGGTGCAAACTTCTGACTAGAGCATAATGAACAACAAGCAATGACATACTACTCCGTTCCAAATGACAACATGAAGCTAACATCTTTTACGAGTTCTTATATGTTAAGTTGATAGTAATTCACAACGGATGTTCAATGATGATGCTCATCACTATTATCGCTCTCCATCTCTTCAGCGTCTTCAAACCGCTGATCATTGATCTGAAGCTGTAACAAGTTTTAGAAATAGACAAACAGATGATATAAGATGATGAACATAAAAGAAACTAGGGTTCAGCTTCCCCTAAACAATCAAAGTAAGTCTTAACTATCGACCCGTTACCTTATGGAATCAAATGATTTGGGCAGTGTTTTTATCTCAAATGCCTCAAATTATACGCTTAAAATAAAGTCAATCGAATAAAAAGTCACCCAAAGTCTTCTTAATGTATACAATCTCCCAATCATTTGATAATTTAAATTATTAACATAAAAATCCTTTTTGAATTCATAATAATCAAGGCATTAAATAGATATGAAAATCTGCAAATGAACAAAATATTTTTGGGGGAGACCAGACCCCTTTCGACCCATACTAAAACAGACCCGATTCAACTCAAAACCATTTTGACCTTTTACCTAAGCTGTGCCCATCTAGCCACCAATAGGTTTCTTTGATATTATCTCAAAAAATGTCACATATAAGCATTTTTTATTACACAAGCAAGGAGAATGCAGAACCATAAAAATGTTAAAAGCTAGAAAACGATAAACTCAATGGGGATATTGAAATCCCATATAAAGGTCATGTGCTTCAAAGAAACTATAACTGACATAAGCAGCCACGCCTTATTATGATCACGGATTCACGGGTCTAATTCTTGGTGCAAATAGAAAAACAGACTAAACAAAAAAAAAAGAATACCTCAAGCACACTGCTAGCCAGGTCATCGTCTCCATTTGCATGACCAATGGTGAAAGGAATTTGTATGTCATTCCACTCTGGGATGTCTCCATCTGGATACAATAAATCACAAAAAACAATAAGGTTCTATGACACTTGAAGAAAAGCAATTACCAAAAACACGTGTGATAAAGTTCAAATGAGTACCAATTCCAGCTCCCAACTGATCAGCACTAAAAATCCAGTTATGTGGTTCTTCCTCCTCTGGTGAAAGAATAAGAATGTTTAAATATCAAAAAACATAAATATTCCACATTTTAGTTGTAGTGATAGTTAGATTACCTTCAACAGGTTCGGGATTTAGCTCTGCACATTCACAGAATACATCGAAAAGGGTATCCACTATTAACAAAAACAATATTAACGGGTTAGAAAATTATACTGTAAATATAGACAAAACCAAGAGAAATTTTGTTAATAATAAATTATATATAAATGAGATGTCAAGTATACATTGAGTAGGATCAGAAGGCACAAGCCTCATCTCAGTGATCTTTGACAAATCCAGAGGTGACTCGCTTGATTCTGAATCAAAGCTTTCTGATTCATCATCCTCATCTCCCGTGTCAATCTGAATTCGATTATAATAAAGTTAGTTAAAAACATTAAAAAAAGAACCAAGAGGTCATTTTGACCTGGGTTGCACAGGAGAGCAACCATAAGCTTAAAGCAAATGTATTAATTAAGATGAGAATCATATATATGTTAAGAAATATATGATGTAAAAATCCCTTTTGACCATCTACAGTTCTACACAAAATAGAGTAGGAGATTATAATGCCTAGTAATCTATTTATTCTTTTATTCATAATCAACTTATGGCATCCACAAACAGAATTCCAAACTAGTTAGACTTATGAAATGCACCTAGATTGGGATGTTGCACAAAGCTTCCTGCGGCAGGCTATCTCTGAGTTTGCATTGTTATGTTTTTAGCATCTCTAAGATATAGATATCAATCAAGGAGCAGTTGCTATTCTAGATGAAATCAAGCAATCAAGGAAGAAATATTTAAAGAGTAGATACACGTGGAATATTATAGATCTGCAAGGAGACCACAAAACAGTAAGCTAGTGGAATCAACAGATCTAGGTTCAGATAGGCTCTGCATCAAAATATCATCCACATGTTGTAACGTTGGTGAACAAGACTAATCAACAGTGTGAATATTTTCTTTGATAAAAATGTCAGCCTTTACCAACATGTTTCGTCCTGTCATAATGAACTACATTGTAAGCAATGTTATGTGTTGACTTAGTGAGTAGTCTCTTGTTTTATTATACTTATTAAAAACGACCACCACTTCTTCGGGGTCACCAAATCAAGTACCTTAACCTTGCAATTGAAAAGAACGTATCTATGGTGGCCGTACTTGTTTAGCCCATAGTTGGTGGCACCCAGACAAGATTTATTCCTAATTTTAGAGGTGTGGGAAGAGAGTTACAAAGGTCAATATAAGATAAGTCATGTAAACAAACTGAGAAAATGCAAGCCCAGAGCAGAGAGTCAGAGAGTCAGAGTCACGGAAGAACTCGAGACATTGGAATGTGTAAAAACTGTAAATGTGTCAACAATAAAGCCTTCTTCTAACACTTTTGTGTATTAATGGATACATTAAAATAAATTCTACCAGCACAACAGAATTTTTAACGTCATTGTACAAAATTGGTGTTTCGCATGCCTAAGTCCACATAATCCCCAAGACTTGTCGACGATACATGTGTTTATGTGTATGAAATCTTCCCTGGTTGTGTTTGTCCTGAAGCAAAGAAATTGTGGAAAGATTTCTCTCTTCTTTATTTTAGAAATAGATGTAAAGAGAAAACTGTCCTCCAAAAAATCCCCCCATTCACGCCAAAGACGACCGCAAAGAAACTTGTGTACGCCTAAAGGGTCGACATTGTCTCTTCAAATTGTGTTGACACGATGTAAGACAAAGCAATAAACCAAGGCACAATAAGAAAAATATTTGTTGAAAGAACCTTCAAAGAATTCTTTTTAGACCGACATCCTTCTAATGTCTTGAGGTTGACACATCGCTCTAGGCTCTACGACTCACAAATTCTAAACTTATATACTTGACATATCTTAACTTTTATCGTGATCAACTCTCTCTTCTTAGTCAAATCAATTTTATTACTGAAATACTAGCCCAAATTGTCACCAGCCCTAACTTAACATGTACCTCGTAAAATTGCATTGCTCAATAGATTCAGAGGAAAGCTAGAACCTAAATTTGATGTATGCAAAAAAATGGTGGTGGTTTTGACAAAGATAAGACTTAACTCGTTGAAAATAACAATAAGTATAGATTCAATATTGCTCACTCCTTATCAAGATGTGACAAAACATGTTATGCTACAGATCCAAATTATGAAATATAATATTAACAATGGCAATATATCTCATCCACACATGTTGGTGTTTTCTTGAAGAACTTACCAAGATCATGATTTGCTTGCCCAACTTAAGAGTGTTAAAGATCCAAATTACTTACAGAAAATAATGAGGAATATCTTTGAAGAGTAATTATTCTTGTTTCCTACTTCTATGCAGAGCAATATGTGTACATACAGCTTAGTCTGTAAATGAAATTCTAGGTTTTTCAAAATTTTTCATAACATTGTCCCCTGTTTTGAGTCTCTAAGTTCTCTTCATAGTCAAAAAATGTGTTGTGTTCTCTTTGTCCTTAGCTCAAGTCTTTCCCATCCAAAAACGACTAATAGATCTCTTTACTTCTAGTGAATAGCATCCGTCTAAAATTCTAAATAGTGTAGCCTCCCTTGTCGAACAATGACAAACTTCATATCCTACTCCTATACTAATAAATCTATTTTCTTCATAGAAAGTTTACACATATATAAAACTCCAATAAAGCTTAACAATGTATACACAATCAATAACTAGCGAAATCATGTAGTTCTAGCAGATGGCATCCGAACACTACAAAACTATTTATCACGATAAGCAATCCCAAACACTATGCGCATTTTTCTTCAACTTTAAGTCAAAACAATATCTAAAAAAACAAAAATATATAAAAACTAACAATACCTGAGTATAAATACAAGGCGACTCAAAGGCCTCAGGGTCTCTAGACACAGCATGAAGCGAAACGGACACAAAATCAACCGCGTAGCCTTTCGCCCTATCAGCATCACTTAGCCACACCACTTGCCTATACACACCCAAAAAAACAAAACAATAGTCAATATATAATCAACAAAACAAATTACATCTCTAACTGTTATTTTTTTGAAGATGGAATAGTGTACTTAGAAGAGATGTAGAGTGTGCCGTTGGATTCGGGCGCGTGGTTGCCGAGGACAATGGAGACGTTTGGTTGGACTCGCATAAGATGTTCGTTGTTGTTGGTGTCGAGAATTGGTGCGCCGTCGTCGGAGCGGTTGGTGAATGGGCGTAATCCGTTTGTCATTTTTGTTTGGTTCGGAGGAAGTGTTTTTAGGGTTTATGGTTTATCACTTTATGCTTTTAAAATGGTGTGTTCCGGGTGTTTGGGATTTTTTTTTCTTCTTTTGTTTGCTTATGTTATTAGCATTATTTAAAAGCTAGAGAGGTTCGCAAGTGATGCTACGGTGGTATCTGTGATTATATTTACTGACGAATGTTATCCCACTCAAATAAGCGGATAATCGAAGAGATTGCTTCATCCAAACCTATGACTTTGAATCTATTGTGTGTGAAGTATGATTTGTTTGTGTTGTAGTTTTGATTCTTTTATAAACCATAAGCTCTTTTTATATTAAGGTTTCATAACTAACATACTAATGTATATCAATAACTTTTTTTCAGTTTTATATAAAGTATTAATATGGTGGTTACACATTTTTTCCCCATTAAAATCACTTGTTTGATCATTAATATGACAGTTACAAATTTTGAGGTTACAAATGTTGATAAAGTTTTGAAATCCTTCCAAAACAAGCAAGTGTAAGAGTCTGAATTTTAAGCATTACTAATTATGGAATAGTACCAAATGCTTTATATATTAGTAGAGATAATTTTTGTAAAGTTCATGTGACAACTCGTAATTTCAGGTCATTTTACAAACATTGAAAATTTCACTATTCATCTCGGGAATTTACTATTCACCGTTCAAGTCGAGTAATATTCGAGAGCGTGTTTCAAAATTTACTATTCACGAAACACTATTTATTTAGGAGAAAATCACTATTCACGAGTCACAATCATCATTTTCGTAAACTGGGTTTCTGAGTATCAAATAATAAACATTTTAGTCTTGGAGACTTGACAATATATAGCATGGAAACACTTTGATAATCAAACAATAAACATTTTAGTCTTGGAGACTAAGCACCTTAGGCAAGGAAGACTCAAGTCATGACATTCGCTAGAACTAGAAGAGCGAGGAATCACAATCATTACCCATAAACTATTCTTTTCAATAATGCCCTTTTACGGACTTGACATTTTGAAATTTGGCATGAGACACGTGGTATCAATTCCGTTGTACCTATTATAAGCTATTCGATTCACCTTAGACTTGACAATCATTTCAAGATTTCCATGGAACCTAATAGGACATGAGTACACTTTATTATCCTCATTTCGATGGTTAGAGCGAGAGAACAATTCCGCATTAGATAATATGCTCAAGCATGTGTGACTTTCTAGAGATGATTAGGCAAGTCATACTTCATCGAACCGATTGCTTTACAACAATAGTAATTACATGAACATATTAACGACACCATTTGAGGCACTCTACGATTTAGGTGTCAATCACTTATTCACGGAACAAAATCGGAAACTCCAACTCACTAGCCCATAAATCATTCATGAAACAACAAAGAAATGGTGCAGGTCAAGAATCGGTTACATGTGACAACTCGTAATTTCGTGTCAATTTACAAACATTGAAAATTTCACTATTCATCTCGGAATTTACTATTCATCGGTTACTATTCAAAATTTTACTATTCACCATTTTCAAGTCAAGTAATATTTTGAGAACGTATTTCAAAATTTACTATTCACGAAACACTATTCATTTCCGGAGAAAATCACTATTCACGAGTCACTAATCATCATTTTTCGTAAACTAGGTTTACGAGTATCAAATCTGGCGTAACACGGAGGGTTAAGTTGCGTATTCATGTAATATCATCAAGGACATTTCATATAGACTAGATTTAGTCTACATATCATTAGTAACATCATTTCATATCAATTCATGCATGGATTTGCATTTTCATTAAACGTTTATTTTCCTATTAAATAAACGCTATCGCGTAATCATTTATTTTGAAACATTGATCCGACACTTCCAAAATAATCCTAATATATTTTTATACTCATATTAAGATTATAAAAATTATATTATTAGTTTACCGATGTTTTAAATTTATTTTGTATATAAATTGTTATATTTATATATTTACGGTTTTCGTAAATACTACTCGATAATTATTATTTCACTCAATCCTTGTAAGAAATGTATTTTATAATTTTATGACTTGATATATTTTATTTTGTTCCGTAAAAATCTATTTCTAGCTAACGTTACACTTAAATAATTACTTTTACTCACAAAATAAATAACTTACTTAATCTTTATTACAAGTAGTCATTCAAAACTACACTACTCTTTTCCTTTCTTTTCTACTTGTCGACCATAAATGGATGACACAACAAAATGTTCACAAAATATCTTCCTAGACTTACACATGTATTAATTTTAATTAATATCACTAAACATAACACATAGTAAACACAAAGTAAAGGTGTAAAACAAATCTTCATTTCCTCTCATTTTGGTGGTGAACCGCCATGGCAAGAACATCAAGGAAATCCATTAATTTTTCAAGATCAAGTAACTTTACAAGTTCATGTAGTGATCTATGTTAAGGTTTTGAAATAAAAACCTATAGATTAATAAGGTTTTCATCACTTTCTTTAACATAATCATTCAAGTAAGCATTCCATGATCTTCATAACTCTTTCATATTTATCTTTATGTTATTTCATCATTTTGCAAGAAAACATGCATGTTACATATGAATTTATACCACTTTTAATGTTTTTATTACTTATTATGAGTTATAATCATCCTATAAATTATCCCTTGAAACATATCACTTTTGGTGATGTCTAGGAACCCATGACACCCTAAGAAGGTGTATGGTAGGATTAGAATAGCTTCGGAGTTGTTTTGAATTGGTTAGAATAGGTTTTACGCGATAAAAACTCATTTCGACAAGTTTACTTAGAGGTCTGATCATATTTTTAAATCTGGAAAATTCGACAGTTTAAAATATTTTGGGCTAGATATTTAGAAAATATACTTTAAAACGAAAACGTGGCGCTTGAACGGGTTAAAGCGGAGTTATAACGAAGAAGATATGAATTTTTCAAGTTTGACGACGAAAACTATTTGTTTCGAGAAAATTCAGCATGTATTCTCAACTTTTACGAGTCAAAAATGAGTCTTAAGCGTTATAAAATGTGTCGACTTATCAAAAATATATTAGTATACTTTAACACGAAGCTAAGGATATATAAAACGTGAAAACGGACTTGTAACGATTAAATTACACGCATTTTAATAAAGTTGCCGTAACTATTTTATATAAGAATAACTAATATATTTCTAATAGACAAACATATCGCCACGAATGACCATGTTGAGGGTCGTTTTAACATTGATGTAGTACTTTTTATAACATGATGTCTTCTAGTAAAAGTAAGCTCGCCTAGCATATTTTCCAAAATGTCCAACTGTTCGTCAAGCGGAGTTGTAACGAGTAAAATACGGTCACTTAAACTTTGCCGAAAACCACCCTTAAACAATATTTTGGACACAAGTACCATACTTTACCTATATTTTTCTCTATGATCGAGACCTTTATGATGAAAACTTAAATGCTAAAACTTTGAGATAATGATACAAGCTTCCCAAAACCGTTGAGTTTGTTTCCTAACACTAGCTTTTCAAGGACGTTTAGTCACTTTCATGAAATTGTCAAATGACATTATTTTCTGACGAAAAGTTATAATTTCATAATAAATCATTAAATGACTATCGAGGATATCATCTCAACGTAAATACTTGTAAAGTATTTTATAATATGACGAGATGTCATAAACATACATTTCGACGTTAAACATTATTTTCAAATGTACAAGTGGTATAGATATCATATGAATTGCATGCATAACATTACATCATAACTTATTGTAGAACATATCATTCATAATAGGTCACGGTTAGAGGTTGCGCCTCATTTCGGTGTATCCACTTTTGCCATTATATCATCATAAACATTGCATCGGTGAGTTCCATAGCCCCATTTTCAATTGTTTTATACTACTTTTGGGGAGATACATGCTCAACAATTTTATGACATTCATGATTATTTGCAAACTATATGTTTATCTAAACTGAATGTTTAGTCGTGGTATAATCATAATATTCTATGGTATAAATCATTGAACTAAATGTCTTGGTATAATCATTGAACTAAATGTGGAATAATCATTGAACTAAATGTCTTGGTATAATCATTGAACTAAATGTCTTGGTATAATCATTGAACTAAATGTCGTGGTATAATCATTGAACTAAATGTCTTGGTATAATCATTGAACTAAATGTCTTGGAATAATCATTGAACTAAATGTCTTGGTATAATCATTGAACTAAATGTCTTGGTATAATCATTGAACTAAATGTCTTGGTATAATCATTGAACTAAATGTCTTGGTATAATCATGGAACTAATGGTCTTGGAACAATTTGAAACAACACTCATATGTGTTATGTCAATTAACTATTAATACATTAAGTTACGCACTATTATGTGAATTCATTTGTCATCATGCGCTTGAACATAAACTATACACATTTTGGCAGTGGGTTGTGAACACACAGGTTGCAAGTTTTGTATGGGCGGAACTTGGAACTGAGTGGATTTACAATGCCTTTGCTGCATGAACATTCTTTAAAGGCTTTACATTTCAACACAAACTCTATGAACTCACTCAACCTTTGTGTTGACACTTTTAGCATGTTTTATCTCAGGTATCTAAGGCATTCACTTCATGGCATGCATATGGACACATCATAGAGTCGGTGACGACGCGTCTCACTGGGTTTTATGAACTTTAAAACATCGTTTGGCTTGTATCAAATTTATTTCGCACATGTTGATTTTCATTTGGGACCTACACTTTGTAAACTCGATTATTTTATTAAATCAAACGATGTGTTTTCCAAACGACACTTTAGGTCGTTCAATATAACTGTGATTGTGATGCTATGACATCATCCCCGTGAATTCCATTCCACGCAAAAGCAGGTAATTTGGGGTGTGATGATTGGCATCGAGCTTGGTTATAGAGAACTAGGTTGCATCATTGACCCTAGACTATAACTACATCATCATAGCATCTCATCATTTCATCATAAGTGCATAGTCACTATACATGCGGTTTCATACGCACATTTTGCGAGTTATTTACTTTCATTTCAAAATCGATTGTCACATAGATGCCTTCAAATACCCATCCCATCATACTCACATCAGACTTTGACATGGAGAATGCCCTGTCATTCCCTATCACAATTTTAACATCAGTTGACTTAACACCGATAACATCAGATGACGAGACTGAACCCTTTGAGAAGGGCAAAGTTGCACCTACACCATCACGATCACTATTGATTCACCGTAGGATCGGGACAATTTTATCATTCGTTGGACAGATTATACCATTTGGTAGAACTTATAGGCTTAGTCCTAATGAACCTATTTTCTTAACTCACCACAAGGATTTCCATTATCATCATTTTCATCATCATTGTCATCTAGAGTACCATCCGTGCCATCACATCTCATAGACACTACTCATACATCTGACTTGCAGCTTGGGAAGCGTGCATGATTTAACACACCATTACCATCTATCACTAAGACTATAGACACTACACCATCTCATAGGTTTGAGGACTGTGAGAGTTCTAGGGCTATTGCTGCTAGACCGTCTACTATTCCTACACTTGAAACACTATTTGACCATCAATAGGAACAGATAATAGGTACCTTTCTATCTAATGTAATTTTTATTCCTTAGTAACTCCACGATAATCACAACCATCCAACAAATCTTATTTCATGTTATTTTGTTATCACTTTATAAAATTATTTCACATAATTTTATTTCGAGCTATTTTACCACCATCTTAGAAACATTGTTTCATAAAGTTTTAAAACAAGTTGTTTCGTTACCACCCTATCAATTGGCTTTCAGTCATTTTATCAACTATTTAATACCATCATGCGAAACGATTTTCATGTTACTCTGAAAAATTGTTTGAGCCATTATTTTACAAAACAAAACGTTGAACACCATCTAAAACTTCGGAGAAACATAATACCATTTCAACAAAACCAAGCATCACATCATTTGTCCTCGATTATACATAGCCTGATCACCTATGTATAATTCAGGAAGAATTATGTCATGAAAGTAACAAGCATCATTTTAAATCTCTTAAAACAATCATCACTCAAAAGCAAGCTTTGTAATCAGATAAATTGTTCATAAACATTTCTTTTGTTAACACTCTATAGAAGCCTACGCCATTCATCCTTCACTCAACCGATAAGTTAGAATTTGACGAGTGACCTTTTAGGAAAGGACTTTCTATACCATTTACGAGGAGGATTCCTCGATACAAGAAAACAATGAAAGGATTTTGGAACTACCAACAAGGACTAGAAGTATATAGTAAGATGATTCAAAACTCAACCAAAAATCTTAAGACATCACGAGACATTCGAACCACTATCTTTGGACTAGAAGCCAAATTATATCATTTCAAAAGCATCGCTTGGACCGAGTTACAAGATTTAGTACGAATCGAATACACACTAAGCAACACTATAGGAGAAACCAAGTCTTCTAATCGAGACTACAGAACATTTCATTAAACATGGCCTCAACAATATGTGAACTTCCTACAATGAGTTTCCTTAAAGGAAAATTTGGTTAAGTTAAGGTTATCGATATAAACTTCCCTAAGGCATTGTGTTCTCTAGAAATTCCAAGTAACCTCACTTCTATATCAAGAGATGCAACAGTTTGAACATATCGGACAATCAATGACACTCCATCTACAAGTGAAATTAGAACAAACATTCTTTGACATAGTATGAGTGATATCTATTTTCTTGCTAGCATGATAACAATATAAGTGATGAAATATTTTAGAAGCACTCGATATCAGGACAAATCTTGAAAATCAATCACTACACCACATCATTTAAATATTTAAGGTTGTGTGACTTGACAATATATAGCATGGAAACACTTTGATAATCAAACAATAAACATTTTAGTCTTGGAGACTAAGCACCTTAGGCAAGGAAGACTCAAGTCATGACATTCGCTAGAACTAGAAGAGCGAGGAATCACAACTGTTACCCATAAACTATTCTTTTCAATAATGCCCTTTTCGACAGACTTGACATTTTGAAATTTGGCATGAGACACGTGGTATCAATTCCAGTTGTACCTATTATAAGCTATTCGATTCACCTTAGACTTCTGACAATCATTTCAAGATTTCCATGGAACCTAATAGGACATGAGTACCGCCTATTATCCTCAGCTCAATGGTTAGAGCGAGAGAACAATTCCCACATTAGATAATATGCTCAAGCATGTGTGACTTTCTAGAGATGATTAGGCAAGTCATACTTCATCGAACCAGTTGCTTTACAACAATAGTAATTACATGAACATATTAACGACACCATTTGAGGCACTCTCTGATTTAGGTGTCAATCACTTATTCACGGAACAAAATCGGAAAGTCCAACTCACTAGCCCATAAATCATTCATGAAACAACAAAGAAATGGTACAGTCAAGAATCGTTATAAGCAACAACATATAGCTTGATAAGCTACGTCGATATACGATGCAAAATATTGGAAGTATGTTCCATAAGTCGCAAACCATTAGAATTTCAAGTTGGCAACAAATTTATGTTCAAAGTCCCGTCTTGGAAAGGCGTGGTATGATTCGAAAAACATTGGACGACCCAATGCGACTCAAATACCCTCATCTTTTCACAAGTAACAATGTAGAACCTAACATGGATGAATTCGTGGATGAATTCCTTTTGATGGGCGAATGTGACAACTCGTAATTTCGGTCATTTTACAAACATTGAAAATTTCACTATTCATCTCGAATTTACTATTCACCGTTACTATTCAAAATTTTACTATTCACCATTTTCAAGTCAAGTAATATTTCGAGAACGTATTTCAAAATTTACTATTCACGAAACACTATTCATTTCCGGAGAAAATCACTATTCACGAGTCACTAATCATCATTTTTCGTAAACTAGGTTTACGAGTATCAAATCTCGGCGTAACACGGAGGGTAAGTCGCGTATTCATGTAATATCATCAAGGACATTTCATATAGACTAGATTTAGTCTACACATCATTAGTAACATCATTTCATATCAATATTATGCATGGATTTGCATTTTCATTAAACGTTTATTTTCCTATTAAATAAACGCTATCGCGTAATCATTTATTTTGAAACATTGATCCGACACTTCCAAAATAATCCTAATATATTTTTATACTCATATTAAGATTATAAAAATTATAACATTAGTTTACCCGGTGTTTTAAATTTATTTTGTATATAAATTGTTATATTTATATATATTTGACGGTTTTCGTAAATACTACTCGATAATTATTATTTTACTCAATCCTTGTAAGAAATGTATTTTATAATTTTATGACTTGATATATTTTATTTTGTTCCGTAAAATCGATTTCTAGCTAACGTTACACTAAATAATTACTTTTACTCACAAAATAAACACTACACTTAATCTTTATTACAAGTAGTCATTCAAAACTACACTACTCTTTTTCCTTTCTTTTCTACTTGTCGACCATAAATGGATGACACAACAAAATGTTCACAAAAATATCTTCCTAGACTTGCACATGTATAATTTTAATTAATATCTAAACATAACACATAGTAAACACAAAGTAAAAGGTGTAAAACAAATCTTCCTTTCCTCTCATTTTGGTGGTGAACCGGCCATGGCAAGAACATCAAGGAAATCCATTAATTTTTCAAGATCAAGTAACTTTACAAGTTCATGTAGTGATCTATGTTAAGGTTTTGAAATAAAAACCTATAGATTAATAAGGTTTTCATCACTTTCTTTCACATAATCATTCAAGTAAGCATTCCATGATCTTCATAACTCTTTCATATTTATCTTTATGTTATTTCATCATTTTGCAAGAAAACATGCATGTTACATATGAATTTATACCACTTTTAATGGTTTTATTACTTATTATGAAATATAATCATCCTATAAATTATCCTTGAAACATATCACTTTTGGTGATGTCTAGGAACCCATGACACCCTAAGAAGGTGTATGGTAGGATTAGAATAGCCGGAGTTGTTTTGAATTGGTTAGAATAGGTTTTGCGCGAGAAAAACTCATTTCGACAAGTTTATTTAACGGTCTGATCATATTTGTTAAATCTGGAAAATTCGACAGTAGGTAAAATATTTTGGGCTAGATATTTAGAAAATATACTTTAAAACGAAACGTGGTCGCTTGAGCGGGTTAAAACGGAGTTATAACGAAGAAGATATGAATTTTCAAGTTTGACGACGAAAACTATTTGTTTCGAAAATTCAGCATGTATTCTCAACTTTTTACGAGTCAAAAATGAGTCTTAAGCGTTATAAAATGTGTCGACTTATCAAATATATATTAGTATACTTTAACACGAAGCTAAGGATATATAAAACGTAGAAAACGGACTTGTAACGATTAAATTACACGCGATTTAACAAAGTTGCCGTAACTATTTTATATAAGCATAACTAATATATTTTCTAATAGACAAACATATCGGCCGCGAATGACCATGTTGAGGGTCGTTTTTAACATTGATGTAGTACTTTTTATAACATGATGTCTTCTAGTAAAAGTAAGTTCACCTAGCCTATTTTCCAAAATGTCCAACCGTTCGTCAAACGGAGTTGTAACGAGTAAAATACGGTCACTTAAACTTTGCCGAAAACCACCCTTAAACAATATTTTGGACACAAGTACCATACTTTACCTATATTTTTCTCCATGATCGAGACCTCTATGATGAAAACTTAAATGCTAAAACTTTGAGATAATGATACAAGCTTCCCAAAACCGTTGAGTTTGTTTCCTAACACTCGATGTGCACCATTTTACGACTAGCTTTTCAAGGCCGTTTAGTCACTTTCATGAAATTGTCAAATGACATTATTTTCTGACGAAAAGTTATAATTTCATAATAAATCATTAAATGACTATCGAGGATATCATCTCAACGTAAATACTTGTAAAGTATTTTATAATATGACGAGATGTCATAAACATACATTTCGACGTTAAACATTATTTTCAAATGTACAAGTGGTATAGATATCATATGAATTGCATGCATAACATTACATCATAACTTATTGTAGAACATATCATTCATAATAGGTCACGGTTAGAGGTTGCGCCTCATTTCGATGTATCCACTTTTGCCATTATATCATCATAAACATTGCATCGGTGAGTTCCATAGCCCCATTTTTAATTGTTTTGATAATTACTTTTTGGGAGATACATGCTCAACTATTTTTATGACATTCATGATTATTTGCAAACTATATGTTTATCATTGAACTAAATGTCTTGGTATAATCATTGAACTAAATGTCTTGGTATAATCATTGAACAAAATGTATGGTATAATCATTGAACTAAATGTCTTGGTATAATCATTGAACTAAATGTCTTGGTATAATCATTGAACTAAAAGTCTTGGTATAATTATTGAACTAAATGTCTTGGTATAATCATTGAACTAAATGTCTTGGTATAATCATTGAACTAAATGTCATGGTATAATCATTGAACTAAATGTCGTGGTATAATCATTGAACTAAATGTCTTGGTATAATCATTGAACTAAATGTCTTGGTATAATCATGGAACTAATGGTCTTGGAATAATTTGAAACAACACTCATATGTGTTATGTCAATTAACTATTAATACATTAAGTTATGCACTATTATGTGAATTCATTTGTCATCATGCGCTTGAACATAAACTATACACATTTTGGCAATGGGTTGTAAACACACAGGTTGCAAGTTTTGTATGGGCGGAACTTGAACTGAGTGGATTTACAATACCTTTGCTGCATGAACATTCTTTAAAGGCTTTACATTTCAACACAAACTCTATGAACTCACTCAACCTTTGTGTTGACACTTTTAGCATGTTTTATCTCGGTATCTAAGGCATTCACTTCATGGCATGCATATGGACACATCATAGAGTCGCGGTGACGACGCGTCTCACATGGGTTTTATGAACTTTAAAACATCGTTTGGCTTGTATCAAATTTATTTCCGCACACGTTGATTTTCATTTGGGACCTACACTTTGTAAACTCGATTATTTTATTAAATCAAACGATGTGTTTTCCAAACGACACTTTAGGTCGCTCAATATACTTGTGATTGTGATGCTATGACGATCAACCCCAGAATTCCATTCAGTAATTTGGGGTGTGAAATTTCAACAAAACCTTGAAATTGATTATATATTAATACCAAACATATTACAATCACATAAACATACTCTTGAATTGGACAATCCCAATCAAAGATACAATCAACATACTAACAAATGACGTCAAGAAACATGAGACCAAATCATTGTTCAAGATTGCATCGGCCAAGCCATTGTTCGTACGACGATAGTGCCACGGCGAGAATGGCGTATACTAATCTTTTCGATCGAGTACCTGTGTGGCCACCAAAACCATTCACATCGAGTTTCCGATCGATCTCCCTTGCTTCCTTCTAGTTTGTTGCTCTCGTGAAGCCCACAATTTCTCGATTGGATTCCTCTGTTTGGACGTAAATCTTCTAAGGGTGTGTTTGTTTCATTAAGATATTTTGGGTGCAGATCGACTACCACATCTTACTAGTAAGAGGTGGCTAGAAAATCTAAATCTGAACGAAATAATGTTGTTTGTTTTAATTGTCCGAATGATTTTAAGTGCTCGTTTTGCAATTTGTTTATTAAACCAACGCAATGCGATAATAAGTAACTTATGTAAATATGAAACAAGACTTTTATCATAAATATAACATAGTTAATAAACAATCAAATATATTATATAAAGTTTACAAAAGCGAGTAAGAGCGATGAAGACAAGTCCCCACCTCTTCTTGAGTAAGATGTTATATGTCTAAGCGGGTCTTACTTAAAAGAAAAAAACAAACAAGCAAAAGCGTCGCCTCCTCTTCTTGGTAAGAGTAAGAGGGAGTAAGAGGGCTAGTAAGACGTTTTTAAAAACAAACACACCTAACATCAAAAGCATGTTTAATGAGTTATGTCTATTCTTGTTTGGCACATGTGAAAAAGAAACATAACGATCCTTAACGAATTGATAGTAAACATAAAACAAAAGGAAGTGAAGAAAAAGCGATTTACAAGTGAGGAACATAAGAGGCTGGGGTGTTGGACGATATGAGCAAGTCATACATTTCACATTTGCATATCGCATCTTCTCAACATAAAGATCTGCAGAATTACAACCCAGCACATAACCATCAATTATGAAATATGCATCATTTCATCTTATTAAGAAAGGGGAAACAGAAGCAGAAGCAGTTTTTTGGGGAATCCTAAGCCATTCTAAAAGGAATTATAGCATACAAAAGGGATAATAAGCTATTTAATAACTTCTAATAAGCTACTAACTAATAAACTTAATCTATACTAACTAAATTACAATTAGTGAACTTAAAATAAGCTAAAGTGGATAGATATCTAAATTAAAAAGCAAAAAATAAAGCTAAATAGTCGCTTTTCTAACATTAGAGTACATCGACACAGGCACAAAAGGGCTTCTAAAAGCTATCTAAAAGCCTACCTAAAATTCATAAAATAAGTAATAACTAGATTACCAACCGAGATTATGTGTACCAAATTTCAGGGCATAAGGCTTCATATTAAGCAAATGAAAATCAAGAAAATAAGCGGTTTGGGAACCTAAAGTGTCAGCGACACGTAAATGGGGCTAAGGGGCAAGTTTGAGCTAATGAAAAGGCATTAAGAAAAATTAAAAAAATAAAATAAAAATACAAGCTAGTAGATAAGCAACTAAATAACTATCGTACCAAATTTTAGAGCATAAAGACTTAAAACAAAGAAATTAAAAATCAAAAATAAAAGGCTGTTGGGAGATTTTTAGCAAATGCAAATTTTTGAAAATGGGTGAAAATGATTTTTTTGACTAAGGAAAGTCTAAGACCAGATTCTAAGCATGTGTATTAACCTATTTAGAAGTTAAAACTACAAACAACTAAGGCCTAAACTAGATTCTAACTATTGCTACTTAAAAACAGTTTTAAATAAGAAAATTTAGAAAACTAACTTAAAATCTTTAAAACTATTTGAAAGTGATTAAAACTACTTTAAAAATACTACTAATCCTAAATGAGAGTTGTTTTAATTTCAAATTTAGAGTAAAAACAAGTTTATGCCAAAAGACTATGTTGTGCCAAACACCCCTTTATGGGGTGTTAAACTTCAAAAACTGTTTTTTAAAACAACCTTGGTATCTTTTCACTTGTAAAAGCGATGGCAACTTAAAATGGAACTTGAGAATGATAATGAGAAGTAACAAGCTAATAAGCACTAAAGTGCTTATTAGTGAAATAAGCAATACTGACAGTTAATAACATAAAACTTTTTCATTAATTAAAAGACAAAATACAATATTAAAAACAAGAAACTAAACTTTAAAAGAAACTAAAACCTAAAGTGAATCAATTTGCTTTGTTAGTTGACGGTGACGATGAGCGGTGATAGGTCGGTAGCGGTGGCGGCGAGCAGTGGTTGTGCAGGATCTGAGATGGGATTTATGGTTAGGGTTAGGGTTAGGGCGAAGGTGAAGGCTGGAGGGTGATGAAAATGAAGATTTGTTTGGGGTTTTTATATATAAATGGGCAAAATGGTCATATAACTAGAATAACGGGATTTAACAACATATAACGGGACGTTGACTAATGGAAATTTGGTCAAGGGACGAGTTTGGCCTTTAAAGGCCAAGGTTTGGACCTATGGCGATGAAAAGGCCGAGTTTTGTCCCATCACGATGCACCTTGCCAAGTTTAGGGACCAACGGTGTATTTTAGTCTAATTTCTTTTAGAAAGGCAACATATTATTGAGAACCTCGAAAATAAAAATTAAAATACAATGCAAGGCGCCTATCTCAATTAAATAAGTTAACTAAAAGAGTAGGACCCAAAAGAATTGATGAAAAACAATACAACTAAAATCGACCTTAGAAGCTAAACTAAAGTTCTGACTCACTACCGATACAAAGTAAAATGTAAAAACAAAAAACTAGAAAACTAACATCTATCACACTTGACTTATTTAGGACAATAGAGTGTCCCACCACACTTTTTGTGTCTAAGCAATCAGACACTCAAACCAAAAATTTCCTCACTTGTACTACAAACAAGAGCTATAGAGGACAAAAAGTCTTTACATAGGATTGGATACTTCCACAAAACCCAAGTAAAAGCCTTTAAGACCCCACTACAACCCAAGACCCAATCACAATTCAATAGAACTATCGATCCCGAAACACCTTTGAGATAATACGAGATCAAATTGTATAATTCAATACTTATTGTCTTCATATGATATATCTTGTATCACCGAGATCTTGTAACAACACATAAACTACCAAATGCTACTATAGTTGAATATTCCGGGGGTCACGAAGCCATTGTTGCCAATCTATCGCTTTATATTTCTTTGATCTTCTCACAATCCATTCAAAGCTTTTGAGTTGAATATCTTGTAAAATCTTATTAACACTTGATATTTTATTGCCAAACACACGAGCGTTTCCCTCCTTTCAAATAAAGTAACCGATATAGTTAAATTTAAACGATATTAACTTTAGCATCATGCCAGTTAAATAAAGTCAAAAATTTTGTTTAACAAAAATCTATACAAAATATTAATCGATATTAATATATAATGAAAAAATTTATATAAACATACGTACGTGCACGGGTATTATAACTATATAAGTATAAATGATTTTACCTAATGTTATAGAAAACTCTCATTTTTAAAAACTCCGTGTATGCACCCTGACAGTCATACTATGCCAAAATAGAATTTACAAGATCGAAATTTATATTCTTAACCGATTGTATTATTAAAATTAGATAATATACAATTTGTATAAACAAATAAATAAAATTTAGATGTATTGTGATTTATATCAAAACACATGAAGTAAGATTTATGTCAAAGCTCTGTGCGTACATGGGGATATATAGCTAATAAACTTGTATATCGCATTTTCGAGTTCGAAGATAAAACTGGTGAATTTACAATTATACCTTTTATGGAGTATATAAATTTTATGCTTTATGTTACGCCTTTTATGGGGATACAACGTCGCTTACACCAACTTCCGACACTAAGCTAAATGTTGAGTTCTAATCTAGCTAAAAGCAATCTCTCATACACAAGCGTATATTCCGGACTAAAATACTAACCCAATCACACACATATTTTCAGGACTAAAATACTAACACAATCTAACAACTAAATAAGATTGGAGATTATGAACAACAATAATGTAACAAATGTTACAGATACACTAACTATACTACAACACTTCGTATTTTGACGATTACGCATGTTCTTCTCTTGTAATTGAATGGATGAAGTTTGGATCATTATAAAAAAGCTTAATGATCAAAGAAATGGAGGTTTAAGATGATGTGAATAAGAAAAAAAAAATTGTGTGCAAAGAGGTAAGTATGTGTGAAATAATGAGAAAATATTTATAAGTTCTGCTGAAAACTAGTCGTCTGGTACAGACAGATCCACAGATCCTTTATATATAAGGGATCCGTCCCTATTTAAGAAATCCATCCCAGACAGATGCTCTATTTTTTGTCTTTTTGTAGTGAAGGTGTTTTCTAGTGTAGATTTCTCTAGTTTATTTTTTGAGTGTGTGTGTGTGTGGGGGGGGGGATTAGATATGAATTTATTTTCCTAATAAAACATTTTCTAAATATACAAAAATAATTTGTCTAATTAATTTTTGTAAAAATTATTTGTCACATTTATAAAAATGTGAAGTTTATGACAAGAATTGATTTCTTTGTGTGAAAATGTAGAGGGAGGTGAATACGTTACCGTTTAAAAACTTTAGATCTTTAGTATCAAATCGCTTATGAAGTTTGTTATAATATGAAAGTGTCAATTATCGTTTGTGACTAATATAAAGCATAGTAAACCAAGTTGTCACACAAACATCAAACCACGTCACAAGCAATAGTATAGTGCAATTATAAAAGTAAAGAGATCAAAAAATGAAAGTGCAAACCGAACACGAGGATTTATAGTGGTTCGGTCACGGATCTCCTCTCCGCTCTACTCCACTCCCCGAGTATCCAACTCGAGAGTTACTTCACTAGATCAACAAGCTCCCTTCTCGGCGGAGAAAACCTTACAATCGTCCCTTACACTTTTTCCGGTACAAAGCTAAATACCGGGTTCTAGTTCGAGGTAGAACCAACCTAACTTCGCCTATAGAATATTTCCGACACTAAGCTAGATGTCGAGTTCTTTCCGGGTACAACCACTTCCGTTATGTTTTAAGGCCCAACATAACAAACCTTGTGTTTTATGGTACAAACACATAAACCATCTAATCTAGTTTGGTGAAAATGTTGTGATAATGCAATAATGTTTACAATGATGATCCATGACATAAATGTCTAATGGATATGAATGACTACTTCTAAATAAACTTCCATTGATAGGAAGCCTTCAAATGATGAAGATCACAAGTTCCTCAAGCTTGATGTGAGAGATCTTCATGTATGTATGCTTGTGGTGAATGAGGATGGCCAGATCTCCAAGCTTTCCTTGGTTGAACAAAATGTAAAGTATGCTTACAACAAAGATGAATGTTAGAAGCATTATGATCATGTGATGATGAGGGTGATTAATGTATATTACTACATGGTTATCTATAGATCTAAAAGATGAAAAAAGATAGAGAGAATGTGTGTTGGAAGGGATGAGGAAATGAGAAAACAATGGGTTGGTATTTATAGCCAAAGTAGTAATCAAAAGTATAATATTTTATTAGATTTGATATCTTAGAATATCTTCCAAGATTTTGCAAATCTAACCAAATCTTCTAAAGATCTTAAAGAGATATGATGATGCATGGAATGATGTAAAAATGCATTTTCATTTAGATTAAAACGTTCATGAAAATAAACGTGTAAAATGTATTATGTAACTAGTTGATATTATGTCTAGTTATCTTTTATAAAGTAAAATATCTAGTTGAGTGCTTGTCAAAATAAAATGTATTTTGTCAAGTGTAAGTAAACTTTAGTATTTGTATGAATATTATAGTTAGTTTACTTGTACAAATAAAAATATATATTTGTTAGACATTTTACAAAAGATGTATTTGTATAAAATACTTGTGAATGCAAAATGTAAAATGAGGTTCGAAAGAGAATGGTTGACCTATTAAAATACTTAGTGACACTAAACGTATTTTAAACATTCTAAATGATTTGTTAAGGGTTTTGATCATAATGCCACAAAACAAACATGTACGAACTTGTGTTGTAACATGAGGACTTGAAACATCGATAGGTGTTGAATGTATGTTGAGACAAAATGTGATTACGAGTAACTTGTACATTATACGTTATGTATTACAAGTTACATGTTTTCCATCAATCAAAACAAGCGAGACTGTATAGATTAAATATCATAATATTTGCACTAACAATCTCCCCCTTTTTGATGATGACAAAAATATGTAAACGTAATAGAGAGTAAAATGTAAAAAGTTACTTGTATCCGTAATACCTTTACATTACCTTCTCCGTTTACACTCTTATCCCCCTTTTGTCGAAACAAAAAGGGCGTGTCCTTGTAGTTTTAACTTTATTTCTCCCAAAAAGGCGAGCTTGCATCATCCCTAGTAAAGTTAAATCGTCTACTCCAATCCGTCCCTTGTTTGGTAGCGGATCCATGGATCAAATTAAAAGGCTTAACCTACATCAAGGTTAGTTTTAATCAACAAAAATTATGAGAAATATATGATAAAGAAAAATGCATAGCAATGTTAGCCTATTTTCTCCACTTTTTATCGAAGCACAAAGGCTTGTTGAAAAGTGAGAATGATGATGAATGCGTGCATGATCCCCCTTGACGGTTGCTCCTCCTTGTTTAAGGCGTTAGGGTATGATTAAAAACCTACAAAACAGATATTAGTGCAAAACTATATTCGAGTAAGTGATATACAACAAAGTGTGTATAAGATGCATTCAATAAATGCTTGACGGAAGCTCCCCTTGCTCTAGGGCGTCAAGATGAACCTTCAAAATAAATATTAGTATAATAGAAGTTTTGTCTTTAGACAAATATGTCATATACAACCAAGTGTATAGATAATGCAATATGAGTGTTTAAAAGATATTCCTCCTTGTTCGAGGGTGCAAGAAGCACCTAAAATAAGAAAAATAATTGATGCAAACTTCATCCTTAGATGAGTAAGTTATATACAATCGAGTGTATATGATGATGAACCTACAATGAAAAAAATTAGTGCAATATATTTCATCTTTTTGACGAAGAAAAATAGGATGTATATATGTGATATTTAAATGATATAATCAAAGATCTCATGAAGTGTAGTCTCCTAATTACAATCATAAGAAAAGCGAGAATATACTATGATAAGAGCCTACAAAATAGTGCCTAGAAAGAAGATATGAAGTGAAGTTGGAATATAAAGAGTTAAAGCTAGTGGTGCTAGTGTTGGTGTCGGTTCACTAGTAGGATTCATGTGGTGATAACTCGGTAGATGACTCAAGATTTATAAAAGTAAGTTTTCGCTAATCCATGGTGATGATGATTAGTGAAAGTGGTGATGGAAGGTGGTGGTGATAACGTAGAAAACTATTAAGGAGTTAGAAACTCGTATGTATAGCAAATAATATAAAAATATGTACTCATGAAATCCTTTTGTAATGTCAAGTGACCAAGACTAAGAGGAAGAAAGAAAACAAATATGAATAGACATTGCAATTCAATGATGCATAAGGGTTATAATTTGAATGATTTAATAATGCTAACAACCTATTGTTTGAAAAAGTTCTTATATGCTTCAAGCCAAGAGTAATCAATAATGCGTTCTATCTAAGAATGAAGATACCAAAGAAAAATGCATAAATATAGAAGTGATAACATGAAGATAAATTCATTCATTGATTGACACAAATTATAAAAATGACCTATTATAGGTTCCAATGGGAGAGATAGTATTAACATGGTTTTGACCAATATGGACGATTATGACATTGAAAAGAAGTGAAGACAATATGTACAAAAAAAATAAGTACCTATATGAGGATGAGAATGACATCATATGAGAGAGAGTTGAATAGACCAATGTGTTGAAAAAGTGTTGGGAATGGCGGTTTTGATTAATATATCGTTTGCACTGACAATGACATGCATGATATCTGTCAAGCGAGAAAAGGATAAGATCCTATGATGGTGTTTTAGATAGTGAAGTTGTAAGGTGCTAGTTTAAGAAAAATCCTAGATTTGTTGATTGTGGAGATGAAGAAGTTTGTAAAACACATGATGCGCTTTTCACTTGATGAGGTATTGGTGCAAACTTGTGATATAAGGTTAAAAAGGTTGAACTAGTTGTGGTTTCGTGAACCGGTTTTAGCTAAGTGGTGTTTAGCTATGTGTTGGTATTTTAGGGTGTAAGAGACAAAATTTTTGACTAAAGACAATTATGTGAATGGATTACTCTCCCTCCTAATTGGTGGACATCCAACATAATGTGTAATGTATCAAATAAAGAATGACAACAAAGTGTTTAGGAGGTTATTCGGGTTAACGAAAGAGATGAGCTTAGTGATGTTTTTATGTATGATAGTTAGCATACAATGAACTTCATCCTTAAAGTCATGTACCTCTTTTAAATTAATACGAGATGATCGTATGATGAGGCATGTGGTTTCCTCATAGGAGGTGGAGAGGATGATATAATTAAAGTATTGTTGTATCTAAATAGTGGGAGGCAATTTTTGTAAAGTGGAAGTAATAATGAGATTTGGAAAGAGGTCGGTTGAAAGATACGAAAAGTCAAGCCTCTAAAACTTAATTCTATATGCTTTAAAACTATATGCAAGAGTAGGGGTCCCATAAAGCATATTACTAATCTACGTAGCAATAAAGGGGATTATACGAAATGATCATATAAAAGTTAGAACCAAGTCAAATAATTTGTTATCAACCTACAAAACAAATTTGTTAGTGACAAAAGATGTTAACATGATAGAAATCAAATGATAACATCTTATATAAGCAAAAACAGCACCTTGCACTTAGTAGATAAGAAATCACCACACAACAAGGTGGCATCAAGACAAACAATCATATTATGAAAGAATGCGACATTATTCAAGACATTTTATTTTTAGATTGTTTTGTCGTTAGTCTTAGACATTTAAGTATACTTAGCTATAAGTAAGTATGACAATTTATGTGATTATATTGTAGGATAAAAATACTTCTAAAAGTTTAACATACCAAAATCACTTTGACAAATTATAAGTGCACACGTAGCAAGCAAATAGGGGTGACAAAGACGCAAAAGAAGCAAGACGGGAGATTCATGCAAGCAATGTTTATCATTTAGACCATCTTATGCATAGATTTAAGGAATGTTAACAAAAGATAATAGCTTTCAAACATGGATACATCGATAACAAAATGACATATTATGAGTTCACAAGTAACACGTTAATCATGCGAAACATCATACAAGGGACATAATTGCTTCAACTATAAATATCATGCAAATCATGTTTACGCATAACATAAAGTAGCATAAAACATCATAAAGATAAAAACCTTTCTAGCGTTTATACATTTGTCAATTAATCAAGTAGATATCAAACACCAAGAAAATGTTAAGACAATTGATCATTTTAAACAAGAGCATGTAATCAACACATGTATGTATAATGCAAGTGGTTTAAATAAACTAAAGGAAGAAAAGTTATATCTTCTACTTGTTTGATTGGTATTCTAAGGCGAGGCAAACTATAATTATTTTAACACTTTCTTTAGGCAAGTATAGGAATAGATTTTTCAAGTTGGAGAATGAATATGAGACTATTACTAGCAGTGCTCAATTAAGGCTAAACACGACCATTTTTACTGGTGATTCCACATACCCAACTTCTCTCCTGGAAGCAATTCAACCGTTAGGTCAAATTAAGTTTCTAGTGCAATAGGTTCTCCAATAGTCATTCTCATGGTAGAAAGATGAGAACTCCTATTTTTGCCTATTAAAGTGTATAAAAGATGATAGTTTACCAATACTTGGCTTAATGTGACTCAACTAATATGCAATATAACTAAGGTGATGAAGATGTCATAATATACAAAAAAATTAACTATGGTGTGTTGATTTTTAGAAAACAAACAATATGTTTTTAATCTTGTGTTTAGAATCTAAGGTTGTTCAAATTACATAGCTAATTGTATGATCTAATGGATGACATCTTTGATGTTGAGTTTAAGTGTGTATTCTAAATGTGATTTGATCATCTAAGACAAGGGAATGAAATATGTTAAATTAAGAATGTTCTCAAAAAAGCTCTTTGGATTTTTATTCAACAAGAATCCAAGTAAGGTTACCAACTTCAATAGATCTTGTGTATGCTCTAGAGATGTGTAGTTTTAACCTTGGATATGCACAAGGTTTGAGCAAGGTTAGGTTATGATGTACGCTTGAAAGGAAATAGATACAAATAGTATCTTTCAACAAATGAGATTATCACATGGGATAAAGTTATCATGCTTATGAAAATAAGTATGACAAGATGAATTGGATACGCTAGTTCATAGAACTTTTAGATGTTTGTTTTAAGATCATTTAGCCAATGAGGTGTAATGAAATCTATTGTAACACAAACATTTATGTCGCAAGGAGAGAATGATGCATAGGATATACAATATCCTTTTAACAAGATGAAAACTTAACGCATGATTTCTTAGGCATAATATTTTTCAAAACATCATGTTTTCCTAAATGAAGGTATGAATCCAAAGTGTTTGAATCGGATAGTCTTATCCTAAATATACTTGGTCTCAAGATTATATTCACTAGATGATGACAAGAGGAATTCACTCGATTTTCCTATGTATACTCCTCAAGAGTCATTGTTGCTCGGGGTGTATGATGTTGGCTTTGAGATAGCATTTTAACATATGGTATTAAAATGTTGATTTAAGGTTTAACGAAATTTATATTGAATTTTAACGACAAAGTATTACTAATACTTTGATAATTTGTGAAGGTAGTACTACTTATTCCTAGTGGAATTTAACAAAAGTTACCAGGAGCATCATGCTCATTTGATAGTTGAGGTTCTAGCCATAATGAATCAGCTAAGTCCGCATAGGTGGGAAAGTATGGTTGAGTTTGTTCAACATGCTTGTGACTCAGTACGATTGTTGGACACAAGGGCTATTTGAACAATGCACTCAATGAATCCAAATGATGGTAAGGATGGTGGATTGGTTGATCTAGGTGGTAGGTCTTCTAGTATGTCTAAATAAGGATGTGGTGATGTAGAGGTTTGTTGTGCTATAGGAGTACTTAGGTTGATTATTTGTCCATAGACGTTGAACACAACAAGTACGAATACTAATTCTTATGGTTCATTGGTTGGTACAACTAGTGGGTGAAATGCTTGAAGTTTTGGTCATGTTTATGAAGTTTAGGGGCTGAGGTATAGGTTCATCTTGAAAGGGCGCGTTTGGTTCAAAGGATGCTCTTGGAGGTTCATGAGCAATACGCTCAATGGTGCCAAAAGATGGTAGAGGGATAGTAGGTGTCAAATAGGGATAAGTGTTGTTAATACAAATAAGTTGTAAAAATGTTTATTTATATTTTACGATCTTCTAATATTTTGTCGATAACAAACGTAAAATCATTTTAACAAAACAAATAAAATACGTAAATGGTTTGAGCCAATAGTTTACTAACACACTTATAATTTCATATAAAACACTAAACAAGTAATATTGCTTACGACTTATAGAAATGCATATGTATAACAACTAGTGTTTACATATATGGACATGTACCTACACATACTTAGTATTCATAGTAATGGGTAAAAGTCTAAGTATTTGACCCATTGACTAGACACATTGAATGTAGTTGGGTAAAACCCATGGATCATGATCCATAACCCATGACCCTTTGCATGACATCATGCATGAAGTCATAATGGGTATTATCCATAACCCATGGAGCTAACCCATGACCCATTGACTAGATGCATTGCATCTTCTAGATACATTGTATCTATTTGGATACCCATGGTCCAAAGTCTATGACCCATGACCCATGATCCATGACCCATAACCCATTTAGGAGGAGCGTCCTATGGATCCCCAGGAATACACTGGACGGATCCCTCAAGCAAGGGATCCGTGGGACAGTAGTGAATTTTTGTCTATAAATAGTGAGCCATTTCTTCATTGTAAGGGGCCACCTCCAAACATAGTTTCTCATAGTTTTGTAAATAGTGAGCTGATTGGTGCTAAACAGTCAAGTCAAAAAGACTAAAAACTGCTCAAACACTAATGCAATTAAGATCTGAGGAGTATAGGGTCTCCCCGGGTCGTTATGTCCCAGCGAGCTATGCAATGGATCAATCAACGAATAGTGATCGAGGAATTTGAGCGAAAAAGGAATTGTGATTATTATTACTAGGAAAAGCCAACAAATTAAAATGCCTTAAATGCAAATTAAAGAAAATTAAAAGATAAAATCTATTAAATAAACGCTATCACTAAAATTAAAATGATGTTTTGTTTTTATGATTTTATAAAAGCGAATTTAAAATCTACTGACGACGTACATAACCTAAAAGCGTGAAACTAGTTCAATATTAACCCTAAAAATATGAAAATGATGTTTTTATAAACCTAATGATAAAGAAAATTTATAGAAAAAGAAAATTATTTTTAAGACTAATTATCTAATTAAAACTATTTTAACTATTAATTAATTACCTAAAATACAAGAAAATAGGAAATTAGGCTAGAAAAATAAGATTAAGACTTGGAAAAGTCTAAAATATCAAAATAGACTTTTCAAAACTATTTTGTATTTTATGACTATTTATCTATTTTCTATGAATTTTAAACTATTAAAAACTAATTAAATCACTAAAAATTACCAAATGAATTATGAAAATGTGGAAAATTACTTTTTCACTTTTATATTTATCTAAGCCTAAGAAAATGAAAACTTATTTTTTGAACCTTTTCGAATTTGTTTGTATTAAAGGCCAATTAAAAGTGTTAAAAACTAATTAAAATTAAGAAAAATAGCAAAACACTTATAAAAATCTGAAAATTTCAGGAAAATTCTAAATTAATGATAAGAAGCTAGGAAAATTGGAAAAACAGTATGTTATGTGGAAGATAATGAAGCGATCAATCAAGTGCTTATCAAAATAAGCACTTGATAAGCAAATGGGTAAATTAAGCTACCAACCGAAACAGAACTATGCTACACTAAATATGACCAAATGAAACTTAAATCCACAAGCTATAACTCTTGAATAGCAATAGAACACAAATTGATGATTATGAGTTTGAGTTAAAAGCAGAACTTTTGGTGCCTACTTGCGGACCAAAATAAGCAACCAAATAAGCTACAATCTAAAATCCAATTATTAAGACTTAAACTAAACCTAGGTAACTACTTGTAACCAAAATACCAGACTTTGAAAAGCTTTAATAAGCTCGTGCAAGTTGGAAAAGCGAGAGAATTCTCACTCGGTTAGGCGAGTTGAGCGAGGCACCAAGGCCTGACTTGGAGCTTATGCAGAAGCTTATCCAAAAGGCCTAAGTTAAAAACAGATATGAGAGCTTAAAGACAACCAAGTAGAATACTTGTAAACCAAAATTCAGTACCTAAAAAGCTTTAATGAGTCCTGTGCATCTGCTGCACTATCTGCATAAATCCAACCTTTTGACATTTTTTGACTTTTTGAAACAGACACCAGTTTGACTTTCTTGAGATTTGGATCCAATTTGATGATTGATTATGATTTGTTATGATGTAATGAAGCTACTACAACCTTTGTTTATGACTTTTAATCACAAATAAGTGATTTGCTCTTTTAAAAATCCAACAATGAACTGTTGGATACAATTGATATGGATTTTGACTTTCTTGGATTGCGAGCACACAAGTAAGACAGATATGAGTCTATAATGACTAAACAGACTTGAACAAACAAAAGTTATGCCTGAACAAGTCACGAACTCAATTAAATCGGCAATTCCAAACACCTCTTAATGCTGTTGTTTTGGAAATTAAATGAGGTAACAACTAAACCAACTAAGATTTATGATCAAACTAAGTTTATAAGTCCTAAATACAACTATTTGTGATTTGAACCGGTTTTAACTACAATGGAAGATTATGCAAAGATGCTTGAAATGACTTACACCTTGTCCCTAGCCACTATGGCACGCCAACTATGAAACCAAGAACACTACCTAATTTATTCAACCCACCGCTTCCATTTCAACCCATTTCCGACTTTGAATCAACCCATTCAATTCGCACCCATTATGCTCCAAGTTTGACTTTTGTTGACTTTTAACAACTTTGATTGAAATTGCTTTGAAACTTAAAGTGAGCTCACAAAAGCTATGATAAGCTAGTTTGAGCTTGTTTGAGTTTATAAATAAGCTTTTGAAGCTTATTCATCGTTGGTTATTGAAAATTCCAACAGTAACATAGAAACATGAAATTATGACTAACACTTGAATTGAGATTTAAACTGAGTTGCAATACACTTGAGCACTTAAGTTTAATACAATTTAACAAAATAATACAAGTTTAACACTGAATTAATAACTTGACATAAAAAACGACATAAGAAAGAAAATAAAAACTAGAGGACTATCCCTCTTGCTTCCTTTTTGCCTTTCTTTTATATCCAAACTCCTTGTATCTCTCCTCTGAATGTTTCCCAACAAATCTTAGCCATTGGATGGCTTTGGAATGATCTCAACCGTTTAAATGGTGTTTTGGCGCCAAAATGGTTAACTGCCAAATGGGGTTGATATGGTGGGTGAAGGAGCATTTAATGCTTCTTGGAAGCTTCTTTGAGGGGGGACATGGAAAGGTGAGAAGGAGGTGGGTGGGTGGTGTTGGTGGTGGGATGGTGGGCGAGACAAGGGAGAGGAAAGGTGGGAAAGGGTGTGGGTTTGGTTTGATGGTTTGACCGAGGTGTATTATTAATCAGGGGTCCAAATTGCATTTATGAGGGGTGAAAGGTTATGAAAGGGTCCAAATGGGTTTAAAGGCTTAATAATTAGAGGACCAAATGTGTCAATTCTGAAACTCCAGGGACCAGAACTGCCAATTCATCAAAGTTTATCCAAGGGCTGAAAATAACACTTTCAAAAAGTATAAGGACTAGACTTGCCAATTTCAAAATTCCAGGGGCCAATCTTGCCAAATTTCAAACTTGGAGGACCATTTTTGTAAATTTCTCAAACTTTGTATATTTTTCACCAAAGGACTTATTTTGATAACTTTTGATTTTAAAAGGACCTTTGGTGACTTTTGCTTTTGAAATTATGGCTCAGGGACTATTTTTGACAATTTATGAAACTTGGGGACTAAAGCGCCAATTTGCAAACTTGATACATTTTCATCCGATTTTGATAATTTTGCATTTAAAACACATAAAACACGATTTGTGATATTTTGATCATTTTGATGTGTTTACGAGTATTTTCGGATGATTTTGCAGTTTATTTTATACAAAATGATGAGTATTTACACACTCATCAATCTCCCATCGAGATATTGCTAGTCCCTAGCAATGATTTGAGAAAATATAATGGATTTGAAACTCTTTACCAAAAGCCATTATACGGAGTAGCCAAATGTTTGATTCAAGTAAGAACCATGGTACACCGATAACCATGTGATTTTGAGCAAACCACCGACTTTCAACGGATTTGATTTTGTCTTTACGAAGCCGTGCCCTTACGGACTAGCCAACTCTTAGATAAATTATCAATATTATCTTTGGTGAGTGAATACCAATTATGGCTTTTCCATTGCCTTTACCACAAGCCATAATCTTGCGGGCTAGCCAACTCTTCACTTTTAGGATATGGTGAGTTGAGAACCATACAATTTTGGGCAAATTGCAAGCCATATAAGCGGTTTGAGAAATCTTTACCAAGAGCCGTTTGCTCTGGATTAGCCAATCCTTTTGTCTTATAGACATGGTGGACGATAACCGAGATGAGAAAGTGTAAAACACTTGCTCCAAAAAAAATTTTGGCCAAAAGCAGGGGGATTAGGCGGTATATTTACATGATAAAATTCGTGAGAATCCCCCACACTAGAGATGAATATTGCCCTCAATATTCAAAGTACCGCGGTTATGCGAAACAAAAACGAAAAAGGAAATACTACGGCCATTATTTAGAAAGAAGATTTTTTTTTTTTTTTTTTTTTTTTTGAAACATGTGGGCAACCCCCACACTAGGGTGGTAGAAAGAGGTAAGAAGCAGAGATATGGGTGAAAACCCATATGGCATGCTCTTGTTTTTATTACCGAGTCGCTAGCTTGACTCGATCCCGCATTCATTGGTTCATGGGGAAAGTTTGAAGATCGGGACAACCACGGGGAATGTCCTCTCCAAAATAATGCTTCACTCGATGACCATTCACTTTGAAATTAGGACCATCGGTTTGAGATAACTCAATGGTACCATAAGGATAAACCTTAGCGATAGTAAATGGACGGACCAACGGGACTTGAGCTTTCGAGAAAATCTTCAATCTTGAGTTGAAAAGAAGGACTCGATCACCAACGTTGAAAACGCGGTTTTGATTTTGAGTCATGGATCTTCTTTGTCTTTTGTTTATAGATCAAAGAGTTCTCGTAAGCTTGATCACGGAGTTCATTTAATTCATTCATTTGAACTTTCCGATGATCACCCGTTGTCTGAATGTCAAAGTTAGCATGCTTCAAGGCCAGTATGCCTTGTGCTCGAGCTCAAGCGGTAGATGACATGCCTTCCGTACACCGGCTTGTATGGAGTGCACCCGATGGGTGTTTTGTAAGGCTGTCGGAAGGCCCAGTCGTCATCTAGCTTATCCGACCAAGAGGCACGGTTTTCACCAACCGTCCTCTCAAGAATTCTTTATCCCCGGTTAGAAACTTCCACTTGCCCACTTGTTTGTGGGTGGTACGCGATGAGGTGCGGTGAGTTACACCATACTTTTGCATGACTTTTGCAAATTGGTCATTGCGAATCGTGCCACGATCATCGATGATGGCTCGTGGAGTTCCAAACCTAGCAAATAAGGATTTCAAGAATTTCACAACAACTCGGGCATCGTTGGTGGGTAAAGCTTTAGCTTCAACCCATTTTGACAAGTAGTCAAGCCACGAGTATGTACTTATTTCCGTGAGAAGAAGAAATGGCCCGTAAAGTCAATGCCCGGATGTCAAAATCTCACACACTTGAATGGCGTTTTGAGGCATTTCATTCCTTTGTGAGATATTCCGTGACGTTGACAAGCGTCACGGGTTTCAACAATTCATGGGCATCCTTATAGATTGTGGGCCAATAGAATCCCGAATCAAACACCTTCTTGGCGGTGTAGTTGGGGCTATGATGTCCCCAGTGAGGTCGAGAATGGCAAGCCTTGAGAATGTCAACGGCTTCGACCATACACACATCGCCGGATGACTTGATCCGCACAAATTTTAAACAAGTAGGATCGTCTCGAAATAATGTTTCACATCTTTGAAGAATTTATTTTTCGTTGGGACGACATCCCTTTCACCACAAAGTTACCCGCATGGTAATTTGCAAAGTCGGCAAACCATGGGGTAGAAGAGTCTCCACGAAAAGAAACCATATTGAGTGTTTCGAGAGGAAATGTTTCATTAATTTCCTTTTCTCGAACACATTTTGGTGAGGTTCTCTAATCGGGAGAGATGATCGTGACCGGGTTCTCGGCTCCTTTTTATCACGAATGATGATATCAAATTCTTGTAGGAGGAGAACCCAGCGGAGAACAATCTCGGCTTTGCATCTTGTTTTGCAAAGAGATATTTGAGTCTTAGTGATCCGTATACACCACGCATTTGGTCAAGATAAGATATGGCGAAACTTCTCAAACGCATACACCACCGCTAATAATTCTTTTCCGTAGTGGTGTAATGGGTGCGAGCTTCAGTCATAGTTTTGCTCGCGTAGTGGATTGGTGGAAATGTTTGGTTTTGCGTTGCCCAAGGCGCACCGATAGCAAAATCAATTGCATCGCACATGAGCTCGAAGGGTAAGTCGATCGGGGCAACTAGAATGGGTGCCTCCGTAGCTTTTTCTTAAGTGTTTCAAAAGCTTCGATGCACTCGGGAGAGAAGATGAAAGGAGCATCTTTTCGAGAAGATGGGTCATAGGCGGCGATTTTAGAAATCTTGAATGAATCTACGATAAAACCCGGCATGACCTAGAAAACTCCTAACACCTTTGGCGGTAGTGGGATGAGGTAATTTAGCAATGACATCAATTTTGCTCTATCAACCTCGATCCCATTCTTAGAAATCTTATGGCGAGGACTATGCCTCTTTGACCATAAAGTGGCTCTTCTCCCGGTTTAGACATAGATTGGTGTCTTCACACCTTTTAGCATTTTGTCTAAGTGGGAGAGACATGTCTGAAACGAGTCCCCAATGACCGAGAAGTCATCCATAAACACCTCCATAGTTTCCCAATCATGTCGTGGAAAATGGCCATCATACATCGTTGGAGCGTGCGGGAGCATTGCATAAGCCAAAAGGCATCGTGCAGAGGCAAGCGTCCCGTATGGGCGGTGAATGTGGTTTCTCTTGATCCGGCGGATCAATGGGGATCAGTAACCCGAGAAACCATCAAGGAAACAATAGTATTGGTTCCACGCTAATCTCTCAAGCATCGGTCCATGAAGGGTGAGGAAAATGGTCTTCTGGTGGCTTCGTTTAACTTTCGATAGTCAATACACACGCCATCCGTAACCAATCGAGTTGGAATCAACTCGTTCTCTTCATTCGTGACAACAATAATGCCACCCTTTTTAGAGCGCAATGAATGGGGCTAACCCAAGGACTATCGAGATCGGGTGCGTCGACCGGGCATCAAGTTTGAGAACCTCTTGTTTGATAACCTCATGAATCTTAGGATTCACCCTTCTCTCGATGTTGGATGGCGGCGAAGTCATCCTCCATTAAGATTTTGTGAGTACAAAACTCGGGTTGATACCCTTAATATAGGAGAGTTTCAAGCAATTGCTTGCTTGTGTGACTTCAAGACCTTTATGAGCAAGTTTTCTCCTCCTCGGTCAAGTCTTTAGCAATTATGACGGTAATTTATCATCACCCTCCAAGAATGCATACTCGAGATGAGGAGGTAGGTCCTTAAGTTCAACCTCGGGAAATGCATCGGTGGAAGGCGCGATTTGATTTCCTCAATAGTGATTTCTTTCGGAGGAGTGAAGATAATGGATCTTCATTAAGCAATTGCTCAAGATAGAGAATATCCCCTCCGAATCATACACACCATCAATCCGGTAGGGATTGATTCATCGATAACCAAGAATTCATCGATCTCTTCGGAAGGAAGTCACCTCCCTCAAATGGGTGAGAGGGGAAGAGTCGGCAATGATAGGTTGAGGAGATGTGGTGGGGTTGGAATTCCCACTCACGAATTATGAAGATAACCAAGAAACTCTTGAGTACTCCTCGAAGCAATGTCAATTAAATCGACTCGATTAATTGATTCGATATCATAATTTGAGGTACCTCGAAGTTTGATCGAGGTTAAAAGTAACGACCGTTACCCACGAGAGTGATTTCTTGCTCAAATACATCGATAAGAGCACGACTGTCCTCGGGAATCCTCGACCAACAATGAGAGGAACTCGATGATCGGCATCGAAATCAACAACCACAAAGTCGGTGGGAAATGGAACTTTCCTACTTTCACGAATACATCCTCGGCGATGCCAAGAGGGCGTGATATAGAACGATCCGCAAGCTCAAGAGTCATGCGGTAGGAATGAGTTCGGAAGAGACGGTTTCTTCCATCTTGAATACGGCATCGATTGATGCTTGCACCAAGATCGGCAAGGGCAAAGCATTCAATCATCCGGGAAAAACACAAGGTAGAAGAAATTTTCCGGGATCTACAAGCTTCTCGGGAAGCTTCTTTAACAAGACAGTGAGCAATTCTCATTCAAAGGAGTCTTAGCCATTTCAAATAGCTTTTCTTTGTTGCTCAAACATATGTTTGAGTAGATGCAAACTTTGGCATTAACATGATGGCATCCATGAGCTTATGTCAAAGTGAAGTTCTTGGAAAATCGAAGAATTTTTCCATCGATGACTAGCTTTCTCGCGGAGCTTTGCTCATGTAACCGTGAGGATAAGGAATAGAAGTTTTGGTTTACGATTCTCAACAGAGCTACAGGAGGTTCAAAACAACTCCTTGATTCGACTTGGGTTTACGGACCACTTGAGGTTGGACTACCGAAGGTGGGACGTGTCTTGACCTCGTGGGCTTGAATAATGCACCTTGTCCGTTGTCTCCTTGGTAACTTGACTAAATGCCACGGAGGAGGAGGCATTGGAGTCATAGGTCCATTGTGTGTCGGAGGTTCACTTTCCACTACCTTTGGGAGGAAGAAGAAGAAGAGGTAGTAGGAATAGCGGGTCCGGCATATGAAGCACCACTTACGGTTGTGATCGCCTTTGCATCGCCTCGGATTAGCGATCGTGTTGCTAGGTAAAGTACACGAGGCAGGGTCGATCATTTAAAGACTTCTTGATGTCGAAATCGAAACGACCAACAACCGATTCATTTCCTCTTGGGATTTCATGAATTGTTTCAACAACTCATCGGATGATGGTCGATTGGAACAATAGCTTGAGTTTGCAGGAAAATTCGGCCTCTATTGTTAGGATTAGGGCCTTGATTACGAAAATTCTCGGATTATTGCCATGATAATACCGAGGTTGAAATTTCACGACTGGTTTCTATTGTAATTTCCTTGATGTTGGAAATTTTGATTTTGATTTTGAAAACCGTTGTTTTGATTGAAATGACCTTGGTTTGGTTTCTGCATTTTGATTCGATTACGGTTTTGATTTTGATTGAAACCGGAGGTCGAGTAGTGGTTAGGACGGTGGTTCGGGTCTATAGGAGCACGATATTGATTGCCTCCTTGATTGGACATCCGCCCACAACATTAGCTTCAAAGGGTTACCATCGGTGGCCATACGATTATAATAAGCATGGGGCCACCACGGTAACACGAGACTTCCACTTTCTTAACCAGCAGGAGGTGAAGTTTGTGGAAAGAGACTTTCTTTTGATTGGAAGAACCAAAGCTTGAATAGCTTCCGTGAGTTTATCAATCTTAGCATCGGTGCTAGGCCGACTCACAGGCGATGAAGAAGAAGAAGGACCAACAACGACTTGAAACAACCGGCTTGCCGTGCGGTGCGGACTTTAGACTTATTTTCGATTATCGCTAAAGCTTCTTTGTGATTTTTAGGAAATTTCCTCCGCGGAGGAATTGAGAGAATCTTGATCGATTGACTCACTCCATTGTAGAAAGTGTCGAGTTGCATCAACTCGGAGAAACCGTGGTGAGGACATTTGCGAAGCAATTCCTTGAAACGATCCCACGATTCATCGAAGGATTCATCAAACTTACGGTGAACTTGATGATTTCATTTTAAGACTCGTGGTCTTGGAAGGTGGATAGAATTCATTCACAAATTTCTTCACGGATCTTCCCATGTCTCTATTGATTTAGGGGTTGTTTTCAAGCCAAATCCGGGCTTGCCCTCAAGAAAATGGGAGCAGAAGAAGCTTAACATCGGTAAGGACATTCTTATACTTGATGGTAGATGCAATCTTGTTAAACCATCTTATATGAGCATGAGGATCATCCGCTCAAAACCGTAGAAGCGATTTGAAGTTACAAGATTGATAACCGGTCTTGAGTTCAAAATTTTCGCCGCGATGGTGGTACAACGATAGCATCTCCATACCCGTCGATGGGTGCACGGAGAAGCTCGCACATAGGAATCTCATCCGCCATGATAGCGGGAGAGTGCGAGCGGTCGGATCTCGGATCCGGTGATGGAGCGAAAGTCTCTGAACACGCCTTCTTGGAATCTTGACAAGCTCACGAAATGGGCTCACGGATCTAGAAGAGCGAGTGCGCATACACTAAGTTAACTCTAAGAAACTCGAGCTAAGGAGAGAAATGGAATTATGAAAATCTTGAGATGAGAATGAGAATTATGAAGGCGTTTGTAAAAATGGTGGTGAGAAGAATCTTTATGGGTTTTACGGTTACGAAGCGTCGATATCACAACAAAATCAATTAACACAAAATCGAGGCAAAACAACGATGAACTTAACCAATAATCCAAGATGAATGGCTTCTTTGAAAAGGTACACCAATCACAAGGACACAAAGGCAAGTTTTATATCTTTAGTTCGGGAACTTATTATGGTCGCACCCCAGTTAGGTAATGCACTTTGCCTTGGTTTTCGGTGGTAATCTTTTAAGTTGTTAATTATTAAAGAAAGCAGCGATTCTTTTTGTATTTTTATTTTTGATACATATATAGAAACAAAAGGAAAAATATTTTTGTGTTTTATACGTTTTGGATGTTTTGGGTTTTGGATTTTTATAAAAATATGGATATATATAGAGATAAAGATGGATGATATAAACAAAGAGTGAGGATTCAAACAACTAATACGCTACGGAAGATAAAGACCTGACTCCGGCGTGGCGCCAAAAATTTGATTGGTGCTAAGCAGTCAAGTCTAAAGACTAAGAAGCGCTCAAACACTAATGCAATTAAGATCGAGGAGGGTATAGGGTCTCCCGGGTCGTTATGTCAATGAGCTATGCAATGGATCAATCAGCGTATAGTGATCGGGAATTTGAGCGAAAAAGGATTATGATTTGATTATTATTACTAAGGAAAAGCCAACAAATTAAAAATGCCTTAAATGCAAATTAAAGAAAATTAAAAGATAAAATCTATTAAATAAACGCTATCACTAAAATTAAAATGATGTTTTTGTTTTTATGATTTTATCTGGCGAATTTAAAATCTACGTGACGTCACACCTAAAAAGTGAAACTAGTTCAATATTAACCCTAAAAATATGAAAATGATATTTTATAAACCTAATGATAAAAGAAAATTTATAGAAAAGAAAATTATTTTTAAGACTAATTATCTAATTAAAACTATTTTTAACTATTAATTAATTACCTAAAATACAAGAAAATATGAAATTAGGCTAGAAAAATAAGATTAAGACTTGGAAAAGTCTAAAATATCAAATTAGACTTTTCAAAACTATTTTTGTATTTTATGATTATTTATCTATTTTCTAGGAATTTTAAACTATTAAAACTAATTAAATCACTAAAATTACCAAATGAACTATGAAAAATGTGGAAAATTACTTTTTTCACTTTTTATATTTATCTAAGCCTAAGAAAAATGAAAACTTATTTTTTTGAACCTTTTCTGAATTTGTTTGTATTAAAGGCCAATTAAAAAGTGTTAAAAACTAATTAAAATTAAGAAAAATAGCAAAACAGCTAGGAAAAATCTGAAAATTTCAGGAAAATTCTAAATTAATGATAAGAAGCTAGGAAAATTGGAAAAACAGTATGTTATGTGGAAGATAATGGCGATCAATCAAGTGCTTATTAAAATAAGCACTTGATAAGCAAATGAGTAAATTAAGCTACCACCTGATCCACAGAAGCTATGCTACACCAAAAGTAACCAAATGAAATAGAAATCCACAAGCTACAACCTTGAATAGCACAAGAACACAAATTGGTGATTATGATATTGAGCTAAAGCAGAACTTTTGGTACCTACTTGCGGTCTCAAATTAAGCACTCAAATAAGCTACAAACTAAAATCCAATGATTAAGTTCTAAACTAGACCTAAGTGACTACTTATGACCAAAAGACCAGCCTTTGACAAGCTTTAATAAGCTCGTGCAAGCTTGGATAAAGCGAGAAAATTCTCGGTGAATCGAGTTGGAGCGAGGCAAATGGGCCTCGCTTGGAGCTTTTGTACAAGCTTATCCAAAAGGCCTAAGCTAAAAGCAGTTATTAGGTTTTAAAGACCACCTATTAAACTACTTGTAGACCAAAATTCAAAACCTAAAAGCTTTAATTAGTCTGTGGATCATTGCAACTATCTGCATAAATCAACCTTTTGACATTTTTTTGACTTTTGAAAACCGACACCAGTTTGACTTTGGTGAAGTTTGGATCCAATTTAATGATTGATCTATGGTTTGTTATGATGTAATGAAGCTATTACAACCTTTGTTAATGACTTTTAATCACAAAATGAATGATTTGCTCTTTAAAAATCCAACGGTGAACTGTTGGATTCAAATATGAAGATTTTGACTTTCTTGGATTGCGAGGCACACAAGTAAGGCAGATATGAGTCTATAATGACTAAACAGACTTGAACAAACAAAAGTTATACTTGAACAAGTCACGAACTCAATTAAATCGGCAATTCCAAACACCTCTTAATCTGTTGTTTTGAAATTAAATGAGGTAACAACTAAACCAACTAAGATTTATGATCAAACTAAGTTTATAAGTCCTAAATACAACTATTTGAACAGATTTGAACGTTTTAACTACAATGGAAGATTATGCAAAGATGCTTGAAATGACTTACACACTTGTCCCTAGCCACTATGGCTCGCCAACTATGAAACCAAGAACACTACCTAATTTATTCAACCCAGCTGCTTCCATTTCAACCCATTTCGACTTTGAATCAACCCATTCCAATTACGCACCCATTATGCTCCAAGTTTGACTTTTGTTGACTTTTAACAACTTTGATTGAAATTGCTTTGAAACTTAAAGTGAGCTCACAAAAGCTATGATAAGCTAGTTTGAGCTTGTTTGAGTTTATAAATAAGCTTTTGAAGCTTATTCATCAGTTGGATATTGAAAATTCCATGATAACATAGAAACATGAAATTATGACTAACACTTGAATTGAGATTTAAAGCGAGTTGCAATACACTTGAGCACTTAAGTTTAATACAATTTAACAAAATAATACAAGTTTAACTTTGAATTAATAACTTGACATAAAAAGCGACATAAGAAAGAAAATAAAAACTAGAGGACTATCCTTGCTTCCTTTTGCCTTTCTTTTATATCCAAACTCCTTTGTATCTCTCTTACGAATGTTTCCCAACAAATCTTAGCCATTGGATGGCTCGAAAATAATCTCAACCGTTTAAATGGACTTTGGCGCCAAAATGGTTAAGCGTCAAATGGGGTTGATATGGTGGGTGAAGGAGCATTTAATGCTTCTTGGAAGCTTCTTTGAGGAGGACATGGAAAGGTGAGAGGAGGTGGGTTGGTGGTGTTGGTGGGTGGGCATGGTGGGCGAGACAAGGGAGAGGAAAGGTGGGAAAGGGTGTGGGTTTGGTTGATGGTTTGACCAGGTGTATTATTAATCAAGGGTTCAAATTGCATTTGACGGGGTCAAAGGTTATGAAAGGGTCCAAAATGGGTTTAAAGGCTTAATAATTAGAGGACCAAATGTGTCGATTCGAAACTCGGGGACGAGCGCCAATTCATCAAAGTTTATCCAAGGGCTGAAAATAACACTTTCAAAAGTATAAGGACTAGACTTGCCAATTTCAAAATTCGAGGGCCAATCTTGCCAAATTTCAAACTTGGAGGACCATTTTGTAAATTTCTCAAACTTTGTATATTTTTCACCAAAGGACTTATTTTGATAACTTTTGATTTTAAAAGGACCTTTGGTGACTTTTGCTTTGAAATTATGGCTCGGGGACTATTTTTGACAATTTATGAAACTTGGGGACTAAAGCGCCAATTTTGCAAACTTGATACATTTTTCATCCGATTTTGATAATTTTGCATTTGAAACACATAAAACAACGATTTGTGATATTTTGATCATTTTGATGTGTTTACGAGTATTTTCGAGATGATTTTGCGGTTTATTTTATACAAAATGATGAGTATTTACACACTCATCATGAGCCATTCTTCACTAATTCCTTCAACACAACACTTCATTGTAAACTCTCTAACCTCAAGATCCAAAGGATCTTTCTATAGTTTTGTTTTGTGTGATCTTTTAGGTTCCTCTTAAAGGCAAAATCACCACCTCTTGAAGTCGAGCAAGCTCAAGTCCATGAGTTGCCAAGCTTCGTCATCATCAAGACTACTGAAGTTATCTTGTTGATAGTTCTTTCCTCCTCTCTAGAAGTGTTGTGTTGAAGGAATTAGTGAAGGATGCCAAAAGAGTTAAGTCGAAGGCATTAGTGAAAGGTGCCGAAGGTCCGTGTCTAAGGCATTAGTGAAGGGTGCCAAAGGTCCATGATGAAGGCATTAGTGAAATGTGTCAAAATATCATGTCAAGGGCATTAGTGAAAGATGCCAAGGGTATACAATCGATATGGTACATCGATGTACAAACGTAGATAGGTTGTGTCAAAATATTTTGATATCTTTGATGATGTTGTAATAAGGAAGGTGTCTCCTTTGGGATAGGTGTTGTGTAGTGTTGGGTAGTAGTCCCTCCTGTGTAATGGAACTCGGTATCTAGCCTTGTACCGGATAAAGGGTAGGCGGCATTGTGATAGGTTTGGTTCTACCGTGGAAGAACCGGTGTCTAGCCTTGCTGGGATAAAGAGTAGGTGGCGTTGTGAAGGCTTCTCCGCCACAAGGAGCTTGTGTTGTGTAGTGATAACGAACTCTCGAGTAGGTGACTTGTGGGTGGAGTAGGGCAAGGAAGGTATCCTTGTGGCGAACCACTATAAATACTCGTGTCGTGGTTTTATGTTTCTTACTCTTTACCTTTGCATTACTTACTTACGACTTATCTATCAACATCCAACATACACATTTAAATAGATTGACATAAGTCGATCTAAATAGTTTAAAACAAAGTTTTAATCGGTAAAACTATTCAACCCCTTCTAGTTTTCTACAATTGGTATCGAGCTTAGTTACCAAGTTTCTTAAGAGTATATTGTACTTTTAAAACTTGATACGATCCGTGTATGATTGAAAACTACAAAGAAGGAAATTTCTTAAAAACAAAGGTCACGTTTTAAAATCATCATATTCTATAATGTTGGATAATGATAGATCTTTCTAATATTTTTCCTTGTTGAGAATTCTCCATACTAGGATTTGGACATCCTAAGAAGATCATGAAGAATTTTGCTTCAATATTTATTTTCTTAAAAAGAATATATAGCAAAGGTATGCTCTTTAACAAATTACTTACAAATAAATTATTATTGTATATTTTCTAGATTAATTAATAATATCATTTTGTATAAACATGTTAAGATTAGTAGTCTCATTACGCTTTCTTAAAAATCACTAAAGTTGTTATCTATATTGAACTCATCATCAAGAATAGTATTCTTCGTTAATCTTTATAGACAAAACTACAAACTAGTAATAATGATATCTTAGCTATTCGAGAGCCTTGGTCATCACTCCTCACATATGGTTATTGACATTTCATCTATGTCAATAAATATCCATGTGAGACTCCTCATATCATGATAAAATAGTTTTTTTTTTTTTATCATAATCCTTAAACTTCCTAAGAATTATGATTTATTCATAAAAGGGAACCTCATCAAATAGGACTAGTAAAGCACGTCAAAAACCCAAACCATAAGTTATAGAGCATAAACATCAACTCTAGCCAAGAATTAGAACTCCCAAATCAAAATTATCAAAAAATACTTAAACTGCTAACTGTTGATATGCCGGATCCTTAAGTTTGCACTAGCTGGATCCCTAATTCAAGGGATCCGTGGGAACCGGCACATCAGAAGACAGTTTAAGTAAAAGATAATCACTGTGGACTTCTATACTTCACTTTACTCTCTCAAACTCACGAACATAAAACCTTACAATCTTCGCTTACACTTTTTTCGGTACAAAGCTAAATATCGGGTTCTAGTTTGAGGTAGAACCAACCTAACGTCGGCCTATACAATATTTCTAACACTAAGCTAGGTCTCGAGTTCTTTCCGGGTACAACCACTCCCATTATGTTTTAAGGCCCAACATAACAAATCTTGTGTTTTATGGTACAAACACATAAACCATCTAATCTAGTTAGGTGAAAGTGTTGTGATAATGCAATAATGTTTACAATGATGATCCATGACATAAATGTCTAATGGATATGAATGACTACTTGATAAGGATTTAAAACGTACACTTTTAAGAGTCATTTAAGCCCTTGATCGTCCACTTTTATATCCGTTCTATCGCTAATTTTGTTTCTTTTCACTTTTAGGTCTCTTAGAAGCAAAATCTTTGGAATGATGCATTTTTGACGATGTGCTTACGCGGATAGCCCGCGCGACCATCGAATTGACGGTCTTTGATCATGGAAAGATGATGACCCTTCACGATGATGTTGTCACCAAGGTTGTGACAACAATAACACTCAGGGGTTGGTGCTACGGCTCGGTTGGTTCGCATGGGTTGATCATCCGCCATGGGAAAAGGTAAATTGGTGAAAGGGTTATAAACGACTTTGGCTTCTACGAGGTTATCAAATGGTAGGTTTGGTGTTCTAGGTACACGATTTTCAATGGTATGAAAGGTGTTCTTCTTCTTCGAATCAAACGTTCGGGTTGGTAAGAGGTGAGATTGGTTCTATTCTGCTTTGCAGTGTTCATACAATGACCTAGAGAATCCGAGGCAATATCTAAACACACGGACAAACAACAAAACGATTTTCTAGACGAGAAAGGGTAACCGGATCGGTTGCGAGGAGCGATCGATCGGTTAGGACAATTTGGTTGGGTTAAAGGCGTAACCGGATCGGTTGTGAGACAACCGGATCGGTTGTGAGACAACCGGATCGGTTAAAGCTTCTAATTTTTTTTTGGAATGAATCGAGTGATTGGGTGCAAAACTTGCTGAAACACAATCAAATCCCCGACAGCGGTGCCAAAAACTTAATGTGTCCGGTGTGTACAAGTTTTAAATTTATAAAAGACGAATTACCAAATTTACCAATAACACATACGAGCAAGTGCACTCGTCCGTTATAGCAAGATTATGAAGGTAAGTCGGTATCGTTCGCAGGTATTTGAGTGAATCTAATTAACAAGTTTGAACCAACTAAGACAATCCAAAACATATAACAACGAAAATAGATATAATGAAATTCAGATAATTAAAAACTACACTTGCTTAAACTAGTTTCTTATCTATGATTAGTATGATTGTGTTAACCTCTTCTTAACATGTTGGTTATGATAATTAGTTGGTGTACTAATCTATTGTTCTTACAAGTTAAACCTTCGTCAAGATTTTAGTTTATAAAAACAAGCATTAAGTTTAACCAATCAATTCAAGATCAATTCAAGTTTCATAAGTTTATTTTCACAAAATTAAACACAAAAACATCCATTTGCTTTATCAAATTGCTTAAGAAATGGTCAATACAAAGGTAACCGAATATAGACAAAATGGTACTATTGATTGTTAACAACTAATCTTCGACCTTTTAGATGTTTCCAATCAATCCAACTTGATAATCAAAAAGCGTTCTTATTACAACCACACCTTAGTTCATTTGTTTAATCAAGAATAATGGGTAAAACAATCATCCATAGACAAAATGATTATAACTAGTTGAACAATAATAAGTTCTTTTCGACTCTACGATTATTATCAACTAGTCAAACTTGATTTAACAAATGTCACTATGAAACTTTAGCACAATTGGATTTTAGAATCAACTTGAAATTGAATTAAAACATGTTAACATAATCATCAACTAGTCATATGATAATCAACATCATTTAAGCAAGTGTATAAAAAACTAGCCACTCATAGCAAACATAAACATAAACTCGGAACTTTGAACATTAGAAAACATAATTAAGAGTCTTACAATGCTTGGAATAAGATTACAAATGGTGAAGTAATGATTCCCAAAGTATTGAGGTAGACTCCTTGGGGTTTTGGCGTCCAAATGTGGAACTTCGGAACTCCAAACTTTCCGGACTTCTAAGGACGAATTTGAGAGCTTACTGAGCTTTGTTTGATGAGTAGAGAGTTGTATTGAAGTGTGTGTCTCATATGCTCACAAGAGGTCTCTATTTATACCGGTTCAAGGCCTAGGTATTAATTCTGAACTTGGCCTCCAAGGAGTTAGGAAGGGACTAGAATACACCAAGGGAAGGACCTAGAATCGTTTGGATGCAAAGGGGAAACTTAGTGATGAAGATTTGGCAGAAACAGGCTCTCCAACCGGATCGGTCACATGACCAACCGATCCGGTTGGTCTTCTACAAGGGGTCCAACCGTATCGGTTGCGGGCGGCAACCGAACGGTTGGGTTGACGTCTTGGGCACTTTTTGATCATCTTCCAACCGATCCGGTTGCATATGCAACCGATCCGGTTGGTCTTCCTGAGTTACGGGAAATCAACTTTTACTTCATTTTGACTTGTAGAACTGGGTTCTTCAATCATCTTGGTCTTCTATGGTACTAGAAACACTGATTTGTGCTTGACATGCTTCACTGAAACGGGAATCTTCCAATTGTTGAACATTCCTTTACTTTTCCTTCCATTTCCCTGCACTCGGTTATAAACACTAGACAGACATCTTTTGATGCCATTAAGCACTAAAATCATACAAATATAACCAAATAACATATCTAAAAGTACACATAACGCTACTAAAAACATGTACAATCTGAGCGTTATCAAATTCCCCCACACTTAAACTTTGCTTGCCCTCAAGCAAATCTAGGAAAAATATCCACTGGTACAAGATCATGATTACTGAAAATGTGATGCAAATCTTCCAAGTACAAGTACGAGAGAAGATTCATCAATTATGCTTTCAAGAGCGAAACTTTCGAGATGTTTGACAATACCCAATGATTTTCTTGCATGATTAACATTTCAAAAACACCTCACGAAAAAGGAACGTGTTAGCCTTAATAGTTTTATTAGAAGTGATGGTCATTCACGATTCGGAACTTTGTAAAGTGTGTTAGATATCATGATAGAATAGTCAACGGGCTCGTGGATTGGACTAAGCTAAATGACTAGGCGTTATGAGTATGCTAGCCGTTTGAAGTTTAAGTATCCAAAGCCCAATCCATGTCCAACCCACGAAAAGCCCAAGCAAAGCCTTTTAGGGTTTTAAGTTACTTGTACTATAAACACCCCTTAAATGGTCATTTGAGGGGTGTGCTTGAGTGTGTGTGTGTGTGTTTTCCTTTGAAGCAATATAACATCTTATTGTTTTCATCTTCTTTCCTTTATCTCTCTAAACATACATACGAATTCATATTCAAGTCACCATCTCTTAATCTTTCTTCTTCTTCATTTATACGCATAACAGTTTGTGTATTACGTGGGTTTGTGTGAGATGTGTTCTTGTTGTGATAAGGTATACGTGATAAAGGGGAATAACAATTGGTATCAATCGCCTAACAATGGTTTAGGAGTGTTTGTGTTTGTTTTGAAGGGTTACGCCAGAAAGGCTCACGTTAGTCATATTTGTCACGCTTAAAGCTTTAATTTTGCACTTAAAATTCAAGATTCTTGTGGTTTAAGGTTTATTTGGTGCTAAAGTTTCAATTTTTGCAAAAGTTCAAGCTTTACGTTTTGGTTAAGTTTTAAACTCGCTTTTGGTCTGTTGGTCATTTCTACTGTAACTTTTCTAAGCACTTTGGGTGAAAAAGGTCAACATTTTTGGGTTATTCGAGTGTTTTTAAGGATATCCGCAAGTGCTTAAATTGTTTGAATCGTTGGAAATTTTTACGAGTAGGTCAAAACCCTAGTTCTACGCCAGAAGAAAGTCAACTACGACAAGGTTCTACTCATAACTTTTGGTGCGCATTCTTCGAGCTTAAGCGGTGACTCGCTTCCCTCACTTGGATAAGTTTGTGGAACACTTCGACTGGATATCCCTTACACCGTGACCGATGTAAAGGATTTTGGTTCTTAACCATAGTTTACGATAAGCTAAAAGCTTACGAGTAACTCTACGCATAACTTCACAACGCGTAAGGTTTACGAGTAACTTTGCGTCTACGCATAAGCTTAAGGTTACGGCGTGAAGATACGCTTACGCATAAGAATTTTCACGCCTAAGATCCCACGCCTAAGATCCCACGCTTAAGATCCACGCCTAAGCTTCCCACGCATAAGATCCCACGCCTAAGCATCGCTCACTCAGAACTTCCTCGCTTCTACGCTAAGCTCTTTCTACGCATAAAGGTTTAAAAAAAAATGTGTCTTTTCACCAATCTTGATGCATGTGCCTCACTATATCTCAAGAAAGATAATTCTCTACAAGGCACAATCCACTAAGACACCAAATAGAAATAAGCTGTTGACAAAATGTCAACCAAAAAGAAACCTAATAGGTGGATCTCTTCAGACGTAGTTTTTCCAAAATGAGTCTTCCAACAAGATCTCGAAAAGAAAACAACTCCTAGATCTTACCTTAGGTGGATACCCACGGGCAAAGTTTTCAACGAAATAGGTCTTAGATGGATTCCCACAGAAAGATGTTTGATACTTGCACCTACACAGATAATAGTGAAAATCATCGTGATAAGGAAGTAAAACCACTACAACCGCTGATAGTGATCACCTCGCCGTGAGGAATATTGTACTTCTAATCTTTATTTGTGAAAACTCTTCTTCTTTGGTTGCAAGTGAATCAAATATCTCGAACCCACTCATCGAGAGGTTCTAATTTAAATTCTTCTTCATCACTCTTTCTATCTTCCGTATTGATTTTCCATTTCTTTTATAAAACCAACAAAAGCAAAATATAAAAATATAAAACTTTCAAAAAATACAAAAACAATATAAAATCAAAAACCAAAAATATTCTTCTCACGACATGTCTCTCAGACAATCGATATTCAGACGTTTCTAGAAATGTCATTCAACAATGATACGGGCATGTACAGATGCTTGAGCGAGAGTTCTTTAATTGTTTTTAAAACATGTCGTTTTCAAAAATTTCTTCAACAATGGCTTTTCGTATACTTCAAGACGAAACCCGGACTTCAAAATAATGGCTTCAACACATCGATTCCAGACCAAGCTTAAAGAAAGGAAAGTGCTTATCCAAAACAAAGGTTTTAAATATTTTTCAAGCACTATTCTAAAACACATGGCTTACAGCTACTTCAGATCAGAACCCGATCTTTAAAGAAAGGAAAGTGCTACGAAAATCGATTTTCATAAATATCGAGCACTTATCCTAAAACAAATGAAGATAATTTTTCTTCAATATCTTCAAAAGATTTTTAAAATCTTCATCTTATGTACCATTGATTCGAAATTTTCAAAAGATTTTTCAAAATCTCTCACATTTGGTACCAAGATAACTCCTCTAAACCCTTAATTGATTCTAACTTTTCGTATGAAAAATATGCTTTCGTTAGGGGAGTATTAAACCAAAATTGTTCCAAAATTCATGCTAAATCGGCTTCTCTCCAAATGCTTTTCAAAAACATATCTTTTAATCATTTTGTTTCAAAACATCATCGATATGCTATTTTTGAGGGAGGAGACGTGATTAAATGTGATCAAAATCGTTGTTTGAATCTCAAATGAGCTCGACTCATTGAAACCAATGAATCGACGAGCAATCATGTACCATCTCGAGAAACTTTCTATGACTTGACCAGACGGGTAATAATTTCAAGCTAGTTCTCTAGTGATGTAAGCGCCTCGAATCGGTCTAGTTCATTTAAAGTCGATCAATTCAAAAGTGCGAACTCTACCCTCTATGCGCATTACATCAAAACTTATGAGTACATGTGAAGGGGAGTGTTTACGAAAATACAAAACTCATCGAGTGTTTCAAACATGTTTTCTATCATAAACACTCGAGAGATTTTCAAAGAAAAAGGTTTTATGGCAACAATAGACAATCATGGAGTTATAAGGTGACTAAGGATAGGAAATTGTCCTATGATCCGCCAGAGTCGGAGGGATCTACCAAGGACATCACCAATAGTTTAGAACTAGAAGTCCTTAGGTATGATTGAAAAAAGGAGTAATGTGAGAAAGGAGAAAGAAGGGTTGAAGAATTAAAAAGAAATGTAATGAAAAAGGGTGAAAAGATATAGCCCTCCATATTCAACCTTAGGCGAAACCGGGTTCAATTCATATGCTCTTGGTTGTCACTAAGATGGCATTGGTATTGAAGACCAAGACGTCATGGACCCTGATGCACCGCACTAAACCTTCTAGCCACTCAATTCCTCTCAAAAGGATTTGTTTCATTCCTCACCGGAACCCTACATAATCTATTGACTTTCTCTTAGAGATTGTTGGTATTGAAGAGGAGACCATCTCCCTAGTCTCCGCTCAGAAAACCAAAATGCACTATTGAGTCTAGAGCCATGAGATTCATCAAAAGATCTCATAGGAACACTTGACATGACATCTCTTGTTGTTTATCAATAAGGACACAAGTGATATATTATAGAGTCCCACGCAGATCTTAGCAATCTGCCGTAACATTTATGAGAAGTTTCACATCCGTGATCTTCGTTGATTGAATGGAAACTCCCCGCCAGGTCAACATCAAGCACTCGACAAGCAGTCACTTCGGTAACTCCCGTGGATTACGCTTAGTGTGTCTCAACGGTCTATAGTCGTGAAGTGATGCTTGATTTCAAATGACTCATCCGAACTATAGATGTACTTTGGTATATCGCGTTATCTCACTTGTGGGACTCAGCTCAGAACGGCCTTTGTAAGAATTAGAGATGTGTTTTCACACTATGTCATTAACACCCTCGAAATTCAAACTTGTAAGTGCCGAACCGCTTATTACTAACCTGCTTTTTATGTTTTCTTCTTATGGAAGCTCCCGAGCGGATTGATCGTGCGGTGATTCGCCACATGCTCATACCAACAACACATGATAGTTCTCATCAAAATCAAAGGCTACACAAAGTTATAGATGATTCTTCGTCAAAGTCAAAGAATCAACAAAGTTTAAAGACTCGAGAACTACATCATTGGTAACCTAAAGACAAATAGAAGTGTGAGTATGGTGGAGAAAGACGTGGAGATAACGGTTGACAACAATGCAGACAACCACATTATCTCGATCACAAAGCATGAAGGAACAAAGAATCAAGACTATTCTATATCTACACGCAAAGTTCAAGCTCAAGGAAAGTAAAGAACCTAATCAAGTTGAGCATCATTTGAATGACCACCCCTTAGGGGGAGATTGTTAGCCTTAATAGTTTTATTAGAAGTGATGGTCATTCACGATTAGGAACTTTGTAAAGTGTGTTAGATATCGTGATAGAATAGTCAACGGGCTCGTGGATTGGACTAAGCTAAATGACTAGGCGTTATGAGTATGCTAGCCGTTTGAAGCTTAAGTATCCAAAGCCCAATCCATGTCCAACCCACGAAAAGCCCAAGCAAAGCCTTTTAGGGTTTTAAGTTACTTGTACTATAAACACCCCTCAAATGGTCATTTGAGGGGTGTGCTTGAAAGTGTGTGTGTGTGTGTGTGTTTTTCCTTGAAGCAATATACAACTTATTGTTTTCATCTTCTTTCCTTTATCTCTCTAAACATATACACGAATATCATTCAAGTCACCACGTTCTTATTCTTTCTTCTTTACGCATATCATCAGTTTGTGTTTAACGTGATAAAAGTGTTGAGTTTGTGATAAGGTTGATAAAAGTAAGGTCCCTACAGTAAGCGAAATATAATTCACTCAATCACTCAATTTTTAGTGGAGTAACAAGATAAATCACACTCATTGCTCACCATGATTAGATTATTACCATAAACTTGTACAAGAAACAAAACTCCACCGACGTGGCGTGAGCACCAAGCAAAAACATCTAAAGAGGACTTTATTCGGTTTATGATGTTATGGCTAAGGGTTAAGGGCATGGATAAGGCATGGAAATATTTATAAAATTGGTGTTAAAATAAAATAAAATCAAGTCTAATGCCCGTGTTGCTAGTTACCAAACAATCCGCAAAACCAATAAATGATTATAGCTTCATTTTCTTTTCTTGATTTCCACAACTCTTCGCTTTGCTTTGCCGTGATAATTTTTCTTGAACATAGCACATTGGCTAATACCTTCATACTTTCAACATTTTTTAACATAAACTTAGCCTTGAAATGGCTCACTCAACTAACAAGATGCGGTACTCATAATCATTTGAACAATCTTCACTTTCGGGTGACTAGCAACCAAACCGTTTAGACATTGACAAGGGTTAGGCTAAGGTTTAAAGTGTAAAACTGTTTGTAATTTTTGGATGAAACAAAATGAAAAGGATGGCTCAGAGGGTATAACTAGGGGTATCTAGCGCTAAGGATGAGCGCTACAAATGAGTTCATGTAGGTGGTTAACTAACCGATGTGGCTAGCTAATATAGGATGATATGAAAATGGAAGGCCATTTGGGTTAAATCCTAGGTGCCTCTTTATCACACGATTTACTTATATCGCATCGAATGCGATCTCACTGCGGTCCGGTAATGATTTACAAGTATAAGTTCTAGAATAAATAAAATCACCCCAAGACACTCATAGCAAAAGATTCAAGCATGAAAGATGTATGCTTTATGTAGAATGTGCTCAAATCCTCACAATTTTAGTGGTAAGTGCTATAATTTGTGCTAGCAAATGTTTATCGATCCTTAATGGATTGCAATATTAATCGAACACATCTCAAAGTTTCAAATATTACCGCTTTACCAAATGGTTTGATCCGGATATTCTAATATATTATCCTAAAAGCGTGAAAAACAACTAGATCACAAGGGCAAACAAAATTTTAATTTTAAGTTTAAAACTCTAATTTTCCTATTCACCCCCACACTTAAGTTAAACATTGTCCCCAATGTGAAAAAAGAACTTCAAAGTATAGAAATAAGGAAAATAGAGATGAAACCATATATTTCAATGCGTTTGTCAGCTTAATTTTCTTCATCCAAGCGTCCACTGGAGTAATCACTACCTGCAAAAAATCTTATATACAAACAAATGAGTTTTATTAAATTGTGGCACCCCCCACACTTAAGTTCAACTAAAGGTTTAAACTTTGGGGCGTAACCACAGAAAATCAAATCAGAAACACACGGGTTGCCTCCCGAGAAGCGCTTGTTTTATTACCGAGTCATCAGCCTGACTCGAATCTTCCCGAATTCACTTGGCCACAGATGCAGCCTTGAACATTTTGAAAAGTTCGGGGATATACATGAATTCTTCACTAGTAGCATCAATATCGTTTCAGATGAACTCAGCAGATGGTTTCCAAGGAACACTTTGTGGGATTCTTCCTTGAAAAGGTGCTACAAAGGTGATGGTTTTGAATTCAGTTTCAGGGGAAACTGTTTCAACTGATATTTCATTCATTTGCTCCTATCATAGTATAGTTTGATTCGGTGTCCATTAACTATGAAACTTCCACCTTGTTTGTCATAAAGTTCGACATAACCGGATGGATATCCATGTTTAACGATATATGGTCCAAACCATCTTGGTTGTAATTTAGAGCTTTGAATTTGAATTTCATGTTGAAGAGCGAACTTTATCTCCACTTTGAATTCTTTTCGAACTCTTAGCTTTTGTCGTGATAAGCTTTTGTTCCGCCTTATCTGCTTTAGAATTTTCGTAAGCTCGAGTCTTAATTGTCGAGTTCATGCAATTGCAAGAATCTCTTCTCTCCGGCTATTTTGAGATCGGTGTCACGCTTCGAGAGCCCAAGAAGCACGATGTTCAACTTCGAACGGCAAATGACAAGTTTTTCCATACAGAGTCTCATAAGGAGTTGTGCCAATAGGAGTTTTATAAGCCGTGCAACGCCCACGCAGCATCGTCTAGTTTCTTCGACCATACCGAAGGATTGTCCTTCACCGCTTTTTTGAGTATTATTTTAAGAGCTCTGTTGGTGTTTTCAACTTGGCCACTGGTTTGTGGATGATAAGCTATCGCGAATCGATGATGAACTCCATATCTTTTCATAGTTTTCTCCATTTGTTGGTTACAGAAATGGGTTCCTCGATCGCTTATCAAGGCTTTGGGGATTCCATAACGAGCAAAAAGTTTTTTGAGGAAATTAACGACGACACGAGCATCGTTCGTTGGTAAAGCTTCAGCTTCTGCCCATTTGGACACATAATCAATGGCAACGAGAATGTATTCGTATTTTTGGGATTTAGGAAATGCTCCCATGAAACTATTCCCCAAATATCGAATATTTCACACACTTGAATGCTTGTCAACGGCATTTCATCTCTTCGTGATAGGTTGATTGTTCTTTGGCAAGCATCACAGTTCTGAAAAAGTGTATGTGCTTCTTTGAATATTGTTGGCCAATAGAATCTAGCATCAAAAACTTTTTAGCTGTGGTGGAAGGACCATAATGTCCCCCGGTTGGGCCATGATGACATTCGTCAAGAATCTTGCGGGTTTCGGAACCAGAAACACATCTTCGGATCATTCCATCAGGACACATTTTGAAAAGATATGGTTCTTCCCAAAAGTAGTATTTAAGTTCCGAAAAGAATTTGCTCCTTTGAGCGTGAGTTAAACCTTTTCTGAGAATTCCTCCAGCGAGATAGTTCGCAAAGTCAGCAAACCATGGATCGTTATTTCCATCGACGGTCATGAGGGTTTCATCAGGGAAGTAATCATCGATTTCTTCTTCTTTTAATTCCTCAAGATCGGGATTTTCAAGACGTGATAAATGATCATCGGCTAGATTCTCTGCTCCTTTCTTATCTTTGATTTCGGCGTCAAATTCTTGGAGTAGCAGAATCCATCAGATAAGACGCGGTTTAGCATCTTGCTTGGTGAAAAGATATTTGAGTGCCAAGTGATCGGTGAACACATTGCTTTTTAGAGTACGAGGTAGGATTGGAATTTGTCGAATGCAAAATGACGACCGATAATTCCTTTCTCGGATGTGTAATTACTGAGCACTATTTAGTGTCTTGCTAGCAAAATATATGGGCCGAAAGTTTTTCCTTCTCGTTGGCCTAAGACGGCTCCAACAGACTAAATCATGGCATCGCACATAAGCTTGAAGGGTAGTGACCAATTAGGTGAAACCATGATCGAGCACTAGTTAGTTGAGATGTTAGGTTCATATTCATAACACAAGCATCAATATAAGAAATAGAGAGAAGTGATCGGATGAACAATCACAAACACACACACGTATGATACTAAGAAAGGTTATGCGTAAAGTGAATGTATGAATTGAACAACCAACCCTCAAGTGAGGGTTTACAAGGATTATTTATAGGAAGGAACTAGGGCAACATGCAAGTTCCCTTCCTTTCCTTTATGGGCTTGGCCAAGGCTCATGGGCTTTCTACAAGCCTTGGCATGATTACTAACATAAAAGCCATATTAAGCTAACTATTACATATTAATTACTAACACTTGAAATATAGTTTAGAGTGATTCCAACAATCTCCCCAAGTGTTAGTGATTGATAATATAAACGCTGAAGGTCTCGATGTAATAGTAGCTTTGACGTCTTCGACATTCTTCTTTCTTGTGAGAAGAATTGCCTTTGTAGAAAAATAGAAGGGGTTGAATAGTTTACCAATTAAAATCTATGTTTTGAAACTTATTGAAAGATCAATTGATATTGATCTTTGGATATGTTGATGAAATATGCAAGTAATATGTAAAGAGTAAATAAGGAAAGAAATGATCAAACCACAACAAGTTGTTTATAGTGGTTCGGTCTACAAGGACTCTATTTCTTGCCCTACTCCACTCCTCGAGTCTCAAACTCGAGAGTTTAACTTCACTAGTCAACAAGCTCCTTTCACCGCGGAGAAAACCTTTACACTTCGCTACACAATTTCCGACACTAAGCTAGATGTCGAGTTCTTTCCAAGGGTACAACTACTCCACACACAATGTATTTTGAGGACTAAAATACTAACCACTCACACTCACAAGATTATGATGGTTTAATACAACAATGAAGTATGAATCAACACTAGATCATACAACACTAAACAAACAAGACTTCCAACTTCTCGTTTGAAGCTTGAATGTGACTTGATCTTCTTTGCTACAAAAGAGATCACTACTATGATATGAAACTGAGTTAGAAAGGTTAGAGAGAAGATATGTATGAGAGTATATTAGAAAGGGATAAAAAACTACTTGGCTTGGCATTGCTATTTATAGCCAAAATGGATGAGAGCTGCCCGACGGACCGCGGAACCCTTAAAAGGGTTCCGCCTGTACCAATTTGGTATCACTTGGTCCGACAGCGACCAAGATATTAAATCTTGCCAAAGTCAACTCTATCTAAGTGAGATTGTGCAAGATATGAAGAGTACAAATCCACACAAAATATCTAATGAAATCTTCCAATGATTTTCATGATGCATCACATGATGTCATATGTTGTATTTCTATTTTAGAAATATGCAAGTACTTAAGTAGTGTTTGGTTTTAAGAACCTAACACATTCTAAAACTACTATCATACATAATGATTAGAGTCATATCAAGATGTCACTAATCACAAATGTAAATGCTTGAATGAAGAATATATTGTTTGAAAAGCTTTTTTAATATCTATTAAACTTGACAAGCTTTAAGCTTTTATACAAATTAAATTTACTTTTGTCGTTAACAAAACTTAGGTAAAGATCAAAAATATAAATAACGTTTAATGACGATATTTGTATTAACAATCTCCCTTTTGTTGAGGACAAAATATAAATTTTATTTTTATAAAAGATATGTAAGTTTGCAAGAGTTATAAAAATATTAGTTTTAGAACTTGAAAAGAGAATAATAATGCAAGTGTATGATGTTTGACTTTTTCTAAAAGTCAAAGTATTCACTAGTTGTTGCATGATGTTGACTTTTTCGTAAAGTCAGTATACGATTGACTTTTAAGAAAAGTCAAGTATTATCAATGATATATCATGTTTGACTTTTTCGTAAAGTCAATGTCGGGTTTGACTTTTCGTAAAAGTCAAAATATAATCAAGTTCTATATTTTCTCCCCTTTGTCTCAACAAAAGAAGAGGCAATGCGGAATGTAATGAGCCCGAGCCATTATCTCCCTGATCAAAGCTCCCCTAAATTGGGTGCTTAATGGGAAGATACATGGATTGTGAAAATAAAGCTACAAAAAATGTTAGTAATAATGATCATTCACAAGCATTTCCAAACACTATGTAAAAGTACCAACACTATAATAAAAACACCATTCATTAGTTAAAATTTTCATGAACAAAGGTCATGAAAGGAGAACACAATGATGTGTTTTAGTACAATAAAAGAAAAAAATCCTAAGAAAGAAGAACTAGAAATGCTAATCTATGACCATCCTAGTTAGATGGTGGATGAGAAAGAGCGTTGAGGCGCTCAAGGATATAATTGAGGATGAACCTCATTTCCTCTTGAAGTCATGGACCATAACCCGGGTCCTTTCCACGGTTTGGGCCGCTTGCTCACAAGTTGAGCAACCATGCCTAGGGGTAGTATGTTTGGGAAGGTTGTGGTGGTGGTATGGTAGATGTGTTGGTGGTGTTGGGAATGTTTGGGGTGGTCATGATGGAGGCAAGCAAAGCACTTTGCATTTGCATAGTCTCACTTAAGTGAGAATCCACCATGCCTTTGAATTGGTGGAGGTTGTGGAGTTCACTTGAATCTCCTCTCTAGCGGGATTGGCATCCCACATGCACTCTCAATGTCCTCAAGATGAGGGGACATTGATGTTGGAGTGGATGATCCCATATAAAGGACCATGAATGTCTTTGTAAATGGGGTGGAAGAGAAGAGGTTTTGGCCCTATGGGGGCGTTTGGGTCAAAAGATGACCTTGGTGATTCATGAGCTATTTGATCAATTGTGCCAAAGGATGGCAATGGTGGTGGATGATTTGGCCTAGAGGCAAGTCATCCAAGTCCTCCCAAGAAAGGATTTGGTGAAGTTGGTGGAATGGAGAATAACTCCATAGGCATGAGAGTAGAGACCTTGGTGGTGAAGGTGGTGAGGTGTTTTGGATGTTTGAATGGGTGCCGAGGAGGTGAAGTTGGTGTTTTGTAGGTGGTGGAGTGGTGATCACAATGTGTGATTGAGTAGGTGTAGCCAAAGTAAGGTTTATATCATCTCGGATTGGAGATGAGATTGTGAGTGGAGAAGACTCGGATGAAGAGCTAAGGTTAACGAAGCAACAAGGCCTCACACTAATTCTAGCGGTTTTCTTGCAAGTTTTTGGAGAGGATTTTGTCATTTTTGACTTGGGTTTTTCTTTGCTAGATAATAGTAAGAATGAAGAAGGTGTGAGGATGATGATGGTAAAACCTCTCAATTTATAGAAGTGAAAATTGTTGAGAAATGTATTTGATTTGATGTTAAACCATTGAAGAGATGAGGTTCCTAATGATTTGGAAGTGGGTTGAATGCTAGTCATATCACCCAAGTCAATCCATTCAAGAGAGATGGAGTGAAGAAGAAAAGATTTGCAATAAATGTGTTCTAATGAGTGGAATTTCCTAACAATCGATCACCCACGGTTTGAAGGTACCAAAATTTGGTTCCTTCCTTTATGCCAAAGGCTCCTTGGGTGGATTTTTCAAATTTTGAATTTTGGTGGAAATGGATTTTATATACCTAAGTGAATTATACTAGTTCTAATAAGAGTATAAACTAGTTAAGATTGATTTATAAGTAATGGATGGTAATTTGGAATCACAAAAGAGTCAAAATTAGAAAGTTACCGGAGGATCCACGGCACAAAATCATACACACCGGAACCCTAAAAGGGTGCCGGTGCAGTCCGCCTGTCATGTGCACGGGCGGTACCATTTACATAACGGATGTACATCAAATCGTTGGTGCCGTCTCGGTCCGGAGTGTAAAACAAGACAAAGTTTGTTTTAGGTGTCGCACTTTTCCTAAACCCCGAAATTTTTCTCAAAAGGTGTTACACTAAACATTTCTAGTTAGGAAAAGTAAACAACACATGTATAAACATAGTGGAGCATATATTTTGAGCAAGGCTTATTGATTTTCACATTATAGTGAAAATGGGTAAAATTTGATAGCATACTTGTGCTATCCCCCTGCATAAGATTGTTAGCATACATTTGTTTTAGAAGTTATATTATCATCCTACAAGATAAAAATAACTAAATAGTATCAAACATTAATGATAATGTATTGTTCCAAACACTCCTTAAAGTACCCTCATTTGTCCAACTTCTTGTAAATCTTGTTCATCATCCTACCAAGGCACTTGAACATTCCCTTAGTTTGCTTGAATTCATTGATTCATTTTCAATCTCGGGAAGAGACGATAATACTAGTGAGGTGGGAGACGAGCTTGGAAGACCATCCTCTGAGCTATTTGATGATGATGATGATGATGGATTTGGAGGTTTTGCTCTCTTTGCCTTTTGTCTTAGCAACTCGCTCATCACTCAAAGGTACAAAGATGTGAGGATGAGATCATAGTGAAGGTGCATCCCTTTGGGGTTGGTGGAATTGGTGCAAAGTTTCTATAAAGACGGGTGAGAAGCATCCCGTATGGAAGAGCAACCGATCCTTGAGTTGGAATATCAATCATTCTCTAGCTATGTAGTAGGCTAAATTGAATGGTTGTCGGTGGACAAGTTGTAGAGCATGTGACAAAGGCAGCGTTTATGTGATCCCTATTTCCTATGGTGCTAATGACATTGGCTCTAAGTAGCTCCTCCCATTTCTTAAATTCGGCTTAAGTTCATTTAGCTCCATTCCATATGGATCTCGGTTTACCTCTTTTCCTTTCGGGTAACACGGGTTGTATCACCCTTTGGGTTAAATAGGTGTTCACGGATAACATCCTTATCGGCCAAACGGGTTTGGTAGGAGAATCTGCGGTCATTGATTGCATCAAGAGAGGAGAGACCACTTATCCGTAGACACAAGTTCCTCGGTTGGGAATTCCTAGTACTTGAGCAAAGTTGCTTAAGGTGATGGTGTAGTCGTTTTGATTGATTCTAAATCTAAGACAAAATTCATCATCGCCTTCATCACTAAAGCCGCCACACTAGCATAGAATTCTAACACAAACCTAGGACAAATTGGTTCATCGATGTCAAGAAGACAATTGAATTTAATGGCTGCTAGTTCTTCACGAAGATTGGTATGTTCAAGGGAGGATGAGTGAATGGTTCTACCTCATGGAAATACCTTGATTCTAGACCCTAAATATTTCTACTTGATCCTTGGTAAGTCCTTTGGTTTTACGGTGTTTGGGAATGTAGTTAAGGGTGTCTTTGTGATCATAGAATCTTGCGGCTACCATGGTTATTCCTAAGGACAAGAATTAATATGTTAAAATGAGAATAAATTTTAACGTTTTTGATTCTAGTGTGTGCCTATATGAAAACAATTTGGAGTTGCGGTTATCTCGACTCATTTTATGCACAAAATGGTTTTAGTGGGGTGTTTGGCAAATACCATGAGATAACCCAAATGCTCCTAATTCAATGTGGCTTCATTTGAATATACCCGGGAATGCATATTAGTTATGCAATACCTTTAGTATTCAAGAGCATGCAAGTGATGAAAGTCTAACGTTTCTATTTGTATTTAACAATGAAAAATTGTTTTCCTACAAGTGAGAAGCTTTTCAAATTTTTGACATGGGGTGTTTGGTTATTTGAATAAGGCCTTATAGTTATTATCTATTGATTAGCGAGAAGCATGATGTGTTTATGCAATATGATAATGTAGTACCTAATTTCAATGACTAGTTATGCAATTTGCCAATTGAATTCATATTTAGTATAAAAGCATACATAAAACCCCATGTAATGATTTTGATAGTTTGTGCATAAATAAGAATCCTAGACTCGTAATTGAGAGATAAAATGTAGTTAGGATACTTACAATGATGTTATCTTATGTGATTAGTGAGTAGGAAGGTGCCAATAATGAGCTTGGTTTAAGTTTTACACGCTTGGTAAAGTGGGTTTTGAGGAAGAAGATGTTTAGGTAGTATTTTTGCTTCCAGAGACCACGGACCGTATTTGCACCAAAATTTTGGTTCCGTCCTTGTTGTCGCTTGGTACCGTAGCAAAGAGCGTATATAAAACAAAATTGTTTTGGTTTGACTATTCTAATGTTTTAGGCTATGTTTATCCTACATGTCCGGTTCCATTAACCCTAAACCAAGTCTAAGAAGATTAAAAGGTTCTCGTTTAAGAGGCTTAGTTAAGATGTCGGCAATGTTGTCTTGGAGGATACTTTCAATTGAAATGTTTCCTTTTGAACATTGTCGCAAGAAAGTGATGACGGATTTCAATATGCTTTATGCGAGCATGTTGAACGGGATTCTTGTCGAGATCGATGGCTCCTTTGTTGTCGCAAAGTATCACAATGTCGTTGAGATGAATTCCGAATTCACGAGAGCTTGCTTCATCCAAAGAGCTTGTTGACATGCCTTCCTACCGAGACGCATTTCGGCTTGATGAGTTGAGATGGCTAAGGCCGTTTGCTTCTTTGTAAACCATGAGGTGAGACAATGTCCAACAAAAGTGAAAATACCACTTGTACTTTTTCTATCGACATAGTCACCGCATGATCCGAGTCGGCATACACTATGGTTTCTACACCCGCTCCTTTGGGATACCATAATCCTAAACACGTTGTTCCCTTAATGTATCTAAAATCCTTTTAAGGCTTCTAAGTGTGATGCCTTTGGGTTTTCTTGAAAGCGAGACATAGACAAACACTAAACATAATGTCGGGTCTACTAGCCGTAAGATAGAGTAGGCTACCAATCATTCCTCTATATTTAGTGTTATCTACGGATTCACCTTCTTCGTCCTTAGTGAGTTTAGTGTCCAAGACATGGGTGTTTTAGTTGGTTTGGAATCTTCAAGACCAAATTTCTTAAGCATGTCTTTTATATATTTAGATTGGTTAAAGAAAATGCCATCTTCTAGTTGTTTAATTTGAAGTCCTAGAAAGAAGTTTAACTCACCCATCATACTCATTCCAAACTCGTCAGTGCATGATTTTAGAAAATCATCACATAGTTCTTGACAAGTTGATCCGAATATAATGTCATCAACGATATTTGAACAATGATAATATGTGATTCCTTTTCTTGGTAAAGAGAGTATTATCTACTAATCCCATAGAGTATTTGTTATCAATAAGAAAAGTCTTAAGTCGTCGTACCAAGCTTTTGGTGCTTGCTTAAGACCATACAATGCTTTCTTGAGTTTTAAGACATGATGTGGTTTCTCAAAGTCGGTGAAACCGGGAGGTTGAGAAACATACACTTCTTCATTAATAAACCCATTGAGAAAAGCACTTTTAACATCCATTTGAAATAATTTAAAGTCATAAGCACATGCATAGGCAAGTAATATTCTAATAGATTCGAGTCTAGCTACCGGAGCATAAGTTTCATCATAATCAATACCTTCTTGTTGATTATAGCCTTGTGCAACAAGCCTAGCTTTGTTTCTAGATACTATACCATTTTTATCCATTTTATTTGAAAACCCATTTCGCTCCAATTATGGTTTGATCTTTAGGTTTTGGAACTAATTTCCAAACATCATTTCTAACAATTGGTTTAATTCTTCTTGCATGGCAATTACCCATGATTCATCTTTTATTGCTTCATTTATGTTTTCGGTTCTATGGTGGATACAAAACAAAAATAATTACTTTGATTTTGGGCTTTTGACCTTAAGGTTCTTTGATTAAGTTGTCCTATGACTTTTCTAAAGGATGACTTTTAGATTCTTTGATGTTTATAATTTCCTTATTTAATGGTTCATCTTCCTTGTTATCATTAATTTGACTTTCTATTATTTGACTTTCAACTAAGTCATCATCTACCAAAGGTGATGTCTTAGAGGAGGTGGACTTTCGTCAAATGTTATGTTCAACGATTCTCGACTATCATTGTTTCTTTGTTAAGGACAATATAAGCTTTGCTAGTTTGAGAATAACCCAAAATACACCTTCATAAGACTTTGGGTCAAACTTGGTGAGATAGTCTTTATTATTAAGAATGAAGCATTTACAACCAAACACTCTAAAATATCCTAAAGTTGGCTTTTTACCTTGTAAAGCTCATATGGTGTTTTGTTTAAGAAAGGACGTATTAAGACTCTATTCAAAATATATGAAGTGTCAATCGTTGCACCAAAACTTTTGAGGAATGTTTTGTTCATTAATCATTGTTCTACTCATTTCTTGAATTGTTTTATTTTACGCTCTACTACACCATTTGATTGAGGTGTTCTTGGAGCGGAAAAGTTATGTGTTATACCATTTGTATTACAAAAGCTTCCAAATTGAGTTTCGTTGTCAAATTCACGACCATGATCCGTTCGGATCGACACAATTTAACACCTAGTAGATTTTGAATTTTCTTGCTAAAATTTCAAATTTATCAAAAGCTTCATTTTTGGTTTTCAAAAACAACGTCCAAGTAAACCTTGAGTAATCATCTACTAGCTTCTTATAGCGGATGGTCCAAACAAGTCCATATGTAATAATTCTAGACACTTAGATGTGGACACCATATTTTTAGATTTGTGACTACTATGGGTTTGTTTACCAATTTTGCAAGCGTCGCAAAAGTGTTGGTCATATTTTAGTTTTGGTAAATTCCTAACTAGCTCTTTTGAAGATAGGTTTTGTATAAGTCTCATATTAGCGTGACCTAAGCGCCTATGCAAAGAGATGAGCTATCGCCTAACGTTGTTAGGCAAAGCTTGTCATTAGATGTTTTATCTATTTTCATGACGATATGTTATTTTTCCTAACTCCTTTAGCTATGGTGATACCATCTTTTAGTATTTTACTACCATTTTCATCAAATAGTACTTTATACTTTTTATCACATAGTTGGCTAATACTAAGTAGATTAAATCCTAACCTATCTACATGAGCAACATTTTCAATAGTTAGGGAGTTATGAGCGATCGTACCTTTGCCAATGATTTTGCTATTGAGATTACTACCAAAAGTGACATTACCTCCGTCATACTCTTGGTATGATGAGAAGAGACTTTTGTTGCCCGTCATATGCCGTGAGCATCGACTATCTTTTATCCATTCATCAGGTTCCAATCCAACTTTCAAGCATACCTAAGAATTAAATAACTCAAGCATTTGGTCCCCAATATCTCATGGGTCCGTTTGGGTTAAACATACCATTTATTTGATTCATGTATGGAAACGATGGGTAAGAGTTCCATGACATGTAATCTGGAGTTTGATATGGTCTAGGGAAGTTTTGATTTCAACCATTGTGTTGGTAGTTGGGTTGTACATTGTGCTTGCTCTTAGGAAAGGGCGCTTTGCAAAAGGTGCTTTATATCGTTGTTGAGTGGTTTTTGATCTAAATTCATTTTAGCAAGTCCTACTCCGATGTAACAAACCGGTTTTAGTTTAACACTATCCTTGGTTTTCTTTGTTACTTTGACATTCAAGATGCGGTCAGTATTACGAACATTACATCTCACGTCAAGTACCCACGGCACCATTTAGTTTCACCTGACGGAACCCTTATTTTGGTTCCGTCGTCCGCATCTGTACTACAAATAGCTTTTGATGATTGTTCGTCCTTTCGGCCGCTTTGTTTTGACTCTTTGGAATTAATACTTCATTAAATCCTAGCCCATTCATGTCTCCCGGTGTTTTATGGATTTTAACTATTTCATCGGCTAGAGCGATGTTTTTGTTAAACCTTTAAATTTAGAATTATTTTTATTAAAACATCTTGTGTGAGTTTTAGTTTTTCTATTTCAAGATTAAGCTCTTGACATGATTTACAACCATCGCATTTGCCTTTCCCTTTTAAAGTCGTTTTGCTTTTTCTTTTAACTCATAAACTTCATTTTCCAAAAATTCCTTTTTGGTTTTTAAAAATTTATTTTTAGTTATGATTTTTAGACTTAGCTCACACAATTGATTATATTGTTTTTGCAAAGTGTCATCGTCAATAGAAGAGTAAGAAGAGTCGGAAAGTACCTCATTTGACTCATGTGCCATTAGAGCTATCTCTTCCTTGCTTGATTCTTTATCGTCTTCACTATCACTCCAAGCACCACTTACAAAAGCACGTTGAGTTTTGCTTTTAGGTGGCTTGGGACATTCTCCTATGAGATGATTTGCATCACCACATCTAAAACACTTTCTTTCACCTTTACCCTTTTTGTCATCCCGATCTTTATGAATGGCTTCTTTTCTTCTCGAGGTTGTCTTACAAACTTTCCTCTTCTTAAAGAACTTCTTAAAATCTCTAACGGCCATGGCATACCCTCATCTTCACTACCGAGCAAGATTCATCATCATCGCTTGATTCCGCCTTTGCTTTTAGAGCGACGGATTTGATCTTCTCCTTCTTCCTTTGATGATCTCCGAATCTTTCTCCATTACCATTTCGTGAACTTTGAGGTTGCCAATTAGCTCGCCTAGTGACATTTTTAGAGATCTTTGATTCTTCAATAGCGGTCACTTTAGCTCTCCATTTGGGATGAAGTGCTCTAAGAAATTTCGACAAAGTTCTTACTACGAAAAGATTCATCAAGTGCTTTAAGTGATGTAATAATAGTTTTGAAGCGAGCAAAGCCACAATCAATGGTTTCATCTTCGTGGATAACAAATTGTTCATATTGTTGAACAAGAAGATCAATTTTGTTATCCTTGACTTGTGAATTACCTTGATGTGTAACAATTAAAGATTCCCAAATATCTTTGGCGGTTTCACACATAAAAATTCTTTCATATTCTTTTCTAGGTAAAGCATTATAAAGCATCATTTTAGCTTCATTATTTTTAGCAACTAATTTCTTTTGTTCATCAACGGAAATATCCTTTGTTGTAGAACTAAAATCCCTTTAACAATAATAAACCAAAGATCTATATCTTTTGATTTTACATATGTTTCAAACGGTTTTTCCAATAGATAAATCCATTGGTTTCAAAGAGTGGTGGTCTTTGCATAGATTGCCCTTCTTTAAAGTTTTCGTAATCCATGGATCGTTTCAAGTTTATAAAATACAAGTTATTTTAGAAATTCTTGAGCAACGAGGCTCGTACCAATTGTAGAAAACTAGACGGGGTTGAATAGTTTACCAATTAAAATCTATGTTTTGAAACTTATTGAAAGATCAATTGATATTGATCTTTGGATATGTTGATGAAATATGCAAGTAATATGTAAAGAGTAAATAAGGAAAGAAATGATCAAACCACAACAAGTTGTTTATAGTGGTTCGGTCTACAAGGACTCTATTTCCTTGCCCTACTCCACTCCCGAGTCTCACACTCGAGAGTTTAACTTCACTAGTCAACAAGCTCCTTTCACCCCATGGAGAAAACCTTTACACTTCGCACACAATTTCCGACACTAAGCTAGATGTCGAGTTCTTTCCAAGGGTACAACTACTCCCACACACAATGTATTTTGAGGACTAAAATACTAACCACTCACACTCACAAGATTGTGATGGTTTAATACAACAATGAAGTATGAATCAACACTAGATCATACAACACTAAACAAACAAGACTTCCAACTCTCGCGTTTGAAGCTTGAATGTGACTTGATCTTCTTTGCTACAAAAGAGATCACTACTATGATATGAAACCGAGTTAGAAAGGTTGAGAGAAGATATGTA
>CM040244.1:76810600-76845183 GCA_022545495.1 Chrysanthemum lavandulifolium | reverse complement strand
GGCGCCAAAATTTGATGGGCGCAAGAAGCGTCAAGTTCTCTCACGCAAGCGTGAAAACTTAAAACAAACTTAAGAACGAAATCAATGAGGATCCGAGGTATATGGTCTCCGGTCGTTATGTCCCAATGAGCTATGCAATGGATCAATCAACGTATAGTGATCGAGAAGTTTGAGCGAAAAGGGAATATGATTCGATGATTATAACTACGAAAATATCAAACAAATACAAAGGCTAAAATGCAAATGAGAGGAAATTAAAAGATAAAATCTACTAAATAAACGCTATCACTAAAATTAAAATGATGTTTTGTTTTATGATTTTCTGAGCTGAAATTAAAATCTACGCGACGTACTAAATAAAAAGTGAAACTAAAGCAATATTAACCCTAAAATATGAAATGACATTTTATAAACCTAATGATAAAAGAAAATTTATGGAAAAAGAAAATTATTTTAAGACTAATTATCTAATTAAAAACTATTTTAACTAATAATTAATTACCTAAAATACAAGAAAATAGGAAATTAGGCTAGAAAAATAAGATTAAGACTTGGAAAAGTCTAAAATATCAAAATAGACATTTCAAAACTATTTTGTATTTTATGACTATTTTCTATTTTCTATGAATTTTAAACTATTAAAATCTAATTAAATCACTAAAATTACCGGATGAACTATGAAAAATATGGAAAATTACTTTTTCACTTTTTATATTTATCTAAGCCTAAGAAAATGAAAACTTATTTTATGACCCTTTTACGAATTTTTGTATTTAATGTTAATTAAAATGCTTAAAAACTAGATTAAATCAAGAAAAATAGCAAAAGCGACTTATAAAAATCTGAAAATTTCAGGAAAATTCTAAAATAATGATAAGAAGCTAGGAAAATTGGAAAAATAGTAGGCTATGTGGAAGAAAATGAATCTGTTGAATCAAGTGCTTATTGAAATAAGCACTTGATAAGCAAATGATCCAAACAAGCTACCTATTGTTAACAGAACCTATGATATACTAAATATGACCAAATCAAACAGAAATCAACAAGTTACAGCTACTGATTAACAGAATACCACAGATTTGATGTTTTTGATTTAAAGCTAAAACAGTTTTAGTGCTAACTTGCAGTCAACAAATAAGCACCCAATTAAGCTACAAACCTAAAACCAATGATTAAGTTCCAAACTAGACCTAAGTGACTACCTATGACCAAAATACCAGCCCTTGACAAGCTTCAATAAGCTCTGTGCAAGCTGGCTAAACCGAGAAAATCACCAAGATTAGCCGAATTAGTGCAGAGCAAAAGGAACTGCTTTGAGCTTGTACCCAAGCTTATCCAAAAGCTTAAGCTAAAACCAGAAGTGAGGACTTAAAGACCACCTAAAGGACTACTTGTATTCCAAAAACCAGGACCTAAATAGTTTTGATGACACATGCAGAGATCTTTGCAACATCTGCTTTCAAACCCAAGTTTTGACACATTTGCCTTTTGAAATAGACACACAAGTTGAATTTGGTGAACTTAGAGATCCAATGATTTACTTATTTTGATGTTATATGAGGTAATGAGTGTCCTGAAAGCAATGGTTAACACTTCTTAACACAAATCAAGAGATTTCACATCCAAATCCTTAACAGCTTTAACAGTAAGACAGATTGAAGCTCAATGCTGACTTTTTGAGTTGCTAGCACAAATTTTTGACAGATGTTAACTAAGGAGGGCTAAAGGAAGCTAAGACAATTGATCTTAACCACCAAGCGGATCATGTACGTGCTTAAAGCCTAATCCAAACACCCTTAATATAGTGAATTGCAAATTTAAATGAGATAATGCCCGATTAAACATGCACAAATGATCAAACTATATTAACTTAGCCTAATTACTACTTTTAGAACAGATTAAACAAGTTACAACTACAATTAGTGATTATGCTTGAAGCTTTGAAAGAGCTTACAATATGTCCAATAGCCACTATGGCCTATGCCTACTGAAACAAAGGACCCTAACCTATCAAACTCAACCCAACGCTTCCATTTCAACCCAATTCCAATTCACGAACCAAACAATTCCATCTCTGTACCCATTTTCCTTCTTGCTTTGACTTTTGTTGACCAAATTGCCAAAGTTGTATGAATTGTGCAAACAAGCTTATACAAAGCTTTAACAAGCTTAATGGAGCTTGTTTAAGCTTAAAACTAATCGCTAAAAGATTTAACAATGATTTTGAGATTAAAAATTTCAACAAACATAAAAATTTGGAAATTGAACTTAAACTTGAATTGATCTCGAAATTAAGTTGCAATACACTTAAATGATTAACTTGAGTACAAAATAACTTAAAGATACAAATCAAAAGCTAATTAGGACACAATACTATTAAAACGACATACAATTTTAAGAAAACTAAAACTAACTCTTTTCATGCTTCTTGGCCTCTTTTTATGCACCTAAGCTCTTTCTCTCACCTTACGAGCAAATCCCATCAATCTGGGCCCTTGATTGTCTTAAGCTCATCCCGCCATTCATCTAGTTTTGGCGCCATTTTTGCTTTTGATATCCGGGGACGGGAAAGGGGTGCATTAAATGCATTGGTGTGGTAGGTGAGGTGGAGAGGACAATGGGTGAAATAGGGTGGCTATGGGAGGTTTGAGGAGGGGATGTTGCGATAAACCGGTGGGGGTGACAGGAAAGGGGCGGGTTTTGTTTATTTTAAAAGTTGGGTTTGGGTTGTCGGGTTGGGTAAACGGCCGGTAAGGATTTTGGGCCAAGGTGTTTAATAATTGGGCTTGGGTTTATTTTAGGTCCGGTTTGGTTTGTTTGGATTATTAAACACAAGGACCAAAGATGTAACATTTCCAAACTGAGGGACCAAATATGTAATTATGAAGATTGAGTCAAGGGTTGGTATTGCCAACTTTAAATAATCCAAGGGTTAATTTTTGACATTTCTGAAATTCCCAAGGACTAATTTTGAACATTTTGGATTTTTCAGGGACTAAATTGTAATTTTCTCAAAATTTTTAGATTTCTCACCAAAGGACTAAATATGACAATTTATGATTTTAAAAAGACCTTTGGTGACTTTTCTTTTGAAATTTTGGCTCAGGGACTATTTTGACAATTTTGAAACTGGGGACTAAAAGCGCAATTTTGCAAATTTGATATGTTTTCATCGATTTTGATATTTTTGCATTTAAAACACATAAAACAACGATTTGTGATATTTTGATCATTTTGATGTGTTTGAGTGTTTTGGATGATTTTGCAGTTTATTTTAGATAAAAATGATGAGTATTACACACTCATCGCTTTAAAAAGGTGCATTTGTTGTTAATGTTATGGGTTTATAATTGTAGGTGGTCCTATAGGAAATGTGAAAGAAGTAGAGGTGGATACTGAAACAGAAGAAGAGAGTGACGAGAGTAGTTAAGAGGATTTGGACTATAATCCAAAGAATACTCAAGGTTTGACTCATGGCATTTAGTGTTCTTATTCCAACTATATGAGGGAAGAGATGACGATGAAGTGTTTGATGATGATAATGATGAGCATATACTTGAAGATGTTCCTGTAAGTAACTCTAATATGATTGTCAATCTAGACAGTAGACATGATTTAAGTATACCTGTTTGTACGGAGCATTATTCAATGCTTAGAGAATATGCCCAAGAGTTGGTTAATCAAAATCTATGCACAACTGTTATGATTGATGTACATCTAGAACCAAATCCAGAGTCTTCGACTAGAACTTTTATTAGTAAACATCTTGGTGTTGGTTTTTGAAATTACTTATAGAGGATCTTGGTATATAAAGCAACTTCAAGTTCACTGTCATTTTTGATAGGTAAAAGGTACACAATTTCTATTCTATAATTAATCATATGTTTTATGTAAAATGAGAACATGTACATTTTAACCCCATCCTTAACCTTAACTGTTCAAAGGGACTGATACAAGCCATTGCAAGTGTGTTTCCAAGTGCTGAACACATGTTCTGTATTAAGTATATTCGTGTGAATATGAAGTCATAGTTTAAAGGAGGTGTTTACAAGGACATGATTTTGAATGCAACTAGAGCCACTAATGTTGTTGAATTCAACAAAGAGATGGCTCATCTCAAATATTTCCTGCTGCTTATGATTGGTTGATCAAGATTCCAGCTAAACACAATGGAGCAGATCACATTTATCAGGTAATTAATTAACTTGCACTGGACAAAAGCATACTAATTTGGTCATATACTTATATAGTGTGTGATTTGTTTAACAGGAAGAGCCCAATGTGGTCTACTCTTAAACAACATATGTGAGGTGTTCAATAGGCAATTAACTGATGTCAGATATCAACCCATCATTACTTGTCTTGAATATATCAAAGAGTAATTGATAAAGAGGATTATAGTAGTTCAACAACTGATAGAAAATACTGTTAGACCACTTACTCCTACGGTGACAGCCATGTTTGATGCTATAAAAAAAGGCTACTGATTGTGTTTTTGATTCGATTGGAGGCTCTTTATATCAAGTAACTGTGCCTTACGAGGATCAGTGTGTTCTTAACATGGATAGAAGGGAGTGTTGTTGTAGGAAGTGGGAGCTGACTGGAATGCCATGTAAACATGTTGTGGTAGCAATAAACTACATGATTGAGAATGTAATAGGATTTGGTATACCTGAAGACTGGTTCATGCTACTTACATAATAGAAACATGGGTACATATATACTCATTCAAGATCAATGGTTGTAGTGGCAGAGACTTCTGGCCATTAGCTGAGTCTAAAACAGTAATAATACCACCTATTCATAAACCTCAAGTTTACAGGCCACCAAAGAAGAGGAAGAAGTCAGTTGATGAGCTTGCAAGTCAAAGTTGTTCAGTTGTTATGCAGTGATCTTTAAACAATAGGAATTGTGTTAAGTTTCATGTCTTTTGGATTATAACGATTAACTCTATGTTTGTCTTTAATGTCTTTTGAACAATGTTATGTGTCTATCTTTGTTTAATCATGTTATGTATTGAGAAGTTGGGAGGAAACTGTTACATTGAATTCAAATGATAGGAATGGTTACAAAGAGTATTTTTAGTACAATGGGTCAAAAGTCAAACCCGACCCAAATGTACTACTTCTAAACTATACTACACTACATCATATTTACAAGCGATAAATAGCTAAACTAATTGTACAGTTTACACATTACATTGGCATTCTAAAATCAATTTTCATGTAGTGCATGTTTGCTTACTTTGACATTCTAATGTCAAGTGTCATGTAGTGTATGTAATGTGTGTATTTTCTTTGGAAATCGTGCAAATGCTCATGGATACACTCATACAAACACCCCTTTATCTAATGTAGTCAAAACTGAACTCCCATTTAGCAATTGCATTTTGACTTTCTAAAGTCAAACCGGAAATGCTAAATGGAGATTATACACTCATGCCAAACACCCCTTTCTAATAGTTTGTGCATTTGCGAGGCTATCCAAATTCATCACTTTAGCAATTTACAACAAAACATAGATCAGTATCATAAACAAGCAAAATTTTATTGATGATAATAGGCGTTCACAGCCATTACAAATTTCCATATCATTAAACATATAGTTAATTAGAACCGCTACTTTCCGCATCATCCCTTTCCTTCCTTTCCTCCTATCCTTTAGATGTTTAAACACAACTTCAAGATTTGAAATCCTCCTTTACAAATCATCAACCTCTGGTAATCTGGTATCCGCAGCCTCTTGCTTCTCCTCCGTAACACCCAAAAGCTCTTCATAGTAGTACTTTTGTTCCCTCAACCAATTCAGGATCTTTTCTCTCAACTTCTTAGGTATCTTCCTATACGAACCATATTCAATAATTGGTTCATCGCTAAATCCCTCAAGATCTAAATCGGATAGAAAATAGTTGTCTAACACTTTTGCCCACTCCTCTTCATCAGAACTAATGTAGATAGCCTTCCCTTTATTTTTTTCCATCGTTAGTGGTTTGGTTCGTTGGGATTATGTGTGTTTTGGGGAAAGATAGGGTTGGGATATATGTCGGTGTGGTTTGGTTCAGTATAAATAGCCGGGATAGATCACGGAAATTAATAGTCCCATGCAATCTCTTCGGTTGCCATGTGTTTTAGGTGGCAAAGATAAGTTAAGATGTTACAAATTTGGTCCTTGAAAAAAGTGTGGCTAGACAATGGCGGAAACAAGTGAAATGGCAATAATACCCTCGCGGTAGGGCCTCTGGATGAGATAAATAACGGACGTTAGCACAAAGTAGCTCTCGGTGATTGTTTTTAAAAACGTAAACATTAATGTCTTTTTGCAACAAAAGTCATCTCGTGTGATCCTTAGCATTTGTGTTACTTTAGGGTCCAAATTTGCATCATTACAAATGAATCTAGCTTTTCGAATGAGCCGGCCTAATTCAAACTTTCTCGAACGAGCTCGAGCTTCTCTCATGAAAGCTCGCCGAGCTATTGAGCCGAGCATATTATTGTCGAGTCGAGTTGAGTTATGCCAAATTGATTCGGTTCAACTTGTTTACACCCTACGTACTACTGTACATACGATTGAAATTGACAATGAAAATCTCTTCATCTTGTTACAAAACCTTTAATTTTTCAATCCAACGCCAGAAATACCATAGTTGATCTAAAGTTGAATTGTTTCATGTGGTGGTTACACTAATAAAGATTAAACATTTTCTTTTCTTTGTTCTCATTCAGATTTTTTTTTAAGGATAGTTACGTACTTTCTAACTTTTTGTTCCCTTGCTATACTCTGGCTCGTAACTTTCTTTACTGGTTGTTAAGTATTTTTTCAATCTTTATTATCACCTTTTTCTTATGATTATGGATGAAGGCAAGAAAGGTAAAAAAAAGGCCATTTTGTGAAAAGTTGCTTGGAGCCTTGGAGTGTACACAATTTAAACACACGACATCCTTTCATGCACGAAAACATATATCACCGCTGGTACATTCTATAAAGTAATTTCATTATTAAACTTAGCATTAAAGTTATAAGGGAAAATTTATATGAATACTAAAGAATTCACTGAATTAATTAAACATAATTGAACTAGTACCAGAAAATGGTTTGGTTGTCACATCATTTTTATAATGAAAATGGCAAAATGTTGCATACTATGGTAAAATGGAATGATATGTTAAGTGCATTAGATTGCGCTTGTGACCGAGGCAAATCGTAAGACAAAACTACAGTGTATTTATTAGAAATTAAACAAGACTATATGCATAAATTTTTGAGACCGTAGTATTTACAAAAAATATAGTTTTTTTTTTTTTTTTTTTTTTTTTTTTTAACAAAAATAATACTACGAAGCAAAAATTCTTGGTGTCTCGGGACTTCGAGACACCCCACAGTTCCGAATCCATGCTTGTGACTATTCACTTAATTCATTCATTTTCATTTTAGCTATCTGATGAAACGTCTATAAATTAATAGTGTTGAGATCGAGATATTTTATTAATTTAACGAGATATTATTATATCAATAAATTAATAATTTATTAATTTAAAAGGTTTTACGTGTGACTTTTAAATTTTCATATCTAATATACTAGTTATAATGTATACTAGTTAGAGATGAAATATAATTAGAAAAACAAGTTCTAATTAACATTTTATGAATTCACATTCACAAATTAATTGAATTTGTAAAGCTCATTGTTTTTGAATAAACAAAAAGTTAATTTCGTTAGGACAAGTTCCAATTATGTATAGCCTTAATTAAATTAATTGAACTTATAAAAGTTCCAATTACATCTAGCCTTTATACATATACAAATTTTTTTAGTAATTATTAATTTACGATAGCTAAATCCAAAGAAACCCTTTTACCAATAAGTCGAGATAACTAACTATCACAATTAAGAAAAAGTTTAATACCAACATCTTACATCAAACCTTTGATTGATTTATCTATAAGGTACCTTTTATTTGCAATGTTGAGTGTTGGCCACTCATTTTGAGTATTTGGTTACCGCATTCTATTACGTTATAAAATAAGTTTTTTTACATAAGTTTATGAAAGCTTTTATAAGACATAAGCCTCTATAAGTTGAAATCAGTTGAAATGAGGTTATGAATGCGTATAGTTAGTCAAATTATTTAAATACCCTTCAAAATATAGTGAATTATTACACAAAATCTAGAAAAATATCTTAAATTAATTTCATATATTTTTATGTGATTTTACATGAATAAGATTCACCCAACTAATTCACCAAAAACTTTATAAAATATAAACTCAAACTTCCGAGTTTATAATATAAGCTCTGGCTCTTTCTGCTCAAGCTCATTTCCCAAACATATGTGTCATGATTAGCCAAGTCATTGATACAAACGATATATGTGTCATGATTAAACAATATCAAAATATTCAAATAACCTTCGCAAAATAGAGGAAAAGCCAAAAGAAATATATAGCAATAAGTTTAATGAGTTTTCAATTAGTTCCCTCAAAATTTAAATTAATTTTAAAAATCATCAAAGCTTCAAATTTGTCTCGGGGTGGTGGCAATGGGATGCGGTATGGTTTTTTATTTTTATATTCATAATTATATTAAACCATAATATTTCATTAATAATCAAAACAAAATTACATAAAACTTAAAAATAACTAGAGAGGACGAAGTCTTGAGAATCATCCATTTTCCTTAAGACACCCAAAAGCTCGCTCGACATCCTTTCTTGCACGACTCTTGTAGCTTCTCCATTTTCCTTAAGAACTGCATTTTCCTTCTTGGTCAATCTGGATACTTATATGCTTTAACAAACATTGAATACGAGGATAGATTTCATCGGTAAGATAATATCCACGTTTGTAAAGCCAAATTTAGAAAATGAATTGTTTGGCGCGATCCATTTCGCTCCGTAAGATACAATGGAGATTGATTCAAAACATTGATATCGTTGTTTGCACTGGGAGGTCCAAAAAACGAATGCCAAATCTACAAATCATTTGAAGCGACGGCTTCAAGCATAATAGTCGGGTATTGGTGATCACCTCTCTTATATTGGCCTTTCAAATGTCTAGGACAATTTCACCAAACGAAATGTGTACAATCAATGCTACCAAGTATTCCAGGAATGTGATGTTTTTCTTCATGTGCCTCGAATAACCGTGCAACGTCATGGGCTGTCGGCCTACGTAAGAACTCTCGACCATATAATTCAATTATCGCATGGAAAAAATGATCAAGGCATTCTCCTACAAAATATTTAATGGTAAAAAAAAAACAAGAAAAACAAAAAAAATGACAACTTTATAAAAAAAACCGAATGTAAAAAATAAATATTAGAAGGTTAACCTGACGTTCTTCGTGCCATGTTTAAATAATCATCAAATCTATCCGGAGGTTCACCCGTTGTGAGTTGCCGCATGGCCGATGTGCATTTTTGTAACGCCGTGAAACCTTTTTTTCTCGCGTCTTGTCCCTCTTGAAACCATTCAAATCTCGCTTCAACATCACTAACAATTCTTAAAAACAAGCTTTTATTCATTCGAAATCTATCAAGAAAAACATGGTCGGGAAACTTTGGTCGTTCGACGAAATAGTCATTCATTAGAGTTTGTAATGCTTCTTCACGAAAGCGGGTGAGAGACTGCCGGGTTTCGGTAGTGCTTGAGCTTGCCGTGTCTTCAATGGAATCGTTCACGGCAAAATAGGTTGATAGGGTACTACCGGATAACAATAGTTCGGAAGACTCGTCGGGAAAAACTAACTCGTCCTCGGATGAAGAAGAGGAGGATGAAGACATTTTGTTTAGAGTGTTGTAGTTGATTTGTTTGTGTAAAAAGAATGAGAATTGGAATAAAATGTGAATTGAAATTGGTTATTATGTGTATATTTATAAGGGGATTTTTTTTTAATGTGCAACGGTCGAATCACACGCTCCTCTTCTCCATACCAATTCGGCAAAGATTGTCGATCTCCCTCCAAACCGAGCCATGCCACACCACTTGCGCTGGTGTTGCCGCTCGGCATGAGGGCATACCGAGCCCAAACCGATGCCATTGCCACCCCACTAAGAGGCATGGGATCATGGTTGCCATTAAAAAAGTATGGTGAGGCATGAGAGAGGCATGAATGAGGTGGAATGATATTATTGGTGGATGGTGAGGCATGGGATCATGACTGCCACCACCCTTAGAGCACTCGGTATGACAACCCCCCAACGACGTTGTTGCCTAGGTGGCTCGGCGCTGGACTGTGTTACCATACCCCAGTTACCAGCGTTGAGGTTGCGTTGCTATAGCAACTCAAGTTGAAACGTATATGACGACAAGAGAAAAGTTATAAAACTCACCCCTTGGGTGCAACGATTATACAAAAAAAAAAAAAAAAAAAAAAAAACGATTATACCAAAAAAAGATAATAATAAATAAAATCACTAGCCCGGAGAGGACGATCGAGAATCATCCATTTTCCTTAAGACACCCAAAAGCTCGTTCGACATCCTTTCTTGCGCACTCTTGTAGCTTCTTGAACTGCTTTTCCTTGGTCATGGGATACTTATATGCTTTAACAAACATTGAATACGTAGGATAGATTTCATCGGTAAGATAATATCCACGTTTGTAAAGCCGTCAATTTAGAGAAAATGAATTGTTTGGCGCCGATCCATTTCGCTCCGTAAGATACAATGGAGATTGATTCAAAACATTGATATCGTTGTTTGCACCGGGAGGTCCAAAAAACGAATGCCAAATCTACAAATCATTTGAAGCGACGGCTTCAAGCATAATAGTCGGGTATTGGTGATCACCTCTTATATTGGCCTTTCAAATGTCTAGGACAATTTCACCAAACGAAATGTGTACAATCAATGCTACCAAGTATTCCGAGAATGTGATGTTTTCTTCATGTGCCTCGAATAACCGTTACAACGTCATGGGTCAGTCGGCCACGTAAGAACTCTCGACCATATAATTCAATTATCGCATGGCAAAATGATCAAGGCATTCTCCTACAAAATATTTAATGGTAAAAAAAACAAGAAAAACAAAAAAATGACAACTTTATAAAAACCGAATGTAAAAATAAATATTAGAAGGTTAACTGACGTTCTTCGTGCCATGTTTAAATAATCATCAAATCTATCCGGAGGTTCACCCGTTGTGAGTTGCCGCATGGCCGATGTGCATTTTTGTAACGCCGTGAAACCTTTTTTTCTCGCGTCTTGTCCCTCTTGAAACCATTCAAATCTCGCTTCAACATTACTAACAATTCTTAAAAACAAGCTTTTATTCATTCGAAATCTATCAAGAAAAACATGGTCGGGAAACTTTGGTCGTTCGACGAAATAGTCATTCATTAGAGTTTGTAATGCTTCTAAACAAAAGCGGGTGAGAGACTGCCGGGTTTCGGTAGTGCTTGAGCTTGCCGTGTCTTCAATGGAATCGTTCACGGCAAAATAGGTTGATAGGGTACTACCGGATAACAATAGTTCGAAGACTCGTCGGAAAACTAACTCGTCCTCGGATGAAGAAGAGGAGGATGAAGACATTTTGTTTAGAGTGTTGTAGTTGATTTGTTTGTGTAAAAGAATGAGAGTTGGAATAAAATGTGAATTGAAATTGGTTATTACGTGTATATTTATAAGGGATTTTTTATTTAATGTGCAACGGTCGAATCACACGCCCTCTTCTCCATACCAATTCGGCAAAGATTGTCGTGCTCCCTCCAAACCGAGCCATGCCACACCACTTGCGCCGATGTTGCCGCTCGGCATGAGGGCATACCGAGCCTAAACCGATGCCATTGCTACCCCACTAAGAGGCATGGGATCATGGTTGCCACTAAAAAAGTATGGTGAGGCATGAGAGAGGCATGAATGAGGTGGAATGATATTATTGGTGGATGGTGAGGCATGGGATCATGACTGCCACCACCCTTAGAGCACTCTGTATGACAACCTCCCAACGACGTTGTTGCCTAGGTGGCTCGGCGCTGGACTGTGTTACCATACCCCAGTTACCAGCATTAAGGTTGCGTTGCTATAGCAACTCAAGTTGAAACGTATCTGACGACAAAAGAAAAGTTATAAAACGCACCCCTTGGGTGCAACGATTATACCAAAAAAAGATAAAAATAAATAAAATCACTACCGCCCCCATTTGAATGTAACGGCTAGCGTGAGAAATTTTGAAAGGGTGCCCAAAATAGGACGCACCAAAACCGGTTGACGTTACCGGAGACGTCCTCGGTGAAAGCAACCAATAGCTATTCGGTGATGATGCACGACCACGTCCGGCCGGCAAACCACGCCTCGGAAAAAAAAAACAAAAATACGATACCACGACTAGCACCGGGGGAAGTTCGTCAAGCCAATTGGAAGCTTTGTCACCCGAGCTTCGACTTAGACGGGAAGCGGCCCGAGAGGCATACGAGGCGGTTAGAGAAAAAGACCGGACAACAATGCATTTGGAAGAATTTAAATTTCTCGGTCTTAACACAAGGGAGGTGGATCCTGCCGCTGCGTTTTGGATCGAAATGGAGAAGAAGAAAATCGCCGAAAAATATAATTTTCCACCCCCAACCAAATAGTTTTATTTTATTTACTTATTGTATTTTTATTGCCGTAACTTTTTTTTATGTACTCATAGTGGTTTTTTCACTTCTTACTTTTTTTCGTAATTTTTAGGCTTATTTTTTTATTTGTAACGTTTTTAATTTGTATTGTAATGTTTAATTTTATTAATAAAGTATTAGATTGTTTAATGAATGAAATTGTTGATTGTATAATTTGTAAATTGTAATTTTTAAAATGTGGGTTCCAAAATGTGGTGTTATTTGTTGTTATGATAAAAGTGATTTTGGTGTTAAATGGTTTGGTGTTGAAATGACGCACACCGACGTGGCGGTACTTTTTATGTGGCGCACTTTTCATTTAACATATTACTGCATCGAGTGCTCTTATGAAAATGTTTACATTTACTATGGTCAACGTATCTATTCATGCACTTTCTGGTTGTACCTTAATACTGAAAGGATTTGTGTGCAAAGAAAAACGTTTTCACAAATGGTACTTATAGAAATGCTAATGGGTCACACCGGTGCACACTAAACATAACATGCAAGTTAGTAATAAGAAGAGAGATACGAAATGAAATAGAAATGATGAGCAAATGAGAATATGAGAATATTCTCATAAAAGGGTAAAACGGTAATCATCCAACACGTATATATTTATCCGGGGAAATATATAAGTACATAAAAAGGCAAACTACAAACCCTTATGGGTTAGGGTGGTCGGCCGACCGTCTCAAAATGAGAAAGGGGTGAGTTTGATTTAGGGTTTTAGGTATTTTTAAAAAAGTGTAAAGTTTGCTAATAATATGTTAAAACTATTTTTGGAAATTTTATGTTATCAAGTTAAATCATGTGGTAAACAAGATAGCTCGGGTAACAAGAAACATATCAAGGTTTGCCTTAACCTCGTGAAAATCGATTTTATGAACCCAGCTAGGTAGGGATCATAAATATGACTAACAGAAATCTTGATGACCAAGCAGTAGGTATTCACAAACTAATGTAAGTTCAGTTTTACTTGTTTTGGAACTTGGGACTTCCAAATATGAAAACGATTTTAATTATTTAAATCACAACATGCGTTTTAGGAAATAAAACTTTGCATCAAAATTCCATAATTAAAATTTTCTTAATTCATCAAAAGGTGAGTTAAGGTTTCTTGTCACTTAACCATACAATTTTTAAAATCGTTTGTTTTTTGAAACCCTAGTTAGGGTTGATAAATTTTAAAAGTCAAAATTTCCTAAATTTGATAGTAAAAAATAATAAAGTAATAACCCTCATTCATTAGGAGTGACAAATACTTATATGATGAAACCCTAATGGATCAAAGCTTACAACAGGGTTTGAGTCAACTACCTAATACCGTCTAATATACTCTTTCGCAATTCGAGCTGCGAAATCGCAAAGTTTGAATAAAAATTAAAAGTAAAAAAAAAAAAACAAACGATAGTTATCTTGATAAATAATCAAGACTTTGATGGCATTTAGGTGCAACGAGCGTATAATATAATCTAACGGAAATTCCGATATGCTTTTATTCAGAATTTAATTACGAGTACACGGACACTGATGACGTCAACTAACTTTAAGCAATTTGGGAGTTGTAAGCTTAACAGTGAGCCAATTACATTTTTTGAAGTAAAGGGCTTGTTACGGAGCGTCACCGAGGCTATGGCTTTGATTTCAATATATTTTTCTTCGGAATTTAACTGCGACGCCAGTTGCGCTGATGACGTTAGTTAACTACTACGGTTTAAGAATTATGGTCAAAATAATGATCACAAGGGTTTAAGGCGATAATTATTTGTTTTTTTTAAGGGATAAAGAGTGTCGACGAAAATAGCTTCTTTGACTCGAATTTATACACTAGTTATAAATTACAACATAGCAAAAAAGAAGTTGAAGTTGAAGATATCGCCAAATAATGTTTCACCTATTTCGTGCAAAACAGACTTACTTTTCTTTGAACAAGTAATCTGATAGGGTGGTTTGACTTACAATGGTACTTAAACAATCTATTTTATAGAGCAAAATACGCAAAATTGTGGACTAAGACAATACTATATTATTCTACATATAAAAGCGCTACTTAAAAAGCATATCTTAAAGATACTTTAGGACATTGTTAAACAAGTTTTGTACGTTAAATGAAAAGATAGTTTACAATAATCGAAAGATACTTTATAGCAACATTTATTCTATCATATTCTACTGATTATATGACAGTGTAATGGCAGCTCAATACGTATAACGAAGATCATGTAGCTACACTCATTCGTAGCGTTACATTTAAATGTCAACTTTCTCTAAACTTGTATTACAATTTTCATAGCTTACTATAAAATTAATACGTTATTACATGATGTAAAAAATTCAAAACACAAACAACGTGAACAAAATTCATCATACAATGGGTCGTATTAAAATTTTCTTGATGTTTTTGTTATCAATTTTCGCTCTTTTGTGTATATTCTTCATTTTAACTCATATGAGAAGGGAGTCACGGAGGGACATAAACTCGTGGTGTCAAACGACTCCTCACCCCAAGCATTGCATGTATATTCTAGGCCGTGGCAAGCCTCGCATGCCACGAAATAGAACTGATTTCCGATTACTATCTTTAGAAGCTGCTTTGGCCCTGGCACATCATACTCAAGGTCGCGCCAATGACCTTGAGACATTGTGCCATAGCAAACGTAAAAAAGAAGTTTGGAAAGATTGCTACAAACTCGTAAACAACACCATTCTACAACTTAACCAAACCCTATTAGGCATCAAACATAATAAGATTTCCGCTATTGATGCTCAAACGTGGCTCAGCGCCTCGTTGACTAATCTCCAAACTTGTTTCTCTGGCTCGGGCGATTTAAATTTGACAAGTTTTGTGTCTCCTATCAAGACTAGTAACTTGAGTGAGATGATAAGCAATAATTTGGCTATCAATCATTTTTTCTTGAACCAAACACAAGAATCTAATAAAATGGAGGATTTTCCAGAATGGGTTACAAAGAAAGATCGAAAACTGTTGCAGTCAAGTTCTATTTACTCGAGGGTGAATGTGACCGTGTCTCAAGCGAAAGGGAGCAAGTTCCTAACAATACAATCAGCTCTTGATCATGCTGCAGTATTAACCGTGGAAATGGGAGGTTTATTATTCATATAAAAGAGGTGTTTATAAAGAGAACATTGAGATTGAAATGATCTTAATAACATCATGTTTCTAGGTGATGGACCGAGGTACACGATTATTACCGGAGACCGAAGTGTCGCAGATGGTATCACGACATATAGCTCGGCAACCGTAGGTAAGAATTTTTTATATTTTACTATCTTTATAAAAGAAACTAGCAAGAAGACTAGATTTTTCTAAATGTTTTCTTGATCTACTTTGAAGTAATTCGAGTTTTTATGGTTTTACTATATCAAGGTGTCGATGGGACTGGATTCATTGCTCGCGGTATAACATTCAGAAACACTGCAGGCCCGGAAAAGAACCAAGCAGTGGCTCTTCGCTCAGCGTCTGATTTATCGGTTTACTATGCTTGTAGTTTTGAAGGCTATCAAGACACACTCTTTGTCCTAGCTCAAAGACAATTTTACAAACTTTGTTATGTTTATGGTACCATTGATTTCATATTTGGTAACGCAGCGGTTGTATTTCAAAACTGTATGATTTTGGCAAGAAAACCATTGCTTGGGCAAGCCAATATGATAACAGCTCAAGGTCGTGGGGATCCATTTCAAAACACGGGAATTTCAATTCATAATTCCCGTGTAATGGCTGCACCAGACCTAAAGCCTGTGGTGGGCTCGGTCCGGACTTATTTGGGCCGGCCCTGGCAAGAATATTCTAGGACCGTTTACATGAAAACGTTCATTGATACTCACGTCGATCCACAAGGATGGTCACCATGGGGAAGTAGCGACTTCGCGTTTAGCACATTGTATTTTGGCGAATATGAGAACTTTGGGCCTGGTGCAGCAACCCAAAATCGGGTCAAATGGCCTGGATATCATATAATAGAAACCCCAGTGAAGCGCCACACCACCGTTGAAAGACTTATCACAGGTCGGGGCTGGTTACGAGCTACTGAGGTTCCGTTCATCACCGGGTTGTGAGGAAGAGCTACCTTATTTAAGATTATTTATTCATGTACATTACATTATTTGATCGATTCGGTAAAAAAGAAATTGTGTACATTATTTATAATAAAATTCTTTTATTAGATTTTTAGTTGTGCTGCTAGACTCCATAATGATCTTGGTTTGGTCTTTATGCTCTTTCGGAATTTTGGGCTACCGAGCTCAAGCTACAGTTTTACCTCTTTACTAAACATGACTTTTCGAAAATTTATTATATAGATCATCAGTTAAAACATTTATCTAAAACATATGCATAAATCGCTGAAAAGTAAATGTTTAATTGCTAGCTTTTTGTTAGGTATTCTGATATAACGCTGAAAATATCGGTTGCTGATAGTCTGTTTATTTTAGCAACTTGTACAGTTGTACCTCACATCTAACATAAACCCGAACATATTTAGTATAATTAAGGGGACACTAAACATACGAATGTCGAATCCTTTTTTAGACTCGTTGACACTAAATAGGCCACTGCCTCGTTTATAGCTTGTGTTGCCAGGACAGTTGCAAACTTGTAACCCAAAGTCTACAACATTGCTGTAGACAAAGAGTTGCATCATGCCATATTGCTATTATCTTGTTAAAGCTTGAACTCTATTGGGTCTCACCCAGTTGGGCTCAAGGATTTGTTTTGGGCGTTATCTTGTATCATGGGCTGATGGGCCTACTCCTTTTTACTTTCTTTTTTCTACATTTAATTCTCACAACTTTCTTAAAAGACAAATAAATGTCTTAGTGTTAGTCTCTTATCATCGTACACGTAAACATGAGAAGCGTAATTATTAGCATAATTTTGAAGAAGACATATGAACCTAAAGGTATATTAATCATGTTGTCATTGGGTGAATGTAAACTATTAGTATTAATTGATCATATAAAGTGAAACTATTAACATCCACTAAAAGAACATATTAATTGGTCTTAATTACCATATGTTCTTTGTGTAAAAATAAATCGCACAAGCTTAAAAGGAAATTAGGACTTTTATGACAAGGTGCCACATTATGCATATGTAAATAATGCTTAGTTTGATATATTTTATTTCAGGTTCTTTCGGAATGTATATCACACCTAATCAATCATATCACTTTATCCTTATTCTCAGACAAATCAAAATGAAAACTAAAGTAGGTGATCCGTAATTTCTATTGCAAGGTCTTATTATTTTGTTTTGTGTCTTTGAGATCTTAGGTCTCTTGTGAGGCGGGAATGACGAATGTCGTTCCAGATGAGATTTTTGCTTGTGTTTTGATATTTGTATCTCCTAGCATCGTTTTAGCCTTCTAATATATTTTGCCGCAGAATAGTATATGTGAACTGGTAAACGCATGAGATTTACCTATTCATATTAATTGGGAGAGCGAGTCTTTGACTATACGCGCTTAACTGGCGTATCATCGAATTGTTTCCGACCATTTAACTAGCCACTTTGTGTCTATCTAGTGATGTTTGTATCTTAGCTCCCTTTGTGAGGACATATGATTTATAAAAAAGGAAAATGATTTCGCATTCACTATAATTGACGTAAGACACTCAAATTATGAGTGTTTTAACATTTATACTTTCATATCATTTTTATTTATTTTCACCCAGTAAATATATAAATATCAAAACACTCATAATTTGAGTGTGTCAATCAATTGTGAAAGTGTGAAAATCACTTCTCATAAAAAAAAGATATAAGATTATTTAAAATGTAACACATGAGAAATGATGGGCCTCAGTTTGGTAAAAATAAAAAAGGTTTTGCTAAAACTAACCCTAAAGTTTAGGTTGTTTCTAAGCAAATGATTTCATTAGAGCAATCACAACAATAACTCAAGTTATAAAATAACACTGTCCACGTCAGCGCCACATCAGCTTTAACATTTCACCTTAACATCCCCAAAAAACACCCACAACAATAACATCCCAATAACATCAATAACATTTCATATTTTCAATTTCAACCCCTAAACTAAAACAAACACTTCATTTATTAAAAAACATATCACATTTAACATTAAAACACAAAGTACATTAAACGTTAAACACGAATTACATTAAACATTAAAGATACAACACATACTGATGAAAATAAAACTACTAAAACTTAAAAAAAGCGAATCATCCGAGACCCAACCTCGTAACTTGAAGGGAATCAAACTCCCATTAAAGAGCCGACGCCCATTATGTCAAGTAGTTGTCTTGGAGGTACCGAGCTTCCGTGCTTCTTGCTCACGGCGAGCAACTTCTTCACGCTGCTCGCTTCTTCCATAATCTCCCTACCGCTTTCTTCATCTTGTTCTAGTTCTTGAGGAAGCCTCACTTAACTCATGGGTGAGTTTGAAGATCCACCGTGGACATTCACGGTGGAGTTGGAACAATTGGGAGGTATGAGATATTTTCAAAACCCACCGGAAGACATTTTCCGGTGGTGTTGAGTAACTTCAAGTTCGGTGGAAAGCTAGTTGGAGGAAATCAGGTGAAGTGAAAAGCTTGTTTCCGCAGCTTTTCCGGACTTGGAAATTTGTGAGAAAAATCTTTGAGACATTTTTGTGTGTCCGAGTTGTGTGTGTAACTTGTGTGTGTTGTGTTCTAAACAACTCTGTAGAGTTGTATATATAAGGCAAAGTTGATTTTGAGTTTGAATAAATCCGCTCATATTTGATTTTTAAATTTCAAATTTGAATTTGAATTTATCCCGCCTGAAATCGACCAAAGATAATTTAAATTTGAATTTGAATAGGTTGAGGGGGGGGTAAGTAAAAATTTATTTGAAATGGTTTAGGGGTGAAATGATTTTTTTTAACGCGTTGCTTGCTCAACATTGAGGGACTAACGCCTAAATAACGCGGATCCTCCAATGGTATAACGCCATAAACGGCGATATTTCTTGCTCTAACGACGTTATGCCGTTATGATTGTGTTTGCTCTTACAATATTACTCATGAATGATTCTCATTAGATGATAATCCGGAAAAAGGTGAAACAATCTCGTATAAATATGGATACACAACTAACACTTGTTTTCTTATTAAATGAATTGTTTCTTACAACCAACTGTAGAAAAAATGATCTCTTTTAACCATAATATTTGTAATTGTCGGTTTTTTTTTGAATAAATGGTTTCTCCGGTAAATGTTTTAAGTACAACAGATATGGGTGAAATCTCACATCTCAGCCCATTACATATATGTTTAAGTACTACTAGAAAAAATGCCAATAGCAACGAAAAATTTGCAACAACCAATAAGTCGTTGCTAAATTGACACATTCAATGAATATAGCAATGAAATTCAACAAAATGAAATCCTCGGTTAGCAAAGATTTTAGTTGCTAAATCCTTTGCTATCGCTTTCAATATTTGGTGGAATATTCTCTCTCATTTTAGCAACGACTTTCTCGTAAATATTTGTTGCAAAAAAAAAAAAAAAAAAAAAAAAAAAAAAACGAAGTTTCAAATTTTGCCAATCAAACATCAATTATTAGCAACGAATCATTTGTTACAAAAATTATTGGCAAAATTTTTTGAACATGTGAAAAACTAGAAGGGGGATTGAATAGTTTTACCGATTAAATCTTCGTTTTAAAATATTTAGATCGACTTATGTCAATCTATTTAGATGTGTATGTTGCACGTTGATAGATAGATATGTAAGTATGTAATGTAAAGGTAAAGAGTAAGAAACACAAAACCAAGATACAAGTATTTATAGTGGTTCGGCTATAAGGACACCTTCCTTGCCCTACTCCACTCCTCGAGTCACCTACTCGAGAGTTCGTAATCACTACACAACACAACTCCTTATGGCGGAGAAGCCTTATGATGCAGGTTTTACTGACTAGGTTTTAATATTTATAAGTTCTCGTTAACCTATGGTCTACCCTAATGCACTAACGGGCAAGAACCCGCCGTGTGTAGTGTAGTATTCGGTAAAACCGAGGTCGTCCCAAGAGTCATGTGCGGATTTAAACTAAGTCTATGTGTCATAGATTTTAATATGATTTTGATATTGAATTAACTAATTAACTACTAAAGCAAATAAAGGTGAGGTTGTGATCAATAGAGGAAAGGGGTGCTAACCTAGTTATTCATCCTAACTAGTTATGTTTACGCTTAATTACTACCAATTACTTCAAAAGGGTCAAAGTCACTAGGACAACATTTGGTCAAATCGTCCTAACCTAACAGCAGAGGGTCCCACCGAGAAATCAGTGACCGTCATAAGTCTAGTTGTTCTTAGTCCTCTAAGCCAAGTCATTAAGTACCGCTACATGTTAGATTTGTAACAATGAGTGCCCGGCGCTAGCATCTTAAACACTCATCCCGACTTAAGTTCATCCAAACGGTACGTGATCGGTTGGTCATATCGCACAAGCGAAAGGGTCGTCGGTTGGTCACATCTTACCCTTCCCACTCGGTCTACCTACTTAGGGTCGGTTGGTCATATCTCCTAAGTAACTAGCCACTACCGCCATTCAAACTACCGAAACAAGGGTAGCTACCAACAAACTATGCATGCATACAATTAGAAATAATTATACTGAAGCAATGTAAACATAAACAAAACAATTATGGAATCATAACTAGACCAGACCAGAGGTGCTTAGCCATATTAACTAAAACAATCGGTTCAATGTTTAACATTACGAAATACATGAATTGAAAGTAAAGAAAAGATAAAATGCTAATGCTTATCGTAGGGGAGTGATTTCTCCCTTGGAGATAGCCCCGTATGCTCCTCTGGATCTGCCTTCGACTTCTACTCACGTTCACTTGGTGTTGTGTGTGAAATGGGATGCTTTGAAATGCTAGAATTTGAGGGGTATTTATAGGCTAGATCCGTTACTACGTAACTAATGTTAAGAGTTACGCTGTAACATCCAATTCTTCGTATTTTGCACTGAAATGCTGGTTACGGCGTAACTCTGGAAGGAGTTACGCCCATATCTTCAATAATTCCTGGTTATGCCGTAATTGAGACAGTAGTTACGGCGTAGCTTGCAGTAGTTACGGAGTTACGCCGTATATTCAATAATTCCTGGTTACGCCATAACTGAGACAGTAGTTACGACCTAGTTGGTTACGTCGTAATCTTGGAGAGAGTTACACCGTAATCTTCAGTTGAGTTGGTTTTCTGAGCCACGCTTCAGTTACGGCGTAATGTGAGAGAGGAGTTACGCCGTAACTTCTTCAAAATAAGCATACTATGATATATCTTCAATAAATTCTCCAAATCCACGTCTCTTTAGCTCCAATGCTCGTAATTTACCTGAAAGTGAAATATAGAGGAAAACAAGCGAAAATCCATGTAAAAGATATAAAATATGAGAATTATCGGGGGAAATTGACACTTAATATTCAGGACTATTTGATGTTATCACCTTCACAACGTTGCCTACTCTTTTTCCGGTACAAGGCTAGACACCGGGTTCTTCCACAAGGTAGAACCACACCTATTACAACGTCGCCACACTTTATCCGGTGCAAGGCTAGATACCAAGTTCCATTACAAAGGAGGAACTACTACCCAACACTACACAACACCTATCCCAAAGGAGACCCACTCCTTATTACAACATCACCAAGGATATCAATATCCTTGGATACAACCTATCTCTATTTGTACATCGATACACCATATCGATTGTACACCCTTGGCATCTTTCACTAATGCCTCTTGACTTGACTTCTAGGCACCCTTCACTAATGCCTTTGACACGGACGTTCATCCCCTTTCACTAATGCCTTCGTCTTGACTCTTTTGGCATCCTTCACTAATGCTTATGACACGGACGTTAAGCACCTTTCACTAATGCCTTCGTCTTGACTCTATTCAGCATCCTTCACTAATGCCTTTGACACAACACTTCTAGAGAGGAAGAAAGAACTATCACCAAGAGAACTTCAATAGTCTTGATGATGACGAAGCATGGCAACTCATGGACTTGAGCTTGCTCGACTTCAAGAGGTGGTGATCTCGCCTTTAAGAGGAACCTAGAGAATCACACAAAACAAACACAAACTACATAGAAAGATCCTTTGGATATGAGGTTAGAAGGTACAATACTAGGAGAAAGTATGTGGAAGTGGTTACCCAAAATGAAGAAATGGCTCACGGTTTATAAAAGAAAATAAGCTGCTGTTCCACGGATCCCACGGATCCCTTACTTGAGGGATTCGTCCAGTGTAAATTGGGGGAACCGTGGGACGATCCTTTTTGCCCATGGGTTTTGGGCCATGCGTCATGGGTTATGGGTCATGCGTCCTAGACTTTGGACCATGGGTATCCAAGTAGATACAATGTATCTAGTAGGTGCAATGCATCTAGTCCATGGGTCATGGGTTAACTCCATGGGTCATGGATAATACCCATTATGACTTATGCATGATGTCATGCAATGGGTTATGGGTTATGCTCCATGGGTATGGGTCATGGACTTTGGGTTATACCCAACTACATTCAATGTATTTGGTCAATGTGTCAAATACTTAAACTTCTACCCATTATAATACATACTAATTATGTATAGATCTATCCAATATGTAAACACTAGTTGTTGTACATATGCACTACTAAATCATAAAAGCATTATTACATGTTTTGTTTTATATGAAAAATGTAAGTGTGTCAAGAACTATTGGCTCAAATCATTTACGTATTTTATTTGTTTCGTTAAAATGATTTTACGTTTGTTATCGACAAAACATTAGAAGATCGTAAAATATAAATAAACGTTTTTACGGCTTATTTGTATTAACAATCTCCCATTTTGTTGATGACAAAACATAAGATCATTTTAAGGAAAACTAAAATTGTAAAAGTTTGAATTGAAGTTTTTATTCTCTTCTCCCGCTTTTGTCGAAACAAAAGAGCGCCGAAAAGAAACTAACACCTTGTTTTAAATAGAAACATGTGAAAGAAAAAAATAGAAAAATAGAGAGTAAGTGAGGAGAAGAATTCTCGACTTAGCTCCCCTTGACGAGTCCATCCCTTTGTGAGGCGTCAAGTAAGAAAAATACTAAACTAGTGCATTGCATCTATATTTGCAAATGGTTTCGTCTTTGTGACGAATATGCTCCCCTTGATGATTGAAACTTTCAAGGGGCGCCATGTAATGTAATCCTAATGTGAATTATATTGCAAATGATTTTGCAATGTATCGCTCGACACGAAACTCCCCTAGCTAAGGGTGTCAACGTCTTCATGTGTATATTAAAATCTACAAAACAAAGGTTAGAAAACAAGAATATAATGCATAATTTCTTGTAAATAATACTCAAGTTAGTAGTAAACAAGTCTTCTGTTGCACGGATCCCACGGTTCCCTCTTTGGAGGGATCCGTCTAGGCAAAACTGAGGGATCTGTCTGTCTGAAAGCTTAAGACAACTATGGTGATGTAACAAGTGATGTTAACATCAAAATGAGATATGTAACAAGGCACATAGCATAATCTCAAGACAATATGGCATATAACATGTATTTTCATTTAATAAAACTAGAGAAATGATGTACATAACTCCAAAAACTAAGAAAATGAAGAATACATGACTAGGGATTCCTAAATTTATCTAAGTTGAGCTTAAGACTTGGACACCTCTTGAATCCTTAAGCTCACGGTTTTTTAGGTTTGTTGACCTCATCGAAATGTTCGAGGAGGTGATAAAACATGAACGTTGTTAGGAATTAGAAATTCCATGTGAAAGTGTCGGTCACCCCAATAATGGTCTAGCATATGTTAGCTCAGACTTGTTGTTGTTTACTTTATTTAGTAGTTAATTAGTTAGTCGATGGCGTAGAATAGTTTAGAGTAACACCGTGGAGGAAGGACGGTCTTTACCCATCAGACACCGATCCACAGGCCGTCGGAGGTCGTTTAGTTTGTAACTATAAATACCCTTCCCTACAAGGAAGGGTGGTGCTTTCATTAATCTAACCTTACCATTTGTTATTTCTCTCTCTAGAAAACACCTCTCTTCTCTTCATCTCTAACATGGCTATATTGTTTAATCATCTACCTAGACCACCGAATCATCTAAACAACATAATATACGATCCTACAAATGGTTTGAGCCAAGGTTTTGTTGTTATTGGTGATTCGTATGGTTTTCGAGCGGTTTTTGTATGAGGTTTGTTCGGTTCTTGTATGCGATTTGACGTGATATTATGATGCTTGGATGCGGTTTGATGCGATATTAATATTGTTTGAAGCTTGTTGATATGGTTTTAGTGTATGTTTAAAACTGCTTTTTAACATGTTATTAAAACTGATCGTGGTCCATATACTGTTTTTAAGAAGTCATGAAACTGGTTTTGAATCTATTTTGAAGAAGTTATTTGATTTTGTGTTGACCTAAACAGCTTGTCTGATGGTTGTTAATGATTTTTGGGTCTGCATATTAGAATTATGTTCTGCTGCTGGTAGGTTCCAAAATGCGGTTTGTGGTCAAGTTTTTCTTAGAGGTTTGTCAAAACTGTCCAGATTCAATGAATCTATTGAGGTTTGTTGACTTTTTAAAAAAGTCAAAGGCGATTTGTGTCATATTGCTTTTGAGCGATTTGTCCATATTTTGTCCAGATTCATTGAACAGGTGGCGATTTGTCCATATTTTGTCCAGATTCATTGAACAGGTGGCGATTTGTCTATTAATGTCAAGCAGCGAGTTGTCTAAATTTTTTTTTGAAAGCTATTTGATAACTTAAAACGTAAGCGGTTTGTCACTTTATTTAAAGCGACTTGTGTCTAAAAGAAGTTTGTCATGAAATGGTTAAATGAGCGACTTGTTAATGTTAAATCAAAAGCAACTTGATAAGAAAATGAAGCGATTTGTATAAACTACAAGATCTAAAGCGATTTGTCAAACCCTTAAATGAAGCGATTTGTACTTTAAAAGGCTAAATGTCAAATGCAATTTGATTAAACCATTTTGAATGAAAAGGGCATGGTGCGTTTTGTCAAATCTAGAAGTGGTTTATCTATGCATTTTGACCCATAAACAAGCGGTTTGTGTGTATTAACGAAGATGTACAAAGGACTACAACAATCATCAACACATCAAACATCAAACAGCATGCCATATATCATTACAAACCTCACCACTATACATACCAACAGTCTATCATCTAATTTCTACACCATTCGACATCAAGCTACGAGACACAAATACAAACTAATTAAAGTCAAATTGTTTCCAAGATCTCAGTCTTGTCGTGTGTCTTTTCAACTCATATTTGATCTTAGATATCATTCACACAACAATAACCCATCATCGATCCTATTTTTGAAGATTCATGCCTTCATATTGATCGTTCAATACTTGAAAGAAAGTCCAAGATATTTATATCTCAAACTCTCTTTCCATTCGGGTATTACAAAATATAAATCAAAACAAGGACGATCTCAACCATGTATCTATTGTGTGTGGTTCATTGAACTCATTAATCTTATAAGATCTATACACAAAAGAACAAGTCATCATTGATCTTAAATGTTTGCCAAACATCCGAATATCAACAAAAGGAAAAATAACAATTATGTTACCTTTGTTTTTTGATTATTCGAAGTCACATAAATCACAAAAACGTTTCATTCAAATCATAAAAATGCTTCATCTACACACGATACAATAATCAAGGATTAAAGTATACCTACATCTTTGTCACAATATTGATTCGAAAGGGTCCAAGCCAACCTGTGGCTCCCTCATTCGAGGTCGGGAGGTTGTGTTATAATATGTTTTTATATTTGAGACCCATCCTAGAACCATGTAACTCCAAATCTTCTTGTTAATATGATGAGAGTAAGATGCTCGTGGCTGCTTGTGTTTTTGAGAAATGATTTAGAATGAGAATGAGATTACAGGAAGTGGAAGAGTGGGGGCGGACTTATGATGAGAAATATTAGGGTTATTTCGTGACTGATATGCGTTTTATAACTCTTAACATTAGGGTAAGTATTAATCACTGATGGGCTTTGGTAACTGACGTTGATATATGTTCATGGGCCGTGATTAATGGGATGGATCTCTTGGACCGAATGGTGACTATGGGAAAGTGGGCTTTGGGAGTTAATTCGTTCATGGACCTCCCGGATACTATCTTAGATATTGTTACAAATTGTATGATTTGTATTGTAATGGGATGTGATTGGATATTTTGGTATTTGGACTTGGCTCGTGAGGTTATACCATTTGAATGGGACACAAATTTTTCATGGGTATTAACAGCTAAGTGTTAAAATACCACAATTTGATATATCATTGATTGGTTTGTCTTGGGTCTCATTCAACGCACATATCACTAAAGTATTATTTTTGAATTTATGCGTTTGATGGCTACAAGATAATTGCGTGTCATGTGATACGGATGATATTGACCTCAGTGATGTTAGATCATGGGGTGAATTGTTAATGGACCGGTCTTGGAATTGAATGGGGTGTTTGGACTTGGATTATCATGGGCTATAACACGGATGATTGGATTAATTTTCATTGAAAGGGCCTCAAGTATTTCATGTAACCATGTTTGAGCCTTACACATGAATGGGTCGGATGAGATTCTCAAGATTGAGACTTATGAGATGAGACTTGTGATAATAAGATTTGATGATGAGCTTTTATTGTTCAAAGAGACTTGATACAAGTTGATGATGATGTTGTTGTGTTACACGGTTAGATACCTTGGTTTATACATTTTCACGGAAAATATTATTTCACGGCTTGAATTGATGGTTGAACAAAGTTGACTACGGGGTTGGTTGGACGATATTTCTTATTCGGATTTGAAGTGAGGTTTTTCCGGGCACGTTTACTTATTTCATCTTCTTTCTTTCTACCCTTCCGCGAAGATGACTTGTTTGGGCATTTATAGAGTGTGATACAAACTTTGCTATTTAGTTACAGTTGTGATTCTTTCTCGCTTAACCCACAACGTAGCTATCACTTCGGTGTCTCACCCAGTTGAGGATACGTCAAGAGGATTTGTACATTGGGTACACCGTTTCTTTTTCACAAGGATTAGTGCAAGTTTAAGTAACAACTCTGGGGAATTTTAAGTCATGTTCAAGTTTGGTATATCGAGTTACTTCACCAAATGGTCACAAAGAATTGCCGACATAATTCGTGAATGATGTGTTTTCTAAAGGGTTTGAATGGGTGAGATGTGATCGAGAATTGATACCAGCGATTAATAATGATACTTCACGGTCTAAGCGAAATCCTTCAAGAATCTTCGTCGGTCATGACTTTTCAAGATGGTTGCTTATGACATGAACTTTTCGTGCGGTGGGTGTACGTTAATGATGCTTCCGAAAGTTCGAAACCATCATGGGGGAGAAAAGTGTACTTTGATGTTATACGGTCAACCCCCAAGGGAAAGTAGTGTATACTGGTTTGTGAAGTTTTCTACATATGGGTTAAGAATTGTTGAAGAGTTAGTGATGATGATGAATGAACCGTTGATGAACCACTTCATGTTTCCCTAAAAAATGTATTCACTGAAACCAAAGTTGTCATATCACATTCAAGCTGACATTGTTTACGGTTTAGTCTTGATTTTGTAAAATCTCGCGAAAGAAACTATTTCTCGGTTTAAATCATAGATTTGTAAAATCCCGTGACAATGGAAACATCCTGGTAATTGTTAAGTGCATTTCCGGATCTATCTTATGGTTTATTCTTGGTTTTGTAAAATCCTGCGAAAGAAACTATTCCTCGGTTTAAACCATAGAGTTGTAAAATCCGTGATGATGGAACCATCCTGGAGAAAGGAAAGTGTATTTCGGGATCTTATGTTGGTGCCACGGTTCCTACTTCGAAGAAGGGATAAAAGGGTGTACTTCATGAATTGGGTGATTGTTTGGATATTCGTCATGGCAGTTTGGTTATTACATGGTTTACAGGGTTATGTGCGTTTAACCATGGTCGGGATGAAAATCATCATCATAGTTCACTTAAAATGTGAAAGGAGGCTAGATTTGAGCTTTTAACCAGAAGATGTGACAACGGGGTTAATTCACTATTATTTATTTGAGGTTGAAGTGAAATATCACGGGCGAGTGTACTTAGTATCTGAAGGTATCGGGTATGGTTGGATGAAGATTCTTCAAGATCCTTGTTCGAGCTTACTATAAAAAACAAAGACTTGGAAATCTAGTTATTGTTGGGTGACTTTTTCCTTTTCTTTTACCACTTGGGGGAATCGGGCTCTTACCACCACAAAATAACTATCACTTTAAGGAGTTACGTTGTAGTGCTCAGTATCACATTCAATTGTGGATTTTCAAGAGGTGATGTACGTCTTATACTTGATGGTTGGTTGGTTGAAGAGTATAGTGTACTTAGAGAGTACTTAGAGATTCTAATGGAAATCGGCACCTCTCTTTGTTTCATATATGCAAGTTTAAGTCACGAGTTCGGGGTAGTTTACTTCAAGGTCTAATTCATCATATTGGGTTTTCTCCATCGCCTATAACGACAAAGAGCCTCTTGAATGATAATGGGGTTGATTATAAGTTTGCCAAGAGTAGATGAAAGAGAGATTATGACGCTTTGCACACAACAGCTCAAGCCTCAGACTCTAAAGGAAAGAAATGTATACGTTTCAAGATTATCTTCGAAGAAGATAAATCTTCTTATGACGCTTGAACACAACAGCTCAAGCCTCGTACTCCAAAGAAAAGAAAAGTGTACGCTCGGTGAGCTTTATCTTCAAGAAGAGAAATCTTCTTATTATGACCATTCTCATCAACATGCTTCATGCTTTTTCCATGCGCTTTCAAATAAAGTGAACCGGACTATCGTTGCTAGTACTCTTATTCCACTTGCTCAATTATAATGGCGATGGCGACATCATATGCGCTTTTGCAGGAGAAGTGAATAGAATACATTAGGATGATCTCACTTGTTTAATCAAGAATGGCATCTCCGTATGCAATTCTTGAGGGGATAATAAGTATGATAACTCGCATGTTGAGTTATATCTAAGTATATATGGTCATACGCTCCTAACTCATGTAAGAACCGAGCTTCTTTATCGAGTCATCTTTACATGGAGTTTCTTCTAAGAGCCGTTGGTGGACATCTTCACAGTCGATATGATTAATGACAAAGTGCTTCCAATCATGGGTGATTTCCTTGATGAACATCTTTCGTTCTTGTTTGATTGGGAGGATTTGAGTTAAGGGATTTGCTTTATGTAAGTTAACGAGGAATGCATTTTGTGAGTTGAAGATGTTAACTTTCGATCCCCAAACGGACAATCTTGAAGAAGGTCGAGTCTACAACTGTTCTACATTTTCACGCATGTTAGAAGACTAAAGACGAGTTGCATTTGATTATCTAAAGACTTTTTCTTAATCTGGGCATTTATCAAACAGATGGTTGGTTTAGGGGAGAGCACTAATTGGGGGAGAGTGATAAGTCATATTTAATCCCTAATTAGACTTGCTCACATTCTACTTCAGCAAGTTGATTCTCACAAAGACTTCTAAGTATTCTTCTCAACAGATTTCAAGTATTTGGGCTTATTATGAGTTGCTGATTCTGAAGTATCAAAACCAACAAGGGGGAAGGAGACACACATCTAAACGCGAGTAAACTTGATGAACTTAATACTTCTAAGTGATTGAAGATATCCTGGGAAGAAAAATTTCATTACCGCAGAGAAACTCAAGGTTTGACTCATGGCGTTTAGTGTTATTATTCCAACTATGTGGTGGAAGAGATGGAAGAGTTAGTTTTTGGTGATAAAAGAGGTACACAAGTGTGTGATGATTTCGATGCTATCGCAATCTTTAGGGGAGAGAGATTGTGTACATTGGGGGCGCTCAGCTGTTTCACTTGAGTGCTTAATCAGTGATTTAGAGATATAATCACTTACTCCGGAGTTGACATTCGCAGATAGTCATCCACGAGATAATCGATTCGGCCCGCTTCTTCAATGTTATCGGTTATTCTCTTTGGGCATTCGGGTACTTCGGGTTCTTGAGCTCATACACTATCATCGGGGAGAGAAAAGTATACATCAAGGTTATTCTTTGGCTATCGGACTTAACTGCTACTGATGGTATAAGCCTCTATGTCTTCGGTATATGTGTATTCGGGTTCGTGAGCTCTAGTCTAAGAGACCGATCGCATCAATTCATCTACTTGGGGAAAGTGGTATCTTGACAACTTTTGGTATGGATAGCTTCGCACTTGATGGAATGAAATTTGAGAAGAGTTATTTATGTGTGGATGATACGCTGTCGTTCCTTTTGATGATATAACCCCGAACGAAGAATCTCGACTATCGCTCTTAAAAGGAGCATGGATTTATGATAATGGTGCTTCTCTGCACTGGCTAAGACAAGCTTGAAATAGAGCTCAATCGCTCATCTAATGGATTTTCGGTTTGGGGGAAGTCGCAAAGTCTCTTTCTCAAAGGCTCATGTTCTATCTTCTATTCGGAGCCTCGGAAGCTTTGGTGGTGGAAGTTTAAGAGATGACGAATTCTATCTTCTACGACGCGGTCGCTCGATATCCTTATCTCGGTACTCGATCATCATCTTCTTAAACTATATCATCTACTCTATATTTGTAAATATTTATCAAAACCAAATACAAAAATATAAAACCAACAAAAGAAAATAGAAAAATATAAACCAACAAAACCTATAAAAATCGAAAATTTGAAAAGACCAAAATATTGTTTTTCTAAGACATGTCTTCGGTATCGATAACATCTACGGTCTTAGAAATGTCATTCAATAATGGCACGTGACCATAGATGAAGTTCAAGCAGAGGTGTAAATATTCTTTTCCAAAACATGTCCCAAAATATGGCTTGCAGCTACTTTTAATGTAACCCGTTTAAAAGTATGGCTTGCTATTACTCCGATAGCAACCCGCTCTTCAAGGAAGGAAAGTCTCAGGCTAAACCAATTTTCAAAATTTCGCACTTATCCTAAAACAAAATGAGGAAAGTATGTCAAGGATCATTGTTCCTACTCAAATATTTTTCTTTCTAAAATTCTTCATAAAAATATTTGTTTTAACAAAATGGTGGTTAAATGAGTTGCTTTAAAATCAATCAGAATTAAGTTTTCATAAATTTTCAAAACCCAATCAATGACTTCAGCTTATTTAAAACTTTTCATAGAAAGGGTCATTGATTGAGGGGGAGAATGTTTTTCAAATTTATATAATCTATCGGACTTATCTAATTATCCTATATGCTTAACTGAAAATGATGTTAATCTACGTTGAAGGACTAGGTGCCTAGGATATGATTATTAGGATTATATGATTAGAGTTTGATGAACACATTATTCCCATGCCTTTACATGATCTGATTGATATGTTGAATTGACTTTTATTATTCGATTGCTGTTTGGGTGTTGTCGACCACCATATATCTGTTTGTGTTGACTAACGTATGCAGATAAGATGGTTATAAGAATGTTCCTGATCCGGATCCCACGATAGAAGATGATTGGATGCCGAAAGGAAAGGGTAACTATATCTTGGGTTGACAATGAAGAAACGGAGCTTAATTTGACCTCTATGGAGAGTTGGCATGAAAAATGCAACTTAAGAGGTCTCACTGCATCAGCAGACGGTTTTCTTCCAAGCCCTACAACAACAGCAACATAAGCAGCTTCTACACCACCTAACGTATCTTTGTGCAGGATAATAGTAATGACACCATTTTTTAAACAATTTTTTGAATAATATTGTTTTGAAAAATGGAAAAATATTGGTTTCGAAAATAAATTGGACTTAATTTTAAAAATCACCGGACTTCATTTTATCAAAACCTAAGTCACTCAATCATCGACTACGGTCATCGATTGAGGGGGAGAGTGATTTAAAATAAAATATTTTCAAGCGATATTTCATCTATCAAGTCCGTTTGTGTTAAATAAGTGGTGATCTAAATATTTAATGTTATGTCATGGTATGATTTTCTTTAAAACTCTTAGATCTTTCAAAATGATATTTTTTTCTGTTCTTATTTGATTGTGAAATTGTTTTATTTTACTTAAAGATCTCTTAAAAACTATCATACCGACACTAACAATCTTTAATGTCTATAATTGGTCCTCGTCAATCAATTTCAAAATTAAATCAAGCCACGGCTTTCCCAAAATCTTCTAAATGATTTAATCAATTGGGATCACAAATCTCAAGTGGTTTGAAATTTTGATCGGGGAGAGATCGTGATTTAAATCACATCGATTTTAAAGGGTGATTGTTTCTAAAGTACTCCTTCCTTCATGTGCCAAACGATTTTGTAATACATAATGCACATGATTGTGGAGGAGCATTTAACCATAAACCGTAAGAGCTTTTAAATCGTGCACATATTCTCGCATGTTTTCTAAACCTAATTAATTATTTGGGATCCAAAATCTCAAATGGTTTGATATTTTGATCGGGGAGAATTTGTGATTTAATTATGAAACTGATAAATGATGATCGATTTGATTCAAAGTGCATGCCGCTCTCCCATATGTGCTAAACGCTTTCGAATCTCAAGCACATATTGAGGGGCATTTCAAAAGAAAATAAACTATCAAGGTACAAAGATTTTATGTTTCAACATAATGTACCTTGATTGATTTTATAATGGTTTTCTGTATGGTAATATGATCGTGAAAGTACTTCTAAGAACTCTTTCCTCTATGTGTTAAATGATTTCAAATAACCAACGCACATTTTGAGGGGGAGAATTTACCAAGAAAATCAAATGGCTTTTTCTAAGGAAATTGTGATCAAGAAATTATTTCAAAGAACTCTTGCCTCCATGTGCTAAACAATTTCAAGATGCTATGCACGTGTTGAGGGGGAGCATTTCTAAATGATCAAAACAATTAAGGTATAAAATGCTTTGATATTATATCACAAGTACCTTGATTGATTTTCCAAATGATTTTTCAATTGGTTTCAAGAAGGAATGAACAATATTAAAAGACCGACCAATTTACTTTATGCATGGTGTTATAAGGTTGGTTAGGTTAGGTATTCGTTCCCACGATCCCGCCAGAGCCGGAGGGATCTACCCATGGACAATCCACTAGATAATGTAGAAGTCCTTAGGTATGATGAAAAAAGGAGGAAAATGAGAATATGGGAAGAATGCAGACTGAGATAGAGCTAGAACTGGAATAAACCCGATAAGGTTTTAAAATATACCTTTTGAGGGTCATTTAAGCCTTATTTGATCACTTTGTATCCGTTATTACTTAATATCGTTCCTTTTCACTTTTAGGTATCTTGAAGGCAAAAGGTGGAATGACACTTATTCGGACGAAAAGGCGCGAATACGAAGAAATGGCCAAAGTCAAGAATCGAGACACTCAGTGCTAAACCGGAGGGACGGCGTTAGGTGTTACCGCGACGCCGTCGCATCACTTTGTGATGGCTCAAGAGCCAAATTGCTTATTTACAAGTGACGGTGTCGGGCTTTAAAAGAGTAGGTCGTCGCAACTCGGACGGCCTAGATTTGATCCGATAAATGCGTCGAGGCCGAAGGGACGGCGTCCACAAGCATAAGGTGATGTTGTCAAAGACTAACGTGGCCAAGACGAAACCCTAATATCGGCGACCCGACGGCCACAAATCAAAGGGTGATGCGTCGCATATGTAATCTTATATATAGAATCCGAATTTTTAGTTTTTAGAGTGTAGTCTTTTGGATTAAAAACCTAAACCGAACCAAGGCTGTCTTGTATAGTATTTTAGGTTCTAAACCCTATCTTACATCAAGATAAGTGTTTTACTTCATCAATTTAATTATGTCTTCGCCACTTGTGTGTATGCTTGCATGTTCTCCATGTCCGCTAATTTACTTGTGTGTTTGCTTAGGGAATATGAAACTTAATTATTAAATATTGATTGGTTGTCTCTTATCTTAATTGT